>CM045992.1:121414312-121869312 GCA_025175895.1 Wurfbainia villosa
CGACTGCATTTGCATGTGTGTGTATATTTTTTCCCTGCACCAATTTTTATTGGAGAATATTTTCGTCTAAATAATTTTAATATCCACAGAAACGTGAGAACAAATCCTGAGGATGCTTCTATCATTTGTATATGTCATAGGACGCATGTGCAATAAACGCCAACGACGAAGGCGAAGGGGAAACATGGCCGTTAGCGTCTCGGTTTTGGTGAGCAAGCAGCCAACCCAATAGGGCGACCCACACTTAGGCTGTGTGTACTGTCAGGAAAGGAGAAGGAGAGGAAGACAAAGAACACGAGGAAAAGAGGCAAAGAGAAAAATCAAGAGTAAACAGTTTGGGACCAACATCTCTAATAACAACTAGGAAAGAGGATAAGGAGATGGCAATTTAACGAGAATTGATCTTCTAAGTTTGTTAGTTTAACCCAACAGAAGTATTTATCCCATGAGAATTTATAGATAAAATAGAAATTCATGCAAACCAAACACACAACATACTGAATCAAGTCAAGGGCTGTCATTGGTCTAGTTTGCACATCATACACGAACCCACAAACACAAAATCTATGTTACCTAAATGGATAGTCTCCATGCACTTCGAAACACAAAGTCTGGTGGGCTCTCAAAAACATTCTGAAATTGAGCAAACAATCTTAGCAACTTACAAAGGTTTCGAGAGCAAAATATGTTGGAACTGGGAACATGAACTCAAGACTGAATAGGTTTAATCTTGAAGTGCAGAGAAATCAACGAAAAAACAAAGCACTTCAGATCCTGCAACATAGAGACCAAAATGTTCATGTCAGCAATGTGGTAGAAAAAATCATATTTAAATAATAATTGCAATGCAATAATCGCAGAACAATACGAAGCCATCTACGCGTGCAATGTGCTTTACAAAGTATATGTAAATTGTGTAAGAAACTAAAATTAGAACATCTTTGTGAATGTGGTCGACTGTTGCAGCTTTGCTTCCATTTCATTTCGTTGTAGATTCATCCTACCGTATCAACCATATAACATTGTGAAACAAAACCTTCAATTTAACAAGCATCTTTTTCTGACACAAAATTTGAACCATAAATAAAATGTCAGTTCCAACTATTTAGGGACGGCTAAAAAACTTATTGCACCAATAAACTCAACTCTATATAAGATAATTGTTACCTGGGTAGTGCAATAATTTTCTTAGGTATTAGTTCCCAGTGAACATCATTGACCCAAAAGAATTGATGATTGTGCTATAGTTTTAAAATTTTCTTTTGACCCTAGAGGACACACGGCAATTACACAATGGTCGAGATGTTCCTCCCAGTGTAAGCATCCAATCTCTATCCTATTACAGATGTCTTAATTACTGACTCATTTTTGTTAAATAACACACCAAAATTTTTCAAACTGTTCCTTCCAAATTTACTATCAATCTATCTCTTCACCTTTCTTTCTTTGCTAAACATAATTTCATTTATCAAACTCTAACTTGTCTTAAATCCATCATTTTATAAAGTTTTTCATCACAATTCATGCCTAAAGTTTATCGTATTCAAGCTTTTATCAATCAACACAATATTAACATGCATCATAAATATTTATCCTAAACATGACTGATAAATCCATCTCATATTACCATTAAAATTAAGTCTTAGTGCAAATCTACACTTACAGTAATATCATTTTTATGTGCCTAATACATCTAACACATTATTTCAAAATTATTTGGAACAAAATTTAAGCCAGCCCCAAACTAGATTAATTTTTTTTGCATATGCTCCAAGTATGTCTATGTGGATGCCTGAACACACGATGGGCAATTGGAGAATGAAGAAGCTACATAGCATTTAGACTACAAGTTCCAAGCCCTAAATGCCTTGTTCAGCTATGTGGATCATTTCTAGCGTTGAACTGTATATATAAGGTTAGATCGTTGTGAAGCCATAGACAAAAGTTGCTTTCATAACATCTTTTAATAGGCATCATGTTATCTGCTTAATATAAGACTGAAATCTATATTTAGTGTCGGATGATAAGGCATGATGATGATTACAGGATGGGGAAGTAGCACAAGATAAGCATGAACAATGTAAGAAAGATATCCTGATCATCCTATTCCACATTCTGAAGAATTTAAGAAGAGGCTAAGGAGATACAGGATTGATATGTCATAACTTGGCAAGAGAAGTCAGCCCACTCATTAGTCAATAATCTTCCTAGTTCTAACAAAGCTAAGGAAAAGTGTGCAACATTTGCAGCAAGCGAAAACATTTTTTGAATCCACTTATAGGGAGAAAAAAAAGAAGACAAATGGGGCTGTTAGTCAACCTTTCAAATTATGATATTAGTATCGATAATGTTTCAGCAATGTTCAGATTTGATTTCAACACCAAAGCTAATAGAGTGAAAAGTATCCTTTATCAGAATAATTTCCTGTTTTCTTGTCCATAAAATACTTACACACACAACTATTAGATTCTGATCTCAAAGCATTAAAGAGGGCAACAAGAAAAGAAACATAAAGTAAAAACGATACAAAAAGGAAACAATTTTGAAAAGAATGCATAAGTGGCATCATAAAGAATATTAATTAAGCAATAAAGAAAAGAAAAGAAAAGAAAAGAAGATGAGTCAGATGGATAGAAATTTTTTGTAATATTTCTTGGATGTATTACTCAACAACAAAGATATTGGTGAAAACACCATTGAAAGGGGAAGCTGATATGTTAAAATGAAAAGCTTTACAGAGAGCACAAGTAATCCATGGCTCTATCATACTCGTAGAGAATATTGTTGCAACCTTCAACAACAAGGTACATGCACCTGAAATTGTCGTAGGCAGGTAGATAGGTAGAGAATTCTTAGGACATAAAACAACCAACTCTATGGAACTCAAGAAAATAGCCCCGCCCAAAAGCAACATAGACATGCCACGTTAAACATACCTTAGTCAAATCAGAGATAAAGAGGAATGACTATGCAGCTAAAAACAGATGACAAATAGGTCTCTTGTCTCACATTCATGGTTTTGAGAAGGATGAATATGCAAGGACCAAACAACAAAAATTAATGAAGGTGTCATTCATAGGATAAAGATGAGTAAACGGAGAAACCTTTTGGAATCCTTTTAATTATCTTGTGACCCTTAGACTAACATGAACACTTAACAAAGTATAACAGTCAAGGGTGCAATAAAAACAAATAATTATGCAGAAAATTAAATTAAAAATCGTGAGATAGATATGGGGATTTGAGTTAAAAGTATGAGAGTTTAGGGAGCCCCAGATAATTTTGATTAACCTGACAAACAATGATCCATAACCTACCAAAATCAGCAGTATATTCTCCATCGACAATTTCCTAATCACTAGAAGAGTTGCAAACTCTGCATATGCCAACGTCAATTGGAAGGCATTTTCATGAATCCAGATTGGCATTCCCTACACATGACTCTCCACAATTGGCCAAAAGTACAAAATGTTCCACGGACACAAAGCTAGGTAGAAATCTCAGACCTTACCCACATTCTTATCAAGGGGAAAATAGCAAGCTACGCTTCTAACATAAAAGCCATCAATCAGTGTATACTATATGACGAACAGGCCTAATTGGGCTGAAAACAAGAACGTGAAGAGCATTTCAGAGAGACTTACCTGGACGAGATAGTAGAAAACACGGAGCCCTTCAGGATCCTGACTGCCCTGGACGTCGACGAGGGATCCGATCTTGGAAGTAGTGAACGATATGTGCTCGTTGTTCATCACGATTTCCAGCTCCTGCCTGCCAACACGGTCCGGGGGCGGCCAGTTGTTATCATCCTCCTTCATGATCTGTGACCCACCGATCAAAGCAAAAAATCATAGGATCATACTCAAGACATAATGGAAACCCTAGACCGAAAAAAAAAGGCACGGATGTAGACAGCGACGAAGCGAGACGGACCTCGCTGTCAGCGATGATGCGTCGGCACTCGCGGAGAACAGCGGGGGAGACGAAGACCTCCTTGCGGATCATGGTGTCGTTCTTGTAGTTAGAGTTGTTGGCGTAGCGAAGCTTGCCGTCGGGGCGGAACTCGAACTCCAGAAACTCGTGACCAAATTTCCCCTTATGACCCACGTAGTACCGGAGGTAGAACTCATCCTGATCGCCGCCACCGGAGCCTCCCGTCGCCGCCATCGATCTCGCACCGCTGCCGCCGCCGCCGCTTATCTGCCTCGCCCGCGACTCCACGCGCAGGTTCTTCCGATGCACGTACTTATCACGTGAATCGCTGAGACGGGTGGTAAAAATCAATAGACACGCGGTAAAATCTGATTGGATCCTGAATCGGTTCGAAATTAAAATAGATTCTCTTTGTTTTCCTTATTTTATTTTTTACTCCTATTTTAGAAATTTTATTTCTGAAATTCAAATTAACAATATGTCAACTATCACGAAGATCTGCACGTGATTACAACAACCTACATAACTTGCGGTCAAAGTAGTTGACAATTTCAGTTTTCTAATGACCATAACGTACTCTTTCTTTCTAAAATAAAAACTTATCGAGATATAATATAGTTTCTCTAGAAACAATTTGACGAAATGTAAATTAAAATCTTTATTTCTCTAGAAACAATTTAATTTTTTATTATTAACAATAATTTATTCATTGGCGGTGCTTGACGCTTCAATTGCGTGAAGAGGTCAGAGTTAAATAATGGAAGCCAGAGCACTTTTACAAATTGCTCCTGGGAACCTTAAATATGGGATATTATGTTTCGAAACTGATATTTTTAAATCTTCTTATCGTTCGATCAGCGGCGTCTAGATTGTGCAATTGTAATTCTCTAAATTTGCAGGATTGTTATCATTTCAGAAGAATAACTAAATTACAGATATCAAAACGAAAAGATCGACTGAAATGACTATAGTGCCCTGCTCATTTTCCAGAAGAGTGTTTGACGCGCCATTGGACGCGACTGGAGGAGGGGACGCCAAATTTCTTGCACTCGGGCATCGTCGCGACGGGAATCGTGACTTAAACCTCGATTTCATCGGTTCATTGAACCTGGACGCCTCTTCGCGTATTTATGTCCGTCCGCAGTCTCGAATCAGCGAAGTCAGTTAAACGGTAGGGCGCGGATTGGTCCAGATCCAACGATGGCTGCGACGGACGTGTTGGAGGTGGCGGAGCTGCGGCGGA
Source organism: Wurfbainia villosa (assembly GCA_025175895.1). Taxonomy (NCBI): domain Eukaryota; kingdom Viridiplantae; phylum Streptophyta; class Magnoliopsida; order Zingiberales; family Zingiberaceae; genus Wurfbainia; species Wurfbainia villosa. Next base: position 121,419,489 of record CM045992.1, read on the forward strand.
GGAACGAGGAGCTCGAGCGGGCGGCGGCGGGAGGGAGGGAGAGGGAGGCGGCGCTGGAGCGCGAGCTGGAAAGGACGCGGCAGCGGCTCCTGGCGGTGGAGGAGGCGGAGGAGCGGCTGTGCGGCCAGATGGGAGAGCTGGAGGCGGAGGCGGTGCTGCAGGCGCGGGAGTACCTCCGCCGCATCGAGGCTCTATCCCACCGCCTCGCCGCCGCCCTCGACCTCCTCGGCGCCGCCGGCCACCACCTCTCCCCCGACTCTTAGATATCCGATCGGCTTTAAATTTGGAAAAATATATATATAGCGGATTTGTTTAAAATGCTACTGTAGATCCGAATGTCAATAATCATCCCGATCAAGATTGGTTTGTGGTTGAATGTTGATTGTTTTGTATGATAATATGTAATTAAGTTTCATTCTATAAAATTGTGTAATTATTTTTTTTTTTTTATCCTGCAAATTAGGCTTTTTTAATCAAAATTTAATTTTAAAGAGTAGGGATCGAGGGATAAATTTTAATTTCAAAACATTGAATCTAAATTTTTAATTAAAATGAAATTATGATGAAGTGATTTTAGAAAAATCTATAAAATCATGTATAATTTTTAAGTCTGATTCAACAAAAGTTGTGAACTATGGATAAATTTATTTATTAGTCCAACTAAATTTTAATTATGAATTTATGTTTTTATTTAAATATATATTTTAGCAGAGCAATTTATAAATTTTTAGCTGGAAGAAGCTATACCCTATTCCTTCGGTTTAGATCCGAAATCCGCTACCCGTTAATCCGCCTCTAAGGCCCCCATCAGCCGCCTTCGCTACAAGTGAGTTGGCTTCGGCCGTCGCCCGTCGCTCCTCCTCGCCGTTGTTCACCAGCAGCTCCGCTGGGCGATGCCGGCAGCTTTCGCATGTCTTCGGTGCGTCAATCCAGCTTTGAGATCTCACGCTATCTTCCTTTTTCTTCCGCATTTGGGTTTTCCCTCACCCTTTTCCTGTTTGTGGCGAGTAGCAACACGAGCAACTGTTTCTTTCCGACAGTAAGCCCTTCGTTTACTGCCCTTCGTTGCAGGTGTGATCCTTCACTTCCCTTGATTGTCGATTGTCTCGTACGACGTACATCAGTGCGCCAATTTCTGCTTTTTGTTTTGTTCGATGCGATGCGGTTTTAGGACTTCTGTAAAATATTATTTTTTTTCAATGGTTTTAAATTGCGTATCAATTAAGTTTGCACATTGAATCTGCAGGTTACTTGGATCCCTTCAGGGTACTCATTGATTTTGTCAGTTTAATTTGGGAAATGAATTGTTAGAATTTTCATGGCTCTAAATTGTTGATTTTTACAGTGAAGTATGTCAATGCCACAACAAAGATAAGCATCATCATGAGAGTTTCTCGCTCGGAGTACCAGAAAGTTTGATCTGCTATTACAGTGATTAGGAGCATTGGGAACCACCCAACTACGCTTAATTTACTTAATCTGGGTGATGAGCAAACTTGTCCTCTTCAAGATTTGTTTTGACAGTTGAGTTTTATGTGAACTTCAACAAGAAAATTTGTTTTGTCTATTTTTCTCATGTTATACTCTTGAAAATTGTTGATATATGCATTCGACTCGGACAATTAGTTTGTTTGTATTTATGAATATAAAAAATGACATGTTTGCGATATAGGTTTATGCAGATCCAATGTTAGAACAAAATTTATGAAGGTCATTCTAAACGATGGCATAACTATAGTTTTTCTTTATCATGTCGACAATAGATAAATTCAATACTTTTGAAAAAATTTATCATATCATAGCCTAGAAGTCCAACTGCCTTGAATTTGAGGTTCTTATACTTTTTCCAGTAGTATGATTAGACTTGCTAGTCTCTGATTGTTGCCAATGATCTTGATTTTTTTACAAATGCCTTAATCATATGATGTTTCTCAAACTTATTAATTATAGCGCAACTCAACTTTTCTTGCTTTATTGCCATCATTCGACAAACTAATGTTAGTAAATGACTCTTTAGCATTTTTTTAATTTACCATAGTTGTATTAAAAATTTGCAACTTTTTTCCTTAATCTTTGCCAGGGAGTATCAGAGCCTGTAAGAAAGCTGCCATCAAATGCGAGGGAGCTAAGTATGAACATTACGTTTTAGCTACCAGTGATAGTGTTGGTCTGGATGTTACCAATGCTAGAGAAGATAGCATTCATAAAATCAATGCGTTGGATTCCTAACACCACCATGTCAGCTCCAATCTGAGTTCATTTATACCTCTCCATTCCTTGTATTCTAATCTTTTCAAATCACTCCTATTTCTATTTTGCTGTGTGTATGCTAGTTCAGGCTTTCTCCCTTGTACTTTGACAGTGAAATAGTATGTACCTTCCATGAATACCTTAACCCCAAATCAGTTCAATAGTATTTTTGGTATTTGAGCCTCACTAAACTTGTTTTTCTGCTGTCATAGATCATGTTTTCATGTACTGCATGCTCATTATTCTGTTGGGTAGTTCTTCCAATTTGCTCAGACCTCAGTTTTGGGAATTCCAATTAAAAAGAACTTTACATGAAGATCACTCTTTTTTTTTGTCAATCCAATTGCTGCATTGATTGAACATTTTACATCTATACTTAATCTTCTCCAAGATTATTTAAATGAAAAAAATAATACTATTAAGAATCTATACGTTCTTCCCCAATCAGGAGCTACACTTTCCTCTCACACAAGCATATGGAAGTATAAGAATAAAAAATTAAATAAAGAAACCTTCATCGATTCGACTATATTACTGATCATTTATCTTTTTCTCGTGACGAGCGATCTTGCTGGTCGAACGGTCTGATGGAGGCCGAGTCCATCTGCCAGACCTCGAGTGACTTGCACGTGATGTCGCCGGCGGTGGCATTGTTGAAGAGGAAGACTCGTGCCGCCCCATAAATGGCCCTCGTCGGATACACCCTCGATGTTATGCATCTCCTTCCTCCTTGCGCAAAGCTCTCCACGATCGAATGATCCACCTTTACTCATTCAAATTCATCAAAATTTTAATATCTCAGTGTTAAAATTTTTGATAAGTTTTTCTGATTTTGTTAATTGGATTGCTCACCATTATCCTTAGCGACAAGGTTTCGCCGTCGAGCACAGGAACTAAGCTCCCGTACACTCTCTTCACCAGATCACTTGCCACCGACGACCTAAATTTTGTAATAATTCTTATAAATAAACGGATCAATATGAAAAATCTAACAAATTGGTTCTTGCCTGAGCTCATCCTGGCAGAAATGGGTGCTGATGCCGCCGTCCGGTCTCCGACCGACGTAGAAATAAACCGCGGTCTGCTCCGACCTTTCCCGATCTGCCAACACAAGCAAGCCAAACGGACCGAGAGCGCCTCGGCCGGCGGCTCCATTGCTCGTGCTGCAATTGTATCCGATATCGGCTTCGATTGTGTTCGCCAAAGCTGATTCATTCACTGTGAATTCGGCGACGATGTCCAACTATTCAAATATAAAATTTCATTAATTAACAAAGATTTGTTTAAAAAAAATATTGCAAAAAATTACTATTCTAATTTGTTAAAAATATATTCTATCATCCAAACTCTTGGAAGGAAGACTTAATGCACTAAAAGGGTGTTAGTTGCGGTTACCTGCGTGGCTGTTCCAACGTCTAAAGGCACAACGGAGCCGGCGGCGACACTGATGTTGGCGAACACTTTTCCGGCGATTCTCAACTTCTCCACCTCCTCCACCGGCCACTGAAGGAGGTTGCTGCCGGTCTTCTGGTCGAGCACCACCGTTCTTGGGATGCCCTGCAAATTAACCCAAATTAGCGTCGCGACGAGAATCGAAAGAAATTGGATAGAAGGGTGGTATAAATGCAATATTGGATTTTTAAGGTGCCAATGTGTATATATGTTTTGCGTTTTACTTTTCATTCAAAACCTCAAGAGTTCCGATTTTAAACATTTTGGGCCGAAAATCACACGTCCTTTCCTTAAAATTGCTGCCACGTGGATCGTCTGGATTTCGCAGTGCTGTCACATCCAATCACAGGGAAGGTTTGCAAATCTAATCCACACGCGTGGCTTAAGTCGTGTAGGATGTCGTGTGAGTTCGTGTAGTTATTAATAAATAGATAATTCCAAATGGCCAGAGAAAATTAGGAGGGACATTGCTTTTAAGGATGGTATTACTTGTCGTGAAGGTAATTGTTTAAGATTAAAGTTGCTAATTGTATACTTAATTCTAAAACTCCAGATATCTTGGAATAATTGGAGAAAATTAAATAATTAAGGGTACCTGAAGGGAGGCCCAGCCCTTGGCCAGGTCGGTCCGTTCGCTGTCCGTCTCGCCGATCCAACCCCAAAGCACTCGCCTCTTCTTCGTCGGGTCGAAGAACGTCTTCGACGCGTAAAACTTACCGTAGTCGTACCGTTGACCGACGCCCACGTCGGACTCAGGGTCGTCCGGCGCCCATGCGTTTCGCGTGGCGTTGTACGTCCCGATCGAATAGTAGTCGTGCTTGTCGTCGTCGAGGCTGGCCTTGAGCACGTGCTTCACGCCGGGGGCCGCCGGGGTCGAGGCGTCGAGTCCCGCCGTCGATTCCGTCGCGACGGGGAAGAAGTCCACGCACTCCCACATCCCGGTGCCCTCCACCTCGTGCAGCGCGCCGGGGAGCAGCTCGTACTCGACGAAGTCGACAGTTTTGTACACCAGCGCGATCCCCGCGTGGCGCCGCGAGTCGTTCTTGGACCCGATCGCGACGAGCCACGCACCGTCGACGCGCCAGGCGGTGGTCGGGTCGCGGAAGTCCTTCGGATGGACGCCGGGCGGGGGGACGAGGACCGGGTTCGCCGCGTGCTTGACCCACGACAGCAAAAGCGGGTCAGTTGGGTCGGCCGGAAAGGCGAGGTTCTGGACCTGGACTGACTCCGTGGTGGAGCCGGTGTAGAGCATGGCGAGGCGGCCGTCCGGGAGGAGCGTGGCAGACCCGGTCCAGACTCCGTTGGCGTCGTACCAGTGGTCGGGAACCAAGGCGATGGACAAGTAGAGCCAGTTGATCAGGTCCTTGGAGACGGCGTGCCCCCACGTTATGTTGCCCCAGACGGCGGAGTCCGGGTTGTACTGGTAGAACAGGTGGTACCATCCCTTGTAGTAAACGGGCCCTGCGTTATTTCAATAATCGCAAAATTAGGTAAATTACTATTTAAAGCCCAACCGAGCCAGCGTTGCCAGACGCTCTGCCAACTCACCGTCGGGGTCTGATTTGGATACGCCGGCCATGCCACATCGCAGCCACGCACGAAGAACAAACGGTCAAGAAAACGCGACGACGATAAGAGATAATGAGAAGGAGAACAAAAATGGCATGCAATTAATCTTAAAGGAAAAGAAACAGGGAATTGAGACCATTCATCCAATTCTTCTGGGGCTGGAAATGGAAGGAGGTGCGCTGCCAGAGGAGCATGTTGTTGGTCCAGGGATAGGACGGCTGTGAGAAGAGCCTTGCGCCGGTGGACTTCTCGGAGACGCCGGCTGCTGGACCGCGGGAGAGAGGGAGGCGGACGGCCTTCTCCGGCCCGGCGTCATTCGCGTTTCCTGCGGCGTTTCGGGATGCGAGGAGGAAGAGGAGGAGCGCGGCGGTTGCTCCGGCGACGAGGAGCCACCGGAGGAGCTTCTTCTTGGCGAAGGGAGCGGGGCGGGATTCCGGGTGGAGGAGAGGAGGATAAGAGGTAGGGAGGGAGGGGGAGGGCATGGCTGTGGATGGATTGAACAATGAATGCTGTCGTTGTGTGGGGGTTAATTATACACAAGGGAAGGGAAGAGATGAAAGGGACTGATACTAATATGATGGTGCATTCATTAATAGCAAGCAAGGAAACTGCAACCAAGAAGAGGAGAAGGAGAAAGAGAAGACTACTTAATTTCATTTTTTTTTAATTAAGAAACAAAAAATAATTACTTAATTCAATTTTTTGACTTTTCTTTATATATTTTATGTGGCGATGGTGGAGAGGGGGTTTTGAATCGTGATGTGCGTGTCACGTGGAGAGTTTCAAAACAATATTGTAAATGAAAAAAATAAATAAAACGATTGTCTTACGCATGAAAAAAAAAATAAATAAAAAAATATTCACATTGACAATCTTAACAATTTCATTTGTAAAAAAAAAATCTATAAATTCGTAAAGATTGAATCCGTAACTCCAACTCTAAAGGGGGTAACAATGTAAAATTTAGGTAGTTCTTAATACATGGATTATGTATATAATTTGGCAAGAAATATCAACCATCGCTCTTAGTAGTTATCCATTTATATTATTATTATTATTATTAATGTCTTTTTAGAGTAAGACCCCTCTATTAGAGAAGGGACTTCATCGAGAAGACTCCTATAGAACCTTCTGACACGTATTAATCCATATAAATCTGACTGCGTCATCAATAATTATTATTAACTTAATAAAGTGATCCCTTTTGTTCTAAATTCTAACATTCTCGTGCTTGGTTTTGATACATTAACTACCCAGATTTTATTTATTTATTTATTTATTTTTATTTATTGTTGAAAACCCAACGCTCGGATAATATATATAAAATACAAAAAATTGAAGAAAAAAATAAAACAAAATGTGGATATTAACGCGTGTACGTGTATATAAATCACAGGTGGTGAATGAATCGTACACACGAAGGGAAATAATTAGGGAGACTTTCGCCGAAGCCAAGCCCGATCGATCATTCCACGCAAAGTATTTGAATAATATAATTAATAATGCACTCATTTTTTATTTCTCGGTCTAAATAAATTCGCTGTCAATTTTGAATCGTCATCTTTTAATTGAAAAAAAAAAAAGAAAGAAAGAAAAAAAAAAAAGCCTAGTGAAAACTAATTCGAGAAAAATAGACCTTTAGGCGTCTTAATTAGAGACATCCAGTCCGACCTTATAAATAATAATTTATATTTATGTTGGATTGAAGAACTAGTCAATTACTTTTTATGTTTTTTTTATTGAATAATAATAATTTTATTTATTTTTTTTTATAACTCAATGTGATTCTTATTTTCGAAAATCTAATATAAATAATTAACCTTGGAGAACAAAAACTATTTTGACCTTAAGAGAGATTTTTATTTTTTTTTTTAAGAAAAAAACATGTCCAATTATGAGGAAAGGGATAGAGCGAAAACTTTGTTCAATAATTTGAGCATTATTACGCATAATTAGCTAGGTTCCATTATTATGCTTTGTTTTATTGCAATTATTGAAATATTATGTTAATTATTCTGATTGATTAATTTGTCTTGAGATAGATCATTTGTTTTTTAAAATAAATATTTATCATTATTCTTTTTCATTTGAGAAATAGATATAAAGCATAATTGGTAGAAAAATAAAAACAAATATTTTAATGTTTTTTTTTATTTGTGCATTATCCAAAAGACAATTAAGTATGAGCAATAATTCATCAGTTATCCAGCAAATATGGAAGAGCCCAGAGCGAGAGGGAAAAAAAGACCTGCCACAGACAGTATTTTCAATAATATTTTCTTAAGAAAAAAATTCTAAACATTTTATAATTGTATTATTTTGCATCAAATAGTGACCGCCGTTCGGATTGCTGTTGCTAAAGGGATGAATAGGGATTCGAGATTTCATTTGTATTTATCTACAAAATATTAACTCAATAGAAATTAAAATAAATAAATATCAAATAGAAACACAAGTATAACATCACAATTTCATATGGTTTGAAATTTTTTATTTCTCTATCGCATAAAAATAATTATGTTCGCTCTCAGTGTTTCTCACCATCGGTGTCTCAGTGATGATGAAAATAGATAAATCACGGAAGAACTATGTCCCTTAACCTGTTAGCTAGCTGAATAGTGGAAGACTCTTGAGCTCGGGTAAAATTTTTAAATCTTATATTGAGAATTAATTTTTGTCTATCTATTAGCAGCATCTACATTTCTATTTCATAGCTTATCATCTTAATTAGCGATAATACTATTAATATTTCTTTTTACTGGACGCCTTCCGAAAGTGAAAAAATCTCTTATAATCCTTTTTTTTACCAACAAAATACAAAGATATAATAGATAATGAGAATAATATAAATAGAACATTTTTCAATAATGAATCTTTGCTTTGAATGTTTTTGAATTGCTTCTTTTAAGGTCTAAAAATATAACAATACTTTTTTCTAAAATTCTCAAGAATTGACGTATAATTTTTTTCACGAAATTCTCTTTTGTTCACCTTGACAATCGATTGCATATTACTATCAGTCCATTGTTCTATTATAAATTTGAATGTTGCACATGAAGACTCTTCCAAGTCAGTTTTAACAACGCTAATCGAGTACTTATTATCACAAATCGATTAATGTCTTAGTAGTCAAATTCTGAACTTTATATTTGCTCGAATAATAATATCAATCGACTATTCCTCTTCATCAATCAACGAATGATAATCCATCGAATTGAATAACTGAGTTCTAAACTCTCTATTTGCTTAAATAGTAATAACAGTTGACTGTCAAGTTTCAACAATTGATTAACGACAAATCAATTAAATTGAATAGTAAATTTTTAAATTTTTTGTTCACTCGAATACTAACATCACTTGACTGCTAATCTCAACAGTCCATTAATCACTCTCAAAATCTCTATAAACCTCTTTAAATTTTCGATCTTATAGTTTATAGTTCATAAATCAATTGTTACTCCATAGTGGTCGATTAATATTTCTATTTCAGACTTTCTAAGGTTGAAACCTCACTTTGTCTAGTATCTGATTGACCACAACTTATCAAAACTTCTCTCGTTTAATATCAAGTCATCATGACTTGCTTAAGATTTTACTCACTTTGTATTCGGTCAACTTTAACTTACTAGAACTTCATCATTGTCAAATATTCGACCCTTCTTAACAGGTTTAGACTTCTGTTCTTGTGTCAAATAAATACTCAATCAATTTGACTTGTAGGAATGTTACTATTATCAAATATCCGATCTGTATTGATTTGTTTGGACTTCTCATCTCATGTCTAACATTTGATTTTTCTTAACCTATTAAGGTTTTGTATCTAACATCCGATTCTTCGTAACATATTAGGACTTTTATTCATGTACTTATAACATTTGGTCATTTATCTGCAAAAGGTTGGAACCGTCAACCTAGCGCCCCTTCATTCATTGTAGTCGTTGTGAAGGAGATAAATCGTGAAAGATCCTAATGGGTCTTAATAATGTAGTAAAGAGCGAGGTTATCCGAATCCTAAAAGGACTTTAAACCTCCTCGGAATCGACCAACGACTTTGCAAAGCGCCGTCTTAACTTATCACGCTTATTCCGCGGGGACAACATTTGGTCATTCGTGATTTGATAGAACTTCTGTCACATATCAAATATTTAATCGTTTATCTTCCATTTGGATTTTTCTAGCTTCTCATCTATATCAAGTTCACTCCTTCGTGATCCATTTGAGTTTCATTTTTTATTTCATGACAAGTGTTCAGTCAACCGTATGCAATCCATTTGGACTTCTCGTTCAGTCATCAAGATCGATTGCGCCACAATTTTCATCTTTCAATTCGATCGACAAATCAAATTTGATCATTCATAACCAACAATCTACTCTTGAAAATATCGCTCGACTATTAATATATATTATTCAAATATTAAAATTGAATTCATTAATTTTGACAGAGATTAATTGCATCAATAATCACATTAGCTTAATTGCTGCTGTATTAACTCGTTATTTTAAAAATAAAATAAAATCACTATATTTATATAGGAATATTATGAAGTTTCATAATTTTGTTATTTTGCATGGGAAAGATAGAGCGCCACAAACAATACTTTCTTTTATTTTGTTGGTATATTTAGACAGAGACAAGATTTGTTTTATTTTGTGTGTGAAGGGCATTACGCTCCATGAAAATAAATAAAATAAATACTTATATATTAACCTAAATGATGCATATCCAAATCCAATTAAATGAATAAAATGTTCACAATAATATATGTTAATTGTCATCTCTATATTACAAAAAAAAAATATGAATTAATTATTTTCAGAGTTTTAAAAAAATGGTTATATAAAATCAAAACACTGATCATGACCTAGCTAATAATAATGTTACTGAAGAAGATTTAATTTCTTCAATATTTATTTTTCTTTAAAAAAAAAACATACCATGTGGAAGAGATTCATTTTCCATCTTGTTAAATTGTATGCCAATAATTATTGAGATTGCCTGGCAAAATTAGGGGGAAAAAATCTTATTTTGTCAATTATTGAGATTTTGTCAGAATCTACAAAAAAATAAAATAAATAAATAATGCATTAATTAATTCACGTGGTCTCTGAAGATGAATTCCATGTGGAGGCTTCTCTATCACTTGGAAATGATATTGAGTGGATAAATCCAGCTGCTTCTAAACATGCTTCCAACTTTGTGGGAAAGTTAAATCCAAAAATTTCAGGCAGCAAACCAATTTTAATTTATTTATGGAGATGTGTTTTTGGCAGAAATTTCACTTTAATAATTATTATCAATTTTTTTAAAAAAAAATTAAATTCATCTGCACCTTCATCTTTTTAAATAATAATAATTTCACCAATTATTGGAGATGTATTTTAGCAATATAATGTGGCACTCTAATTTAATGGTATAATGCTTGTGTCCCTGTTGCAATGGAACTATTTGAAAGTTTAAGTTTTAATTAGTTAGTTGTCAAGTCATACTTCTTAATCTATTAAGATTGAAAACGTGGTCTTTATTTGGTCAAATGGTTAAATTGGAATTAAGGTTATCAAGTCCAATTCAAATTTTAAAAATAATTCTCAGTTGAATAGATTTTTAATCGATTCAATCCGTGGGGAATATATATATATATGAAAATTCTCTTTGCTTAGAATTTAATCCTGAGAAGCTGATTTTGAATTGTGTTTAATCTCTTATTCCACGCCGTTGATGTCTGAAATTGGTGCTTTTACTTTGACATTCGAAGGACATTTTGCTTCTCGATGCTATGAATTTCTATATCTTAATTCCTATATAGCATATAATCTATAAATCATGCGTCAAAAGATTTATGCCATTGATTCACATGACAAAAATTTTAAAAATAAAAATGTATGAGCTCTTCTTCTAATATATGTGCATGATAAATTACAGTATTTGTTCATATAAAACCAACAAGTACAAAACATCTTAACTTTAGCAAATCTTTTGAAAAGAAATACATTCCAATATAGATATAATATAATAAGCACAAGTTCAGAGCAAAAAATAGAAAAACACATGTTTACTTGGGAGTGATGGTCAATCTATAACATTATACCATCTGTATATATATACATTTTGGATCCAACAAGATTCACTTAAGATTATTTAGCAAGACAGGCACGCATGAAATTTACTAGTATGGATTTACAGCAGCATGTTGAATTTTTTTCCCCCCCCTACAACCAATGGCAATCAAAAAAAAAAAAAAAAGAAAAAAAGCCACAGCATAGAGGCAGACTAAGAGGAGGTCATATGAGCAGAGTTCATGAAAACCAACTTTTCTCCTTTTTCACAGATTTGAGCTGCATTACCAGTTGGCCGCGCTGAGCTTCTACTTCGGCATACTGAAGGCTCATATGAAGGTATCGCTCTTTCATGTCTCTTAGCTCCAATTCTAACGAAGAGATTGTTTCTGAGTTGTCATTGATGACCTTCTTGAGAGCTTCAATGTCATCGGACTGATTCTGAGAGATGACCCTGCAAAGTTCATAGCAAGGGAGAACAACTTTATCAAATGGAAGGAAGAGGGGGAAGGGGGGCAATCAACCACCTCTTGTAGCTTGATTAGTGTAATGACTTAGCCCTAGGTTAGTAAGAGCAAAGGAGTAACTTTTAAGTGGGGAAGGGTCAATTCCCGGGGATTTCATCGGGCTTATCGACCTACCCCTCCTTTGCACTTACCATCTGGGATTTTGATTTACCTCCTCCATCGATAGAGATAGTCGGAGGGGGCCACTAATGTGGCGGTTTCACATTTTTTATTAATGCAATGACTTGTAGCATAACTGCACAACTTATATAAGGTGGAGATACATTTAAAGAGCCACTTTGGATATATGGATTTTGCTGTTTATATCACCCAGTCTAGATGAAAAATGAAACAAAATGATCAATGTGCATGACGATGAACAGCATAATTCCTCGGATATATATTGTCAGGTTATGACTAAAACATTTAGCATTATTAAAAAATTGAAAGTTTGGTATCCATGCCATGTAATATCTTTTAGTACTTTTTCTACAGACCCTTACAAAAACCAGTGCCAAGTCTACTATTGCTCAACTTTTAATTGTAGATATTTTATGTACCCGTTCCAACTTTAACTCAAGACAATTTATTTTGTTCTACCATCAATCCTACTCGATAAGTGCCAGACCAACCCACCAAGTGTCAGTACAAGTAACAACATTTGCGGGTATGCTATTCCTCTAAATTAACCAATCCTTGTGTCTGTGTGAATAGTGAATATATGGCGGTGGTAGGGATTAGATTGTAGCATTCTCAATCATATTCAAAGCAAATATCTCCCATCATAAGGTCAAGATTCTACCTCAACTCGTGTCACAGAAATGAACCATAGTGAGCACCCAGTGTGACACACCTTCATTGCATGTTCAATTGGATAGCGGAGAGAAGACAGAGAGGAAAAGAATAAAAAGTTTAAAGTGTAGAATTTGGGGAAAGAAAAGTATTCTATTACTTATGAGATAACATTGCATGGGCATATATAGACTCGTGATAAACCTGTTAAACCTAGAAGTATGAGGTGGGACAAAATCCACTAGAGCCTTTGAATAGATATGTTAAAAGTGAAGTTGGTGTTAGATTTGTTCAAACATCAAAACTTTGTGCTAGATTTAGTAATTGATCCTTCGAATAATATATTTATTACTTCCAACTACTTGGACAAAACAACTACTTTCTTTTATTAAGTAAAAGACCAATTTGGCTTCTCATATAACTGATCACCTTCACTCACATCTTTCTTCTAGAATATTTTCTGATGGACACTAGCCTTGGTGCAGCTCTTTCAAATAGGAATTTCATTATGACAGTAGACAAGTATCATGGTTGTCCAGGATCCCAGGTATTGTATTTCATTAATTTTCTTTATGAGGATATCAATCAGTAGGTAAGTAATAACAGTAAATCAAATAAAATCACAGCTAGAACATAAGATAGTATATAGAGAAAGAGCTGCAAGACTGCTTACCTTTCAAATTCCTCTTTTTGCATGTTATTTCTCTCCAAAATCTCAGTTTGTCCTGTCCCAAGTGAAAGGGTATCTGAGTGATGATCAACTTCAATGCTGATGCACGTATCTTCAATATGGAAATTTGAAACTTTTTCATCCTAGCACATCCAAACAAATGAATCGACAAAATTAAGATTGTTCACTAGATAGAGTTTTCTAAAGATAACAAACTAGAATATATACCAATGAGAAACTAAAACCAGCATTACAACTAAACAACTGCTAGACATTTCTCATGCTCTATCCATATCAATTTCCGTGGTTCAAAAAAATCAGCCAGATATTTCTTATACTCACATCCATGCTAGACGGTGAAATTTGGAATATTTAAATATGCTTTAGTATATGACTCGTTGTGCTAACCATAAACTAAGTTTATCATTTCCAAACCAAGGGTGAGCTAATAAAGCAGCAATAGAAAGTTGCCACTTTTTCAAAGTGGCAAAGTCCTTGTCATTAATTATGCCATTTTTTTATTACTCCTAATTTTTTCAGCAGGCTCAAACATGATAACATCAAAATAAAATCTTGTCATGCAAAGTACCTATACTATCAAGGATATAAGTTACAACATTTTGAGTTATCTTAATCCTAACTTGACCTATATAACTGGTAGACCAGATGGGTTGGTGGTTCATGACATTGACATGTTTTAGTTTGTCCCTCTTAAGGTTGAATCAGTTTTAGAATTAAATCTTACCAGAACATTTGGTAAACTCAAATCTAAATCATAACATGGGTAGACAATCCGTACTTTAGTAATGGTGAACTAACAGGTCACCTTCAACAGGTTGGGTGTGATCGTGTGAGTTCAGAAAAAAAAAAAATTGGATTAAGATCCCTACACAACAAAATTAGGTTCAGCAAACTTTAGTAAAAACAATATTTTAGTTGACAAGTAAAATTTATGAGAGTGACTTAGAGTCCTTGTTTTCTTTCATTTGTTTACTATTTTTTCTATGTTTTCTTATTTTTTGATTGCAGCCCAGTTCTATACCTGGCATTTCATTAATCAGACATTTTATCAGGACCAAGATGTAACCCAAAGGTTGTCTTACTGCACCTCATTCAATTTTAGAACATAACTGGACTACTGTACGACTCCATATGGATTGATCTGGCTTCTCAATGGATATAAGAATTTTCGAGAATTATACTAAAAGTTTTTCAGCTGAACAAAAAGTTGCATTAAAAACAAATTACTTATGATGTTAAGTACATGCAATGCGGTACCTGGCTATTCATATCTTCATCCCGAGACAATCTTCTCAACATTTTAGTCTCCATTGATTGCACTTTCTCCATCAAATCCACATTCTCCTGCTCAAGATTTTGAAGCTTTCTTTGATACTCACTGTTTATTCGCTTTACTCGATTGAGTTCATTCTTCAATTCCACTTCAATTGCACATGATGCTTCTTTAACTGATAGGTCATTTTCCATTCTCAAAAGTTTTTCTTGTAAGGCTATCCTACTGCGCCTATCATCTTCAGCATCACATAAAGCCCTCTGCATGCTGGAAAGCTTTTCAGTCAAAGAAGATTTCTCTGATATCATATTTTCATGTTCTTCTGATAATGACTTCAATATCTCTTCTAGTTTTCTCTTTTCACAATTTGTTTCGTCGAGAGAATTTTTAAGGTCCAACATTGTATCTTGAAGATGAGAGAATTTCTGTGACTGGACTTTTAACCAAGAAATTTCTTCCACTAATTGCTGTTTTTCATAGTCTGAAGCTTTATGCTTCAACTCTAAAGTACTGACCATTTTTCTATGTTTCTCTTCACTAGATTTGATACCCTCCATCACTCGTTTCATATGCTCAATATCAGCCATTAACATTTCCTCACTCTGTTTGGAAGCATTAAGCAAATCAACTAACCCTTGAATCTTATCCTTAGACTCTTTCTGCTGTTTTTGCAAATCAGCCTCACACAGCTTAGCTTTCGAACTCATTTCCTGCAGACTACATTCAAGCTTAGACTTATCTGATCGCAGAACTGAAGCTTCATGAACTGCATCTAGTGCTAGTTTTTCCTTTTCATCCTGACTTGATGTCATTTGTGCAGTAAGATCAGCTATCTCTTTCTCAAAGTTCTTAACTTCAACTATTTTCTCTTTTTCAATCTTATTCAACAAAATATGTGCCTTCCCTATTCTTTCTTCATGTTCCTTAAAATCTTGAAAAAATTGCTCAAGTTGTGAGAGCAGCACCTTCTCCTTGGATACAATTTCCTTTTGTAGTGAAGAAAGTTTCAATTCTAAAATATCAACTTGCTCGTGAAAATCAAGATTCTTGTTTCTTGTTTCATTTAATTCAGCTTCAAGCTGTGTAATATGCTCATGCAACTCTGCTTTCTGTCGCTTCAGATCCCCTGTTAGTTTCTGAAGAGAGTTGCAATCTTCAATGAGACTCTCAATTGTTGCTTGCAGTTTTGAATTTGATCTCCTTGAAACATCTGACTCTTCTTGTGATTCTGATAACCGCTTTTGTGTCTCCAGTAGTTTTTCTTTAAGTTCTGATTTCTGCACTTCATTTTCACCCTTAAGTTTTTCAACTTCATACTTCAAAACTGCTAGAAGTGATCGGGTATCTTCTAGTTCCAATGTTTTGGATTCTTTATCATTTGTTATATATCTTAGTTGGGCTTCTAAGCCAGATACGCGTTCAGACAAATTGATATTTTCTTGTTCAAACTCAGAGATTTGCAACTCTAGTTCATTTTTGCAACTTTCAAGTTCTGCTGTTTTTTTCTCAAGATTCTTATTAGCAGAAACATGAAATTCCATGCTACCAGTAAGCTCTTTTAAATCATTCTCCACATCTTCCAAAATTTTAGACATTTCATCATTTTGTTTCCTTTGAGATGCCAAATCTTCCTCCAGTTGATGTTTCTCTTTCTGAAGGCTTGAAATAAGCTGCTCAAACTCATGCAAACTTCTTGAAATATCATCCACTACATGACTCTTCTTCTGACTGAGAAGACCTGGACTCACAGGGGAAAAATTATAATCACCGGCACAATCATTATCTGCAACATAATTATCCTTAGTAACATCTTGCATATCTGACAAGCTGAATGGCTCAACTTTGTCAGACACTCTCATAGAAGCAGCATCAAAACCTTCCAAGTCATTTTCAAGATTTAATTTAAGTTTTTGATGCAGATTGGACACTTCTAAGCTCTCCTTAATTTCCTTGTGCATCTCACAGAACTTTGCCTCACGGCTACTTGTTTCATCCTTATAATGTTGCAGTTCTATTGCAAGATCAGCGGAAGCAATTTCAAGGTCCTCGAATTTAGCTGACAATGTTGCAGTTGTCACTTCTTTCCTTTTAAGCTCATCCTCGAGTTCACAGATTCGAGATTTAAGGAAGACATTCTCATATTCAGACTCATTAGTTGAAATTTGATACTGAGACCTTTCAGACCTAAAACCATGAGACGGGCCTCCTTTTTCAGCATCCTTGCTTAACTTCTTTAACTTGTATAACAAATCAAGATTTTCTGCAGTTAGCTCAGCACAATCCCTCTCTAATTCCTGTACTTTGTTTCTGAGAGTCCCAACTTCCCTTCCTAGACCAGAAATACTTCTAGTAGATAGCATTTGCTCATCTCTTCCAGCCTTGTCATCCAAAGACTTACGACTCCTATCTTCTACCTCTTGTCCATCTGGACTGCTCCGTTGTGAAAGGTTAACTATCTCTAGTCTCTGCTTCGCTGTGATCTCTTCCAGTTCTTGAAGTATTTTGACAAGCTCAATATTTGATTCTTGGGTTTGTTTCAACTGTTGAGCTAAGTTGGCATTGGATTCTTTCTGAAACTTCAACTCCTCCTCCAGCTCCTTTTGCACACTAAGAGACTTTTCATTATTCAAATTACCAATATTTCTTTGTTCGGATAGTGACACCTCTAATGCTGCTTTTAGTTGCTCAACTTCTATCTTTAAAGAGTCATGTTCTGAGTTTGCAGCTGAAAGCTGTCTGTCCAGCTTTGCCTCATTCTTAGATTTTTCAGAAATTTCTTTTTTTAAACTCTGAATATCAAGTTTCAGTTGTCGAGAATGCCTTTCCCACATCTTAACCTCATCACGGAGTTCCTCTATCTCTTCAGCAGCCTCAAGAAGATCCTTTGAAGAATCAGAAGGCCTTAACGAAGGCATCCTCACTCCACTTCCAGAAACTTGTGCAGTGGTATCTTCCCATTGATTAATATGAAGTGAGGAGCCTGAGGTCCTAGAGTTGAAAGAAGATTGATATGATCCTAGAGGTTCATCTTCAGCAACTGTGCCATAATTTACACTAGATGAATCTTGTCTTCCAATGTACTGCACCCCATTTGAGCTTTTTTTGGGAGAAAAGTATGTCTTGCCCAAGCTATCAACTGAATCAGAACTGCGGTGTGAGCCTGACGCTGAGAAGCTTGTGTCCTGTAAGAAACATGTAAAATACTGGTTAAAATAAGCAAAGGCAGTACCCATTTGAAAGTGAAACAAACTCGGAAAAGGAATATAACATTATCCTCAGTGAAGTACAATATATTCTCAAAAGATACAAATTCCAGGACCAACAGAAATAAAAAAGGAAAGCATGAAAAAGGAAGCAAATGAATGTTCCTACTTGTTGAATAACTTATTTTAAGCACATTGGTTAACCGCATTCACGATGAGTGAGCTAATATAGGGAATCCAACTCCTGGAGCACAATAGAAATGGTAGGAAAGCTGGTCAATATCATTATCTAACCCAATGAACTTTAGTCAATTGAAAAATGCAGGATAAGGTTCGTTTTCAACTACAACATAAAAATGGTGCATTAGTATATCACCCTATTTCCATGTTCGTCGGGGTAGGTGTTGCTCAACTGATTGTTTGAAGAACCAATACTTCTATTGAATATATTATCGGATCCATCAGACTTGCTATCCAGCTCGTCATTATTATTCTGATCTTCAACATGAGAAGCTTTTTTCAAAGATTTCCCGACTCTGCATTATATATATCATTATGAATAACATCTAGTGATAGCACTGGGATATCAAACAAATCACCAATTGACCTGAATTTTGATTTTGAGAAAACACATTGAACCTTGACCTGTACAGGAAAATAGAAAATGTTGTCAATTGAATTAAGTTATTTTGATACTGATACTTCCTATACGAAGCAAGAAGCCTGTGACTCAATTAGAAATGTCATTCTTGAACACAAATGGGCAGCGTTCATATGAAAACTTATATTAGCATTTAAATAGAAAACAAGAGAAATTACAAAAAAAAAAAAGTTTCTTTGGATTAAGTACAGTTGTCTAAATGACCCATCTTATCTTCTCCTTCGAGTTATATTTCTTTTGGTTTGAAACAAGAAATCCAGAAAAAGCCATCTATCCCAATTATATTGGTTGGCTGTATCAATCTTATATGCCTAGTCAGCAGAGGGCTATAAATATAGAAAAATAGCCCAAACCACAAAGATCATTGCAAATATAGCCAATTTTGCATATTCACACAAAATATAATGCTCCACACAACTGTTTCCAATAAATTTAGTCAAAGATGACCAATATATCCACGGGTCTCATGTTGGAGCTGAACTGAAGGATATAACTGAGATGTTTGAAATTAAATTATATTTTCAGTAAAATTCACTGAATGAAAAATTAAATTTTATGTCTTTCTGAGACATAAGAGTTTTCTCCAGGATCTTAAGGGTGCAAGTCTTGGAAAATGCTTCACCGACCATCTTGTCATCCAAGTAGCTGCTAAATTTTGAAATTACACAAGATATTTTGCCAAGAAGGAATACTTTCTGAATAATATGTCAGTAAAAAAAGCAAGGCAATTCTTACAAAAAGACTGCATTGGCTGAATTGCATCGAAAATTTCTATCAATTACACAAACCAAAAACTATCTTGCCTTATGGACTATGCTCTGGCAGATTTTTGTTTAAACTTTAAAATACTGATGGAAAAAAAAAACATTGAAAACGTACATATATTTTATGGTGAGATTTACAACATTCTTTGTGTGAAACTCATATTATATAAAAAGCTATCTTCAATGAGGCAAACAGGAATACCTACTAAAAATTTAGCTAACCATTATTTGGTGATCCTTTTTGACATGATATTATATATCCTGTGTTTATAATTTATGCGATTATCACTCTTGTTGTTAACAACAAATAAACTCATTTAAAGACACTAAACATTACTAGAATGTTCATTTGGTGTCTAGAAGCCTAAGAATCTTCATAGTTTCAGTTTAAAACAAAATTAAAATTAAATAAAGAGTAACATTACTTGTAAAGTTGTCCCGGAATCACAATTCTTCAAAGGAAGAAAGAGATGGGCAGCACCACCTGCACTTATATAATCTGCTAGATTTAAGGTAACCTCACCAATGATCACAGACCTAGTAGAAGCCTGCACAAGAAATCCATTCTAACATACATAGTTGTAGCTTTTAACCAGCGTAAACTACTAATTTCAGCAAAAGAAGATTTTTATCTAATATTAACATATGAAATTGCATATAGAAACATAGTGATTTTTGTGTCAGACCGGTGAAACAACAATCTTATAATGGCTTTCTTCAAGCTCTTTTGATGTATTATCTTGGGACACCCATATAGACTCTGCATCAGTCCACTGACAGTTCCCGCTTCTCACTGTAGCTTTGCTAGTTTTAGCAATTGTTTTTCCAGTCTCCACTGATACAATAGAAAGAAAAAGTCTGTCCCATCCTATAGGAACCTGTACGTAAAAATGAAATCAAACCATTATTTTCCAATCCATTAAATTTATACAGACTCATGTTCATACCATAAAATAAGCAAGTGGTGCAAAATTCATATAAACACAGCAGAACAAGTGGTATCAAATTAGACAGCAGAGGAATCCAGCAATGCTACAAGATGCGGATAAAATGGCCACCAGTCTGAATCTGGAAACTTTGGTGCTCTAATAATGAATTGAATTGGGATTCAGAATTCAGCAGGAACATTTAAAGGCCCTTTAGCTTTGATCAGGAGAGTCAAATGTCAATTGTTATGCTTGCCTTTACCCCCACGGGTGTAGCTGAGTTGGTACTCGGATAGTAGAGTTGCTACAATGGGCAAGGGTCAATCCCGAGTGAGGTTAATTTTTCTGAAAAATAAATATCCTTCCACCTGAGAGGTCGTTCGGTCACCATGATTTACCACTCTCCAAGTGTTGTAGGGCCAGTCTGGAGACTTTGCAGAATGCAGGAAAAAAGAAGATAAAAAGAAAAGGTAAAATACTGCTGAGCCTTATGACCTATACACTAGTCTGCAATTCACTATAAATATAATTCCTAAGGTGCCACCATTTTCCCAAGGTTTCCATTTCGCCCAAATACCCATTTGCTAATTACTCGAGGACAAAAACACCAAGGGAAGATAGCATGGAAGCAACCTCATAGTAACTAGTTATTCTGCACGCATTCTCCAATGAATTGAAATGCAAACATTTTACCACTGACTTTCTAGACGTAACCATCATGAGATCAAGGACAAGAATTTTTCTCGAGCTGCTTAGAATTTACAGATCCAGCACTTTTTTTTTTAATTTTATTTTCAAATGAAGGGGTAGTCCCTTGTTCATCAAAAGGTAACATAAATTTCATCGAAGTTCAACCTAACTACCTCAAAAAGATTTCTTTCCATACATTGCCCTCTATTGCAAGTACAAAACCAAACGAGAGGCCAGTATAGCAGCAGAGATTAGTGGTCGAGCAAACCAAGTATGATTTCCGACTCCAGACCCAAATTCACACGAGCAAACACCAAGCAAGAACACAATACCAAATCAAATCATACAGGGAAGAATATTCACCTTGGTAGCCTGCAGATTGGAGATTTTAAACTCGACTTTCTCCGAGAATCTGTCAGACCTGTGGCGATGCAACTTGAACATCCTTTCCCCTACTTCACTGCTTCCTCCTCCTCCTCCTCCTCCTCGAGATGATGCTTTCTGCTATTTCGACCAACTAGAGGAATCTTTGCTACTGAAAGCCGAGCGATTCCCCTCGCTCCCCTCTCGTGATTGGGAGAGGTTGGAGACGAGAAAGGAAAGCGACCTTTTTTTTCCCTCGCTTTACTCGCTCCTTCTACTCTTCCCCCCAAGCTTTAGTATCATTCAGCTATTCATTGCACTGTCGCATCTGACGCAGTGGGATCTCCTCCAACGTTCACAACATCAAATCCCTCATTGCACATGTCGTCAACGGAGAAGACTTCTGTTTCGAGAAAACTTCACCATATTCGCCAATTTCCAGAGGCTTAGTATCATTCGAGTCGTCCCACGGCCTTGTTTCCGATCCCCCCTGGCTACCGCACGCCGTTGCAAAAGATTCCGTCAAGCGGAAGCCCGTTGCCATGGACAGCGATTGGAATTGCAAGATGGGGCTACCAATAATAAGTGGAGTGATCCACTGGTAGAACGAGGAGAGAGACTGAGTCTAGTTCCTGGATCTGCTGCAAAGCTGTTTGCTGGATTTATTTAATTTAGCTTCTCTCTCTCTTTTTTTTTCTTTTTTCTTTTCTGTCGACGTTGTCCATGAACTATGCGAGCCAGCTGTAATTGAACGAGGAAAAAATAAATAATTTATAAATGTGATAAAATTTGTGCCAAATCCACGAGAAACACTTGATTCTGACTATTTTATAAAAATAAAAAATAAATATATTTGATCGAGTGGGCATGTACAATAATATTATATTATATTCATATAATGTAAATTATTTGATGTAGAATATCCATTTTAAAAATACTAATCTTTTTTATATTGTATAATTTAGTCTTTAGGTGAATTTTGAATTATATTATAATTTTATTTGATTTGCTTAATCAAGAGTAGGTTGGTTCGGTTAGCTTAGTTAAGTAGTTGCTAATCGATCAATTTTGCTGGGTCATAAACTACTTAATGTGAGTACGTAGTTTTGTACGCTGACTATTTGTTGCCCTGGAGAATGTGTTTGTATGATTTAACTCGATTAACTGTTTTTATCTGGCTCATGCCTTTAAACTATTTTATCTGGCTAATTTCTAAGTTGGAAATTAAGGGAACATTTGGATTAGAGAAAATTTTTTATTTTTCGTTTTTATTTTTATTTTTATTTTTTTAGAAAATAAAAAATATTTTTTTTAGTTTTTTAAAAAATATTTTTTTATTTTCTAGAAAATAAAAATGAAAAATGTCAATTAAACATCATTTTCCATCTTTTTTTTATTTAAAAAAATAAAAATAAAAAATAAAAAAATTTATACGAACCAAATGCTATTATCTTTTTTTTTTATTAATATCGAAATATTCGAATTTCGGTCCGATTAATCTCTAAAAGTGACCGATCTTGTTCCATGAATTTTCGAGATACTTCATTAATAGTCGAGTCGAATAAGATTGAAATCCAAATGGATAAATCAAAAAAATATTCATAATTTTTTTACGATTTAATTCGGATTTTACAGTCATGTATTTTATTCATCGAATAAACTCCTAAACTTTAAGATTATCCAAATTTTTTTTTTTAATTTATCATTTGCAGCTGCCTTGTTTGTCCTATTTCCCCCTCTCTCTATATATATATATATATAAAAGCCGAGTTTAGGATCGCCTTCGCCCCTCGATCGAGCACTGTGGTTAACAATTGCAGAGGGAAAGGGAAAAATGGAACGATCAAAAGAATAATACGAGCAAATATTTTATCATTCGACTCGCTTCATTTTTGAATCTCGAAGGGAGGTCTGATCATGGTCTTATTAATTACGGCAAAATTCAAAGTATTTTCATAATTTTTCTTCTTCACAATATAGTTACTTATATATGACACTGCATAACTATTACAGAGACCGTAACAATTCATGTCGCAGAACCTTGAAATTAGGGAGAAAAAAAAATCAGGACACATTTCGCCCCGACGAATCCATTCAATCGTATCTTCGTAAATGGACGAAACTTTTCTTCCAGAGAATCAGATGGAAGAAAAACTAATGGAAACAAAGGAGGAAAGTAATTAAATGAAATCAGCAACGTTTCCACCCGCTCCGCAAGAGTAATTGGTTACGCATGCACTTACGCTGGAAGCTGCAGCGGAGGTCGAGAGAGACAGTAAAGCGATCGGCCAGGAATGACTATAGATCTGTGAGATAAAGAGAAAACTATGCAAATGCAAATGGATTTTAATTACCTTTTTTTTTTTAAAATAAAAAAAACTACTTTGTGTTTGGATTGCGTAGTGTGGTCATGGCGTGCTGAATCATTAATCAAGCAGTGGGTACGCCGGAGGCATGAAGCGCAGGGCGCCGGCGCCGGACGTGATGGAGCCAACCATGGAGGAAGACTTGGCTGGAGGCCTTGGCATAACTTCCCGAGGCTCCGGCTCCAGAAGGGGTGAAGTAGGCTCCGTTCACCTGCAGTAATTGTAGGATTGAGCAATCAACCATCAAATAGAGAATGAAATTATAATCAGCAGTTTGAGTTCATGTGATTAATTAATAAATCTTTACCTCCTTTGCGAACGGATTCACTGGGGCAAGGTATCTGTTGCCTTGGCTGTTGATGGTGGGATCGGCACTTAATTCCCAGTGAGTGTAGTCATTGTTCACTACGTGCGTATGATCAGACCTTCTTCAAAATGGTCGAAGGCCGCAATGGTTACTTGCATGGCTTTGTCCCTCACATAAGAATCGCTGTGACCTAGCTAACAGCATCACCTGCACCAAACCAGATTCGTGTGATAAAGATCATAATATAGACAATTATTGTAATTGTTATTTGTTGGTGATATGTTTGAACCTCGTTATGGTGGCGGGTGAAGTAGTTGTTGGAGTCTTGGAGATGGTGATGGCGGTGGATCCCATGCACGATGGCATCGATCGATCGATGAGGCCGTCAGCGCAGTTGGAGATAGAGGGAGATGTGGCTGGAGGCGAAGATGGAGGTCGACGCCGTCGCCATCAGCTAGCTAGCGACGGTGCGCCAACCCTAGTGGGAAGGGGAACTGCGGACCATTGCGTTGCCGGTGGCCTTGCAGTAGTGGTGGATGTGGAGGCCGTGGATGATGATGATGTTGGTGACGAACTGGTTGGCGATGCAGGCCGCGCCGTACGATCAGTGCAAAAGTATTTGTCATTGTACCAATGATAATATATAATTTACTGATTACTAGAAACTGCAAGAGCTCAATACCTAGCGAACACGGTCCACACCTCCTTCCCGGATGGGGCTGTAGCATCGTGGCTCGGAGATCGTCGGAGGAGTGGATGAAGATTTATGGGAGCTCGGCGAGGTTGGCATCGACAAGACCCTTGACCGTGGCTTTGGTGGCGGAGTGCTCCGATGGTGATTTCTATTATATTCAATAGAATTGCACGTTAAAATTGTAAAATGAAACACTTGCAATTCACTGTCTTTTTCGGATTTATCCTTGAATTTGTCGTATGGAGGATGATTACGAATGAATAATCCTTTGAAAAATTAACCACGAACCAAATCCGATCCCTCACCTTTGGATGTTCTTCACGGATCATCAACCGCACCACAATGAATTGCTCTGTTCTCTCTTTTGTATCTTGGTCATTTGGAGTCGCACTAATATTTTTAGATTTTACGATGAAAATAATTTTTTATCAAAATCTATACAATAAATTTTTTCCATCGCAAAATATGCGAAAAGAAATTATTTTTCATCACATATTTTTTTTAGATGAAATTCATTTTTTGTCATAGATTTTTTAGGAGAAAATCTTTTTTCTCATAAATTTTTATCACAAAATAAATTCCGGTTGAAAAATTAGTCACTAAATTTGTAACTATTTTTGTGACAAAATTTTTGTTTGTTATAAATTTTACAATGAATTTTTATTTTTTGTTATAGATCTATTAGCAATGAAAATATTTTTATTGTAAATTTTGTTACAATTTTTTTAAAAATAAATTTATATTCAAAATTCGTCTTAATTGAAGTTTTTTTAATAACATGTGAGTTTTATTCTATAAAATTGTATGATTATTTATTTATTTTAATCCTGCAAATTAATCATTTTTATCAAAATTTAATTTTAAAGAGTAGGGATCGAGGGATAAAATTTAATTTTCAAAACATTGAATCTAAATTTTTAACGAAAAGAAATTGCGATGAAGTGATTTTAGGAATATTCATAAAATCATGTATAATTTAATTTTTCACAATTAATAATTGCCTTATTTAAATCTGATTCGTTAAATGTTTATAAACAAAATTTGCGAACTAGGGAAAAAAATAATTTATTAGGTTAACTAAATTTTAATTGTAAATTTATTTGTATTTAAACATATAATTTAGCACAGTAATTTATAAATTTTTAATTGGATGAAGCTATGTACTATATTCGTTCGGTTTAGATCCGAGAATCCGCAACCCGTTACTCCACCTCTAAAGGCCCTAGCCTCAGCCGCCTTCTCTACTTCCTGAGTTGGGTTCCGCCGTCGTTCGTCACTCCTCCTCTCTGTCGTTGCCTACCAGCAGCTCCGCCTCCTCGCCAGATCCTCTCCCTCGCGCGACCGTCGCCGGGATCGGGACCAGCGGCATCTCCGCTGCCGCGGCCGACTCCGTCGACTACCTGCCCTTGTCTTTGCCGCGAGCAGCATCTCCGCTGTCGGTTTGCCTCCGGCCGCCGTAGTCGCCCTGCGACCGACTCCACCCCGCGACTCCGCCCCTCCTTCCGACGTGCAGCGACAGCTCTGTCGCCTGCTCTTTTTCCTCCGCTGCGAGCTTGGCCTCGCCACTGCGAGCAACGCCTTGCTTTCCCTGCGCGTTTGCTCGGTTACTTCCGATCCCGACCATCCTCCGGCAACGCTCACGGCGGCCGCTTTCCTTCCGTCACCATCCATCTAGCCGGCCGCTTGTTCCCAGTGTAGTGATCGATTTCGCTGGAGAAGGGGTAAGGGCTATGAATGAGGTTTGATTAATTAGGGAAATTGTTTTATGATTTGATAAACTGATACAGTAATTAAATAGTAAACATATGAGAAGATAGATTTAATTAATATCATTAAGTAGAAGGATTAGCTAAGTTAAATTGGATGATTAGATTACTTGGGTAACTAGTCAGTTCAATTAATTAGTTAATGTGATTAATTAATAAATTCATTGAGAAATGGACTAATGGGTTAATTAATAGGTTAATAAGTTAATTTGATTCTCATATTGAACACTTAGTTATACTTGGTATTCTATGTTGTAGGATTTTAATTCGAGACAGACTCTCATTCGTTGAAAGGTGGATAGTTCTTTTTTTGACCTCCTTAGTTCCTTTGATCTTAGTACATGAATTCTGACTATATTGTTAGTTTAGTTATCTTTTGACTCTACTCTTTATTACGCTTGAGTTTGACACTTAGTTGTTTGAACTTTGATATGCTCCACTTGATATCTTGCAGTCTCGTTGCTATTCTTGTATTTAGTATCATATATATATTTGTTATTTTTATATACACTATTTACAGTTCATACTGTTGTATAGAGATGATTATACTTGTGGATCATGTTGTTTATTTCTGTCTGGCAGTAAGCCCTTCATTGCAGGTGTGATCCTTCATTTCCCTTGATTGTCTTGTACATCAGTGCGCCAATTTCTACTTTTTGTTTTGTTTGATGCGATGCGATGCGATTTTAGGGCTTCTGCAAAATATTATTTTTTTCAATGAATTTTAAATTGTGTATCAATTAAATTTGCATATTGAATCTGCAGGTTACATAGCCAGTAGATTAAGATGGTGCAATTCAAAAATAGATATTTGGTGATGGAAATATTTATACATGGAGAAAGAGACTTCATTGGAAGGGATACATTGAGGGTTGTTAGCTCAAGCAGCATCTCCAAAGCAATCAAGGAAAGCGTTCAGTTAAATTTCGGGGAGTGTGGCCTAGCTCTGTTACTTGGATCCCTCCAAGGTACTCATTGATTTTGTCAGTTAATTTAGGAAATGAATTCTTAGAATTTTCATGGTTCTAAATTGTTGAATTTTACAGTGAAGTATGTCAATGCCACAACAAAGATATGCATCATCAGAGTTTCTCGCTCCGAGTACCAGAAAGTTTGGTCCGCTATTACAATGATCAGGAGCATAGGCAACAACCCAGCTACGTTTAATTTACTTAATCTGAGTGGTGAGCAAACTTGTCCTCTTCAAAATTTGTTTTAGCAGTTGAGTTTTATGTGAATTTAAAAAAAAAATAAAACCACTTACCTAGGCTCCATGTTTGTCTATTTTTCTCATGTTATACTCTTAAAAATTGTTGATGGATGCATTCGACTCAGGCAATTAGTTTGTTTGTATTTATGAACATAAATATGACATTTTTGTGATATAGGTTTATGTAGATCCAATGCAAGAACAAAATTCATGAAGTCCATCCTAAACGATTGCAGATACACAGTTGGCATACAATGACACAACTATAGTTTTTTTTTTAATCATGTTGACAATAGATAAATTCATTACTTTTGAGAAAATTTATTGTATCATAGCCTAGAAATGGTCCAACTGCCTTGAATTTGAGGTTCTTCTACTTTCTCCAGTAGTATGATTAGATTCGCTTCTCTCTGATTGTTGCCAATGATCTTGATTTTTTTTACAAATGCCTTAATCATATGACGCTTCTCAAACTTGTTAATCATAGTGCAACTCAACTTTTTCTTGCTTTATTGTCATCATTCGACAAACTAATGTTAGTAAATGACTCTTTAGCATTTTTTTTTTTAAATTTACCATAGTTGTATTAAAAATTTGCAATTTGTTTCCTTAATCTTTGCCAGGGAGTATCAGAGCCTGTAAGAAAGCTGCCATCAAATGCGAGGAAGCTAAGTATGAACATTACGTTTTAGCTACCGGTGATAGTGTTGGTCTGGATGTCACCAATGCTAGAAAAGATAGCATTGATAAAATCAATGCGTTGGATTCCTAACACCAACAGGTCAGCTTCAATCTGAGCTCATTTATACCTCTCCATTCCTTGTATTCTAATCTTTTCAAATCACTCACTAAACTAGTCTTTCTGCTTTAATAGATCATGTTTTCATTTACTGCTTATTATTCTGTGATTATGGTGTTTTAATCGAAAATACAACAAATATGTTGGGTAGTTCTTCCAATTTGCTACTGAAGGTCAGCAGCTAGGACTTGGCTTAAACTCTTATTTCAGATATCTAATCCCAATTAGAAAGAACTATACATTTTTTTTTTTAATCTATGTATATGCATACATAAATACTTAATC
The DNA here is from genome assembly GCA_025175895.1 of Wurfbainia villosa. Lineage (NCBI taxonomy): Eukaryota > Viridiplantae > Streptophyta > Magnoliopsida > Zingiberales > Zingiberaceae > Wurfbainia > Wurfbainia villosa. The sequence goes on from CM045992.1 coordinate 121,448,110, forward strand.
TTCTCCGAGATTATTTAAATAAAAAACTATTACACTATAAGAATCTATACATCCTTCCTTCCCCAATAACATTAGTTACGCTTTCCTCTCACACATGCAGATGGAATTCTAAGAATAAAAAATTAAATAGAAAAACCTTCATCGATGCAAGTATATTACTCATTTATCTTTTTCTCCCCGTTGAGCGATCTTGCTCGTCGAACTGCTTGATGGAGTAAATCTATTGGATTGCCCACAACTGTCAACATTAAACTAATTAATCTGAGTCAACGTTGCTTGTTCCTTGAGGATCGCCTTGTTAATGATAGGCATTAATCATTCAATTCTCCGTAGAATTTTGTCGACAAATCGTGTCAATATTGTCCATCTATAGTAGGAAAAGATGATTATGTTCATTTTCAGTGTCTTTCATCGTCAGTTTCTCAACAATGATGAAAAGAAATAAATCACTGAAGATTATGCTTCTTGATATGTTGGTCAGAATAGCGGACGGATTATGAACTGAGTGAGGAATTTAAATTTTATGTTGACAATCGATCTCCGTTCATCTCTAATAATAGCTAAGGGATACATTGTCCATGAACTATACAAGCCAACTGTAATTGAACGAGGAAAAAATAAATAATTTATAAATGTGATTGCGGGCATCGTTCCATAAAATTTGTGCCAAATCCACGAGCAGTGGATTGATTCTAACTATTTTATCATAAAATAAATATATTTTGATGATAGCACCGCCGATCGAGTCGGCATGATACAATAATATTATATTCATATAATTTAAAAGTGATGTAAAATAATTTTAATATATAAATGAATTGTTGTAAAATATCCATTTTAAAAATACTAATATTTTTTATATTGTATAACTTAGGTTTTAGGTGAACTTTGAGTCATTACATTTTTATTTGATTTGCTTAATCTAGAGTTTGTTGGTTCGGCTAGTCAATTTTGCAGGGTCCTAAGAAGTCTTATCCGCTGACTATGTTTTTAAACCGTTTCGATCACTTTGGCTAACCAATTTTATTTTCGTTTATCTGCCCAGCTTGATTGACTTGTTCAGGCTCACTTTTCAAGTTGGCAATTAAATTATATCCTACTCTATTGGGTTGCCCAGAACTGGCTCAACTTGTTAGATCTGTTCGATTTTCAATATCATGTGTTTTTTTTTAATTACTCATTTCATGCCAGATGTGCCTTCTTTAGTCAGGTCCACGCATTAAGGGGCAAAGGAAAAGAGGTTATTGGTGAGCACCTAAAAGTTATTTTGCAACGAAACAAAATAATTAAGAGAGCATTTGATTCTTGATTCGTGAAGAATTTTTTATTTTTTATTCTAGAAAATAGAAAATAATTTTTTTTATATTTTTTAACTTTTCAGAAAATATTTTTTAATTTTTTAGAAAACAAAAAATGAAAAATAGAAAATATTTTTTTTATATTTTTTAATTTTTCAGAAACGAAGATGAAAAACGTATTTTTTTTGTTTTTTCAAAAAATAAAAATGAAAAAAAAAAAAAAATTGTCTACCAAGCATCTCCTAAATCTGAACTAGAGATTTAGGATCTCCTTGTTAACAATGATAGAGAGAGAGAAAAAAAAAGGAACAGTCGACAGAATAAATAAGAGCAACTACTTTATCATTCGACTCGCTTCATATTCATTACTTGTGACACTGCATAACCATTACAAGGAAACAAAGAGAACATAACAATTAATATCACAGAACCTTGAAATTAGGGAACAAAAAAAAAAAAAAGAGGACACATTTCGCCCCGAATCCATTCAATCTTCATAAATGGACGAAGCTTTTCTTCCAGAGACTCACAACTAAAGCCAGATGAAAAACTAATGGAAACAAAGAAGGAAAGTAAATGAAATCAGCAACGCTTCCACCCGCTCCGCAAGCGTTTGGTTACGCTGGAAGCAGCGGAGGTCGAGAGAGACAGTAAAGCGATCAGTGAGGAATGACTGTGACAAAGAGAAAACTATGCAACACGGTCAAATGCAAATGGATTTTAATTACCCTTTTTTTTTTAAATTTTTTTTTTTTTAAATTAACTACTTTGTGTTTGGATTGTGTAGTGTGGTCATGGCGTGCTGAATCAATCAAATGTTCAGCAGTGGGTACGCCGGAGGCAGCGCAGGGCGCCGGCGCCGGAGGTGATGCTGGCAACCATGGAGGAAGACTTGGCCCCTAGGCTGGAGGCCTTGGCATAGCTGCCCGAGGCTCCGGCTCCAGAAGGGGTGAAGTAGGCGCCGTTCAATAGGAGATCACCCTCTGATCTCCAGTTCCAACTCTTCCACAGATTTGTATCGGTATCCACCCGCTTAGTCACCTGCAGTTGCAGGATTAGGCAATCGACCATCAAATAGAGAACGAAATTATAATCAGCAGTTTGAGTTCATGTGATTAATTAATAAATCTTTACCTCCTTTGCGAACGGATTCACTGGGGCAAGGTATCTGTTGCCTTGGCTGTTGATGGTGGGATCGGCACTTCCGCCGATGGCGTACATCTCCCAGTGAGTGTAGTCATTGTTCACTACGTGGAAGTAGCCATGCCGACATCTGTTTATACCCCCCATTTTTTTTTTTTTTTTTGTTTTTGAAATTAGTTAAAGCTTAAACGGATTGACGTGTAAGGGAAGAGTTTTAATTAACTGATTAATTAATTACCTTGGCATTCTTTGTATGAGACCTTCTCCAAAATGGTTGAAGGCAATGGTTACTTGCATGGCTTTGTCCCTCACATAAGAATCGCTGTGACCTAACAGCATCACCTGCACCGAACCAGATTCGTGTGATAAAGATCATAATATAGACAATTATTGTAATTGTAATTGTAATTGGGGATATGTTTGAACCTCGTTGTGTTGGGTGAAATAGTTGTTGGAGATGGTAATGGCGGTGGATCCCATGATGGCATCGATGAGGCCGTCGGCGCAGTTGGAGAGGGAGTTGTGGTCGACCCAGATGTGGCTGGAGCCGAAGATGGAGACGGCGTCGCCATCGGCGATGGTGCGCCAACCGTAGTGAGAAGGGGAACTGCGGACCATTGCGTTGCCGGTGGGCTTGCAGTCGTGGATGTGGAGGCCGTGGATGATGATGTTGGTGACGAACTGGATGGTGATGCAGGCGCCGTTGGCGATGTGGACGTTAGTACCGCGGCCGTCGATGGTCTTGAAGCTGTTCATGATCAGCTCCTGGGAGAGAGTGATAACCATATCGCGCTTGAAGACGATCCAGAGCGGCTCGTCCTGGATGACGGCGTAGCGGAGGGTGCCCGGACGGGGATTGACCGCGTCGTCGTCTCCGGGGTCGGTCACCACGTAGAAGCGCCCGTCGCGGCCGCCGATGGCGTTGCGGCCGAAGCCGATGCCGCAGTCGGCGAGGCGCTTACGGTTGAAGTGCCACTGCGGGTCGCAACGCCAACAGTCGTCGATGGGGTTCCCGGTCCCGCACGACAAGTAGCCAAGCGATTGACGAACTGTGCTGTTGTCGATCAGCCTGCGCCATTTAATTACCAATTTACCACCACTTATTCACTCCCAGTCGAAGCAAAACTTGATTATTTAAACTTTAAGCCAAAATTAAAATAGATGTTAAGATGAACTCGTTAAAATTTAGACCATAATATATAATTAACCGTCAAGGGGATCCCACTCAGCAATCAAAACAAGGAGCTGTATTACACCGTTTAATCTTTTTGTTAATTAAATCGGCACTGGAAATTCTGGATTACCGACCATAATGTGGGGTGAAAAAATCAGCTAAGAGCTTCTCTTAGAGTGATTAATTTAACTGATGTCAAACTTGTCATCAATTTCGTCTAAAATCTATAATGAATATCAACAAAAAAAAAATATACACAATTCGAAGATTATATGCGTAGGAAACAGATCATTAGAGAGAAAAATAAGTCTAATCTTAAAAAGAGAGTGCAAATTATCTAAAAGGTAGAATAGAATTTCATATAAAATTGGTATATTTTGGAGCAAATGGTGACATTTTCGTTTCACGTTTTTCAATGTCAATTATATAGTAAAATGAAAAAAAGATAAATAAGAATATTTTTGTCTAATTAAAAATTAATATAATGGAAGAATGAAATTTTTTTTGCAGCTTTGAAAATTAACTTTTGATTTTTGAAATAATTCTATCATTCATATTAATTACTTAAGAACAAAATTAATATATCTATAAAAGATTGAAACCGTCAATCTAATGATTTTTATCGGTCTGTTCCATATAAGATAAATTATAAAAATTTTATAGATCTTAAAATTATAGTCAAAATATATAAAGGATATCTAAATTTAAAAATGAACTTTATATCTCTTTTAAAATCCATATATACTATACCTATAAATATCATTGTGCTTTGGTGATCTATCTGAAGCAGGTAACACCGTACAAGGGAACGCAGTTAATGAAAGAGAGAGAAAAAGAGGGGGATAAATGGAAGATCACCGAATCAGTGTAGATGGGAAGCGGAGTTGCCACATGAATTAATGGAGAATTGGGAAGTGGATCACCGACCAAAATACGAAGGGGAGTAGGCATGACATTTATTAACGGGGGCACGCCTGCCAACATAACGAATTCATTAATTTGAATTCCGTGGCAACGTTAAGATGCGCGGCGCAAGCACACGAAATCTAACCGCTGGCATAATATGTGGTCACATGGGGACATGTGGCAAAACAGAATAGAGTCCAAGTCCAAGCAGTGCCATTTGTTTTTTATTCTTTTCTGAAGCTAACCGAATTAATTGTTCCATTCAGAAAACAATTAGAAATTTAAAAAAAAAATCATCCGCTCGCCATCCAATGATATCTGAATTTAGGCTGCAGTTATTCCCCCAGAGAGTATAAGGGAGGAAAGAGAAAAGCGAGGCGAAATTTATCGAAATTGTTTTTTTAACCCAAAAAAAAGATAAATTGAATTTCTAAAACCTTATTTTGCCTTGCTCGCTTGGCCTCACCGTGCCTTCACTGTCCAATCGCTACCAAATGTTCTTCCTTAGTTTGATCATCATTGCTCAAGTTCTATAGATTCCCCGCGCCCACTGACACCTGTGCTACCTATCCTACTTCACCTCACCTCACGGTCCTCACTTATACTTGATACTATAATTAACCTCTCATCTAGATTTGTTATTACCAGTCATCGCTTATAGTTACCCACACTCATAGAGTTGATCCTTAACTGTCAAAATCCAAAAGATTTTTTACTATTTAAGCCATTGAACAGTTCGATGAGAACTATTAAATTGACAATTCTAACACACACATCAGGTCTGCACAAATGCTAGGCAGACGAGATTTAGGTCCCAAATTACATCTATAAGATCGCGTCTCCTCTCTCTTCCCCAGAAATCAACACAACCTGTACCTAAACGAGCTGAAAGTGATTTCGTTGCCAAGTGGCACGTGCTGACTGGTTTGTTTTTTTTTTCACGTCTTCTGTTTGCTTTAGGTAAGTGTAAGTAGATATCTATAGGACTATTTTAGAAAATTAGCGTACGATTTGATAATTTAAAAATTAAGGGAGATAATTTGAATAAACCAGTGGTAAATTACCCAACTTATTATTATAATTGATCACTATTAAAAAAAAAATCTCAGAGGTCTCGAAAGCAGTGCTTTGAAATTGGACCAGACCGATATAAATGAGCATGCCGGTCCAGTTTCCATGACACTGTAAAAGACAGTTCTCTAGCTTGATAAGTATAAAAATATAATTTTTAAATGTGCAGATGATTTTAAATTATCCACCAATTTTTTTTTTGTTTATATTTGTCATCTAAATTCCAAGATCCTGATTTATTTTCACCCGTAGAATTAGACGGAAGGATTGCTAATATGATGATTTTACCCAGTACAGTACGGTTTTATAATCCATCCACCAAAACTATAAAAATATGAACAATGTTGTATGCCAATACTAAACTAATTACAACATTCTATTATTATGCAATCCAGAATAATTAACTACTAATTATTTATTTTATACATATTCTGATCCCTTCTTGTCTACCTAGTAAATTAAGGATGTTAGATAATTTAGCTTTTCCAAAGCATATAGAAATGCTAGTTGAATAGTTTATTGACAACCGGAGACAAACTGAATAAACAGGAATAGTTTAACAATGAACAACATGCCAACTAAATCTATAGGCTTTTTAGATCGAAGGAAGAAGATTATATAACAAATTAAAACTGGAAGAATAGTGCCGTAAAAGGGATGAAGATAACTCACTTGTGCACCTCAGATGCGACCAGATCCGGATCATCGACTGCGCCCACTATCACAGCTCGACCAACACTGTCCAAAGAGCGAAAGCATTGCATCAGGCATCGGGATGTAATCGCCGCTTTTGCGGAGAATAACGTAGCTCTCGGGGCGGTTGGTCGCCGTTTTCTTAAATTAAAAAAGGAAAAATAGAAGCGAATGGAGCACAAATGGCAGTGAGAGAGAACGCTTGCTGTCGCTATTCCATGGCGAGCTGTGACATCGAATGTTTCGACGGGGTCAATTCCTCCACTTTTCCTCTGTTCTATTTTCCACAAGAAAGCGAAAGAACAGCGCAGTTGAACCCGCAGCAGTGGCTTACCGAATTCAAAGCCCAGGGTTACATGAATCAGATCTGGGGTTTGCGCCCAGCTCCGAATTGAACAGGGCCAGATCTGACGACCTATGCATCTCCCCACGCAAAACCGAAGACCGAGATCGATTTAATGGAGGGAGGAGGAGAAGGGAAGTGTTTCGATACTTTACGTACCTCTCCGCTGTGTTGAAAGACTGGTTAGCCGCTACAGTTTCTCTTAAATTCCTTCTCGGCATGGCCGCCGCCCCCGCCGTCGCTCCGACACTACGAAATCGAATCCCATGCGTTACAACTCCGTTTAATTCGAAGAAACTCGATTGTTACAGAAAAAATAAAGGTTAGGAATCCACAAACACTCAGAGAAACGAATTCCTCTGTTTCGAGCACATTACTTCGACAGGATCTAAAAACCCCATTAAAACCTAAGTCCGACCAGATCTCGCAGGAAAACAAAATGTACCTCGATGAGGCGATCTGTTCGACTCCAAACCATCCGACGAGCACCAAAAGACCGAAAGCCAGCAAGCGAGGCCACCTCAGTGATTCCGTCGCCATCCCCACCGCCATTGTTGTTTCTCCCTCTCTCCGTCTTATCTGATTTGTTCTCAGATCTACCCTTAGGCTCGGAGGAGTGAAAGCGGAGGGGTGGGAAGGCGACAAGAGCAGGAGCTCGGCGAGAACACTCGGAAGCCAAAATGGAAGCGCCATTTTTTATAGTGCGTCGGGCAAGTATCGTTAACCCCGGCCTAACCGTGGTTACATGTTTGTTATTCGCTGAGCGACTCACGACGTAATCGTCGGCAGCTGAACCGTTAACGGCGGGGAGGGCACCGACGGACGGTGACGGCAACTGGCACGTGCGCAGCATGTGCTTTCTGCCCGCACGGCTCCTTTCGCCGCAGAATTTCATTTTAACCTCGCCAACGTTTCTCAAAGCAGTCCTCAACTGCTCATAAATTACATTTCAGTCCCCATTCGTGGAGGAGGGGACAAAATTTTTAAAAAAAAACACTCTTAACCATCAAAAGTGTATTCCACTATACTTTTATACTATTTTTTTTTCATTTCAATGCTCGTAGCGATAATGTATAACAACTATAGTTTAAGAGATTTTAATCAAATTTCAATAATTTAAGTAAGTTCATAAAGAATGAACAAATTTTTGATATAAAAACATTCTATGCTACGAACAATGCTTATTTTTTTAAATATTGAAAAATACAGAGTTAAAATGAAAGATCTCCTCCTTGCTTCCGTCTCGCAATTAATGTAGGAAAGAGGGAAGGTAGAGAAGAGAAGACACTAATTAAAGAGGAATACAAAGTCTCTGTGATGGGGTTGGAACTTAAAAAGCAAGTATGGTGTCACGTGAAGTGTTGTGCGAATTAAGGATCAAAAAATATTTTCTTGAAAAAGACCTTTTTTATTTTTTTCATGTTTCATCGAGTACATAGAATTCAACACGCTAAAAATTATTGGCAACACGTAAAAGTTTAGAAAAATGGAAGTATAGATGTTAAATACGTAGAATATACATATGCTCCTCTTGATATTATAGTTATTGGCATTGCAAATTTTGATAAATGAATGATTGGCTAATGTTCTCCGAGTTTATAAGTTTTACTATAGTTTGTTATTATAACGACGTTCTTCTAGATCTATAGAGATAGATTGTGAGGATATATTTGGAGTTTCGTCGAGACATGAATAAGATTTGAAGTAGGGTTAAGCAACAATAGATCAATCGACTCGTGTTGTGCTCGAGGACCTTGAATTCTCCTTGTGGAAATGGAAGATAAGGGACAGCTAAGAACTGCCTTGCCCTCCTTAATTCATCATGTGCTCGGTCCAATATCTATCGGGATAGATCTTAGATCTTGTTGTATATGTTCCTTATAATATTTATTTATCAAATCCATCAACTTGATATGCACACAATTTGTATGGACATAAAAGAAAGTGTTTCAATTTGAAATATAAATAACAATTTGATGCGCTAAGTTTTCATAAATACGGATATACTTTGTAATATTAAATCTTAAAAATGGCACGATACAATATGAATAATATACTAAAGGGATTGAATCATGCATAAAGGTTTTTATGTAAAAAAGAAAAATATTCCAACTAAATGAATTATACGATCATTGAAGTTATTTTTTAAATAAGTAAAATAAATTATACTAAAAATTAGGTAATGAGAACGTATAGTATTTAGAGATCCAAACACATGCAATTAAACAACGTTATTGAGGAACTCTTAAAAGGGGAATCTATTGATTATGATCGATATTTGTTTAGTATTCTTTTGATGAAATGTTGTTGGCTAGATATGAATTACCTACAAGCATGCCATCAATGCAAATCGCAGAGAGAAAATATTTTCTTCATCTCAGAAAGTATTTTTTTTTTTGAAAAAAAAAACTGTCGTATAAATCTCTTATCCATCTATTTATCCGTGTAGGGCCTAAATAATTGTAGTGATTGAGCTGGCATTGCGTGTAAGGGCCACTGGCTGCTGTATAAATTTGTGATCTATCTGTCGATGTCAGTGGAAAGTGTTTTTGCTTGGTGTTTCGTTTTTTTTTTATTTTTCATTCTTGTTTTCTATTGCTGGAGGAACAGAAAATTGAGCTCATGCATCTTTGTGTTGATTGATTATTGATTGTACAAACATACAGATAATATAATCAAAATTTATAATGTAATAAAATTTATAATATAATATACTGTATTTGATATATTTAAATGTATAATTTTTAATTACAAATATGATTATATTCTCTTGTTTATTATTTTTTATAAGAAATATAATTCATATAATTATAAAATAATAAAAATATTTTTATAATTTCATCAAAAATAATTAAAATTCTAATCATTTGCTACCACTAATTGTTGCCCATCGATCGTCAATTATCGATGATCATCGATCATCATATGTCAATCGTGAGTCATCAATCTTTGATCGTCGATTTAATAAAAAAAAACGAGAACTAAAATTAAAAATATATTTGACATTTAAAATTTTGAACTAGTACTACATATTATAATCTGATTACACCGTCTTGACATTGTAATCCATAATACAATATTTTATTACGTTTTGTAATCCGAATTATATTGTATTACAATTTTAAAATTATACCAACCAAAATAATCCATCATATAATATAATTTCTATTTCATTACAAGGTCGATTACCCTTCACCGGTTTAATTAGCACAACGACCCGATAAGATTTGGGTTCGCACTAAGGTGTGGAACGATGCCAACACAATATACTAGTTGCAAAACAAACATGGTTCACGCCTCCTCCCGCTCTCCGGCAGGGGTTGTAGCATCATGCCTCGGAGGTCATCGTCGGAGTGGATGAAGATTTGTGGAAGCTCGGTGAGGTTGGCATCCACGAGACCCTTGACGGTGGCTTTGGTGGCGGAGTACTTCAATGCAGGCTGGGAAGTGTGAAGGATTTTATTATCATGTTGCTACTGGTCTAATACATCGTTGATAAGAAATTATTGTTGCAACAGACATTTGAAGAACTTTAATGTCGAAGAAAAGTGCCATTGCTTTCCACTGTCGCCATTTGTTTTTTTTTTTTTGTTTTATCGAGCACAACCTGCTAAAATAAATTGGCATGGGTGAAATAATAAACAATAGCTTCTGATCTTAAGAAAGATTCTCCAGATAAATCACCTCCAAACTGATCTACTACCCAACAGCAGATCAATGAGCGAAAGACACTGTAGATAATAAAAATTATAAAATGAGAGACTCACCGCCGCTAGCTTGCTGTCATTAAGAGTCAGATGGTCTTGGCCAAAATAAAGATGACATAAAATGTACTCGTGATTTCCGTAATGTCGCCAGAAATTATTCTATCCAGTTTTATTCTCTTATATGCTCATCTGCAAGTATTAAACTTGCCACCGGTAATGAATGACTGTATTTTCCAATTGGTCCACAGAGTGACAGCTTGTACCTGTCCCAAGGTTCTCCTCGTAAGAACAAAAGAAACAAATACATTTTTGTTAGTTCCTCGTAGGGAATAATAACGCTGAATTTCTATCTACTACTGCAGGAAAATGATAGGGTAAATGTGCTTTCGATGCAAAAATTGGATGTGTACATGAAATTAACTGTGGGAGTGCTTAATATCTCATTCCATTATCACTTTTAACTTATAAATCTGTGAACAAATAACATAACAAGATCGACTATACAACATATATAGAGAGCAGAAAATGATTTGCAAAAAAAAAAAAAAAAAAAAATACAGCACTGTCTAGAAATGAAGAAACTTATAATGAAACCAGAACAGCCAATTAGTTTCTGCAGCAGATTTTTGAAGAAAACTGAAAATTAGGGGTAATATAAACAGTTAAGTTGATAGTTAACTCTTCGCATGGAATATGATGCCTCTCAGGATATGCTGCTAGAAGTGACCTTCCTTGTACAATGCAAGACTGATAGTGAAGAAGAAGAAAATGAAGCTAGTGAAACCTTGGTTGGCACTGAGAATGACCAAGGTGAGGGTTAGCAAAAACTGCACCTTGCAGACTCTTGAAATTGATGCCAATAAGAGGTGATGCTCTTCCCCTGGACAACTGTGTTTTGGCAGCATCTTCCTCGAGAAGATTGATTATTGTTTAAACATATCTCAGGTTGTAAGCTTATGCTTCAGACGAACCGAAGGGGTAAAAAAATCAAGTCGATTAATAATTAATTGTCAATTATATCTACTTTGGAATTCTAGTGTTTCTTGTCGAATCGTTGTAAGTTACATAAATATCATTAGTTATAAACTGTGATATCGGTAAGTCATTATCTGTGTATGATAGAATTGCAATTTCTGACCTTCGAAGCAAAGTTCCTTGTGGCCAATTTAGTAGTCCAGCAGCCACCATTTGTCCTGTTTGGTTGCAGTCATCGTCAATCGCCTGATGCGTATGATAAAAAAGAGGAACTTAGAGACCTGTATCGAGATAACTAGCAAAGATATTAAAATAACACATCGAGTACAAAGATTGCAGAGATGAGAATGGTCAATTGTGCAATAAACATGGTGATAATATGAAGTGTCAATATCATCCCTAAGCTTGGAAGAAAAAAGAGATGAGAATTTCGTTAATCACTAACATGTAGCCTAAAACAATACGAAATTTTTTGATAATATATAGAATTGAATGGAGGGATAGAATTTGGGCAGGCCATCATCAACTCTTCAGATTCATGAGTCATGGCTTGTTGTTTATGTTGCAATCGAAATTTTACAGTAATAGCCACCCAAACGTATAGTGCAAATGCAATATGCAGTGGCAAATGTGATATGCATTTAAGAAACATTAACAATCTTATATCAAGATAAATGACAACCATATATCCAATAAAGTATACTAATGAATCCATCTAATTCATAATTCCACCAAGAAAAAACTGTGTCCATTATACAACATAAAACACAAATAAAATTGACAATGTAGAATATGTCAATATTTATTTGCAAGATCTATATAATTAATATCTAAAGAAGTTATCACTTGCCAATGCTCAAAAGTTATGCACTACCACATCAAAAACATAGTTCAGTCTTTATAATCACGACAATTAATCTTCTTCAGTGGAGAATAATCATCACAGGAGTACATACAATGTATCATATTTAATTCACAAGAGTCCTAGACAATGCACAAGGAAATAATCGAGTTGACGCCTTTCAAGATCTGATGTTGTGTAATAGCTTAAGAGACGAGAGCAATTGTTTTTCCCAATATCCAATGCTAAAGGATGTAATTAATTTAAGAAAAAAAAGAAACATAAATCCCAATTCGTCACCTGAGAGCCCGGGCAGGAGCAACGGCCTGGTCCCGGTGTCTACGTGAACTGCTCGGTCGGCTCCGATCGCGAGAGTGGACCGGAGGGTAGGTGTCGCCGCATTGTGCGGGGCCGACGGAGACGGCGACGACCTCCGCGGAGGCGGAGGGCGATCTCGCAGAATGGATTCGTCGACATCTTCACGTTTCTGGTCTCGACACCGCTCCAGCAGGAAGAGGGAGGGCGACGTCAGAACCCTAGAATGAAGCATGGAAGGACCTGACGAGAGGCGCGAGAGAGAGAAAGATGGAGTCGCACCGTTTCAGGCTTCACGCGGATCTCGACGGCATAGTCGACCACCCACTTGACGGCGACCATGACCTTCATCCTGCTGCGTCACTCCGGCGTTCGCTGTCGTTTTCTGCTCCGAAACCAATACGCCGCCGACCCCTGGTGCTGACGTGGCTTACATATGAGCACTATACTGTCCAATCCGACGTGGCCTATTTGTTTATTTGGGCCAGCCCAAACAGCCTTTTGCTCTTGTCCTTTCCACAGTCCCCCAGTCCACAACCAGCTCAATTTAGCCCATCAGCCCTTCTCTACATACAAATCGTTTTTTTTTTTAATTCATCGGACAGTTATCGATTTTATTATCTAAAACAGTTAGAAAATGCACTATAATTGTCATATGACATAAGTTTAGTTCTCCTAAATTCTGTTCGCTAATTTATTAATTTTTTGTTGACTTTATTTTGAGGGGCCCTTTAAATTAAATTGCACTGCTTCTCTTTGGCATTGCATGGAGTGAGCAGATTCAGTGAACGTGGATATTGCTCTGAAAATGACCAATTTTACTCTACTGTAGCTTTTTCTATTTTGCAATCAAAATCAAAGGAATGACACACAAAAACTAAAATAAAAAAAAATAAATAAAAAAAAAGAGATGGAAAAGGATGTGCGAATCTGTCCTGAAACATTGAATGAAAGTGATCGGGTGTTAGGAGGCATTCAACCAAGGATGTTTGAGAGCCTATAAATTAATTAACCTAAATGATAAATTATTACAGAGAGGTAATCATAGGGGATGAGTCAAGACAGTGAATGTCTAGAAAGGTTAATTCTAGACGACATACTTTTTTTTATTTATTATTATTATTATTTTTATTTGATTTCGCTAGATTTTGTAGCATCCGATGAGCTTTCTCGATCGAGTTGCATCTTTCAAGCTGCCCCCACGATATCTGTTGTCGCATTAGAGTCACCCTCGAACAATTACTAGGAGGAAAAAACCCTAATCGTGTCCCATAAGATGATATCAAACTCATGCTCCACATTAATGACAGTCTACTGCTAAAGATTTAGATAGATTCCTACGCCTTGTATCCTTTAATTCAGCACAACAAAGCGACAATTGTTATTGATGCGGTTCATTTTTCAAGGTATCTCCTGGCTCCTGTCGAGTTTTCCGGAGGGGTGAAGTTCTTGTAAGTGTATTAGTATCTCTGTCAAAATTAATACGGGCACGTTTGGTTTGATTCGCAGAGAATTTTTTATTTTTTATTTTTATTCTTTTTTTTTTTCAGAAAACATAAAAAAGTTTTTTTTTTCAATTTTTTAAGAAACGTTCTTTTATTTTTTGAAAAACGAAAATGAAAACAGAAAACGATTATTTCTTATTTTTCAGAAAATGCTCCTTTATTTTCTGGAAAATAGAGATGAAAAACGCGAACCAAACGTATTTTCTCGTTTTCGCAGAAAATAAAAATGAAAAACGGAGATGAAAATACTTACCAAACGCTCCCATAAAAGTTTTCTTTTTACTTCAATCTATTGTTTTTTTAAATATAGAAGTTCTCACTCACCTTGTCGATTAGCCCATCCGTTAATTGTGTTCTTTGACGGATTGTTAAAGGACAAACACGGTATAGAACCTCATATGCTGTAATATATTCTCTCTTTATCATATATGAATGAGACTAAAATATTTTTAATGTTTTATCACATATGTCATATAGGTCGACTAAGTAATAGCACTCGAAAAGATCGATAGGCACTCGGAAAGTTGGCCCTCGAGAAATGGATGATAACACTCGGAAGAATCCGAGAGGGTTTTGGGAAGAGCAAGTATTCCAGAGTTCTATGGAGAACTGTGGTGCTTAAGCAAAAGAGCACTTGTGAGGGTCAGAAAAACTGCTGGTCAATTCTAACATTATCATCTATAAACTATAATTAAGCTCGATTAATTATTAAGTACTACGAATTAATAAATCTATTTTATGGCCTCCAAGGTATTGTAAAACTCGGATGAATGAATAATTAATTAATTATTAATGCGTGGGCCCTTAGAAGAGCGTTGCTACACGATGGAAGAAGGCTCAATTTAATAAACTATTTTCTTAACTAATTAATTCATAATGAATTGACTTCGACTCCGTCTCCGACTCCGACTTATCGAAGAACACAAATAAATTTCCAAGATTCTTGTAGAACATAATTCTGCCTTCGCCATCGACAAGTACAAGCATCGCAAGGTATGTGGCTAGGAAATGTTAGTGAGGGAGGTGGCTCCAAAAGCAGAAAATGGAAATTAAAAAGAAAAAAAGTGTCTTTGTTCTCTGCATCTGAAGAAAGTAGAGAGGGAGACGATGCATTGCATGAACGTTGCCTGCCATAAAAGCCATTTGTGTTCAAAGAACCACCTGTTATTTTCTTCGAGATTTAAGACACAATCACAATGACAAAAGGGGAATATATAGGTCTACATCGATCGTCCCCTTACGAGCATTCGTTGATCCTTTATCTATAACTCAAATTGTTGGAATTCATCTTGCATATTCATCTCTGATCCTTCTTAATGACAAAGTATCTATAACTAAGCGAGAGAGAATGTTAATGTATGTTGCCTTTAATTGCTCCTATAATATTAATTTGAGATAGTTTCCATGGTATAACACTCGACTCTCCATTTATTTATTTTTTTATTTAAACCATTAAAAAAAAGGAAAATAAAAATAAAAATTGTCCCATCTCATAATCTAGCTCGACAACACATACAAATTATTAACTCATAACATATTAAATGAGTATAAGAAAAGTGAGTGACCACGTAGAAAGTAAAAAGGAGTCGTTTTCAAAGAATTCAATGTCAAGGAAGGGACAAAAATATCTCATATCACAATTTTTTTTTTAAAAAAAAAAATCCAATTGGGTATATTTATAAAAATTAAAGCATTAAATTTAATAGGTTTAAATTAAATTATCAATTCGTTAAAATTGGTCCAATTGTTTTAATTTGATAGTAATTTAATTTTTAAATAAAAAAGTCATTAATTTATTTAAAGTCTTAATTATAAATTTCATTCTCTATTTTTTTATGCAAATAATGTAATTTGTATAATACTAAATCAATGTTTTCTTTTACAAATCGAGCTCAATAAAAAAAACTCAAACTCTACTAACTTATAACATTTTTAAGTAAATAAGCTTAAATAAATAAAAAATTGAATTAATTTCAATACAGTCAAGTTCAACTCTGTTTTAGCTCATTTATCCGACTTTTTCGGTCCGATTTGCCAAGACTTTAAAGAATATCATGTCGAACTAAAAAATGTAGAGAGTCGAATCGTGGCGATGCTCGAGAAAATTCAAAACAAAAGTGCCCAAGAGATTGAGCTGAGAAAAAAAAAATTCTTTCATCCATTTATATTCACAACGTCGAATTGTCATTTAACATAAACCAAACTCTACATTCATCCAATTTTTCTTGCAATTTGGAACTATTTTTTTCATCCACATTAAACCAATTTCATAACCAGTTTCCTTTGACTTTTCATTCACCTTTTTTTTTCTCTCTCTCAATATTTATACCCTAATCTGGAAGTCAACCAGGTATTTTTCTTTTTTGATACGTATAAATTCAATCGAGTCTAATTATGTTTGTTTCCCCCAACTAAATCGATTAAAATGGGATAAAATAAAAAAAAAGTACACAAATAATTGATGTATAGAACAAAGCATTCATCTGCACTTGGACTCCTCGTGCTAAATCAATGCAGTTAGCCAACTCCACCTCGCGATTTCGACAGATTACAAGAGACACTTACGTGTGCCTTTTTGTTTCAGTTGGCCAATCCGAAACATACAGCTGCCGTCGGACGACGGGTTAAGCCCGTGTGCGGAAAAGGATGCACCAATAACGATGGAACGGAACCTTCCATACACAGTGATCAATTTAATTATATTATTCTTTGGGACGGGCGTCGACAGTATTTGCAAATACTGCTACAGTTAAATTTCATCCGAATTAAAAAATCCTTCCTTATTTTGATCAATAGATCAAACATAATCCTCTATTATTTATCTTTCTTTCATCGTCATCAATAAAAAAATACTAAAGACAAGTATAATCATCTTTCATTGCATACAAATTTAATTATGTCTTGATAGTCGATACTGGGGCTAAAACATCGAGACGAAAGACTTGCCTAAGATGGGATGACTCGGGGAAAGATTCTGCTGACTCGATTGAGAATGATTCGACAAAATTGATGACTCGACCGGTCGAGTAGGTCCACGGAAGAAACGAACACGCCTCTGACGAAGAATCCAAGCGATGATCTAGATAGCGGGGCGAGCTTTGACAACACCGGTGGCCATCTAACGAAGCAAATGGGAGTCGAGATATAAGGGAAAGCAAATAAGAGTGAAGGAGGACATCGAGAGGGATCTCGACGGTACCTCTCTGAAGCTCAAATCAATGGTGATCGGAACAGAAAAAACAAAGGAATACTAGAAGAAGAAACAAAGAGGAGGCGACTGGAGGAGAAGAAGATTCCTCTAAACTCCCTCCAATTACTTTTATATAAGCTAGAAAATTGATGCAAATTTCAACAAATTCATATTGAGATGTGAATTCTTCATTATAGCGACCTGCCAATAGAGAATGATGGAAGACATTATTTCATTAAATACGATAGACACATGAAGCTTAATTAATGCATCCCGCATGATTGATAGAAGATACGACTCTATTAATGCATTGGACGTGACTTCAACAGTGAAACAACATGAACTTGTCAATGAGAAAGCCACCTCTAATCAACAAAGATGTATCGACATGTTGGCTCGCCACGTGAGGGTCTTGCCTCAATCATCTCGTTATGACTTTATAAATAAGTCCGTCTATAGAAATAAATATATATGTCGAAATATAAATAAAATCTCTTGTCGAGATATATAAAGACTCGTGTCGAAATATATAAAAAAAATATTTAGATTAGATCATTTTTAAAATTAATCGATTATTTTTAAAAAAAATTAAGATTTAAGCTCTCCATCACTCTCTCGAAGGCTGCTGACATTAAAACGGAGCTCCTCTAAATCAAATTCGATCCGGCCCGCCCCTTCAATTTAGCTATATAATGTGCCCGGCTGTACTGGGAACGCAGAATAATCACGTGCCGCTCTGGCCCACCGCGCACTGTGGCCCCCAAAGAAGTCTATCCATTCCGTCCCTTCTTTTCCGGTACCACTTCCAGTATAAAACGGCGCCAGCTTTGAGACTCGTTTTAATTTAACTGTCCACCAAGCTCGCCTTGCTCCGGCAGGAACAGAGCGTTCATGGAGTATTCCGTCTTCGACTCCCTCCGACAACACTCGCCGGAGTCACTCACTGGCTCCGCCGAGGTCTCGCCCTTTCCCACCCTCGCCCTCGGCCTGTTCTACCCGGACATCCCTCTGCCCTTCGACATGAACGACTCCGACGAGATGCTGCTGTTCGGAATGCTCGCCGAGGCCTCCGGAGAGGCCAGCGAGCAGAGTCTATTCAGCCACAAGGAAGAGGAGGTAGACTCTTCGCTCGACAAGACGGCGGAGGTGTCGGCGCCGGTGGAAACAGAAGCGAAGGAGAAGGCTTACCGGGGCGTGCGGAAGCGGCCGTGGGGGAAGTTCGCGGCGGAGATCAGGGACTCGACGCGGCACGGGATCCGAGTGTGGCTGGGGACGTTTGACAGCGCGGAGGCCGCGGCGATGGCCTACGACCAGGCAGCTTTCGCGATGCGGGGCGCCACTGCCGTGCTCAATTTCCCCGTGGAGCAAGTCCAGGAATCTCTCCTCGGCATGGACCGCCAGAAGAATGAGGAGGAGGACGACGAGGAGGTGTCGCCGGTGGTGGCCCTCAAGCGCCGCCACTCCAGTAGGCGGAAGTCGATGATCAAGAAGGCCAAAGGGGAGATGAGACGCAGCAACAGCAACAACAGCCGCAGCAGCAGCAGCAGCAATAGCAGCGTGGTGGAGTTCGAGGACCTGGGAAAAGAGTACCTGGAGGAGCTTTTGTGGACATCAGAGATCGCTGCCAATCCGTTACGAGTTCAAGGAACTACCTCTGTTTTTCACTGAGGGAAATCTCTTCCTTGTTTCCTCCTTCCGGCAGCGAATCCGAAGAATGATAATGAGCCTTGAAACCCAACTGTAAAAAATGAAGCTTTTTTAAATAGGATAATCTGCACTTCAGTTCAAATCTGGAACAAACAACTGCAGTTACTTGATCTTTTGAAACGAAATGCAAAAGAATGATATCCACAATAAAAAAAAACAAAAACACAGATATCACATTATTTTGGCAAAATGATGAGATGAAATCAAGGATCTGCATGAGTAGCAAAAAGCTGCAAGCCTATCATTCATTGATTCTGCTGTAATTAATAATTTTTTAGTTGAAATATCACGTCTCGAGTTTCCGTAATGCGACAGAGGATGAAGTAGGCAGCAGAAATATAAATAATGATTGTTAGGCATGCTTAGTTTTCGTGTAGAAACATTAGCAGTTATATTATATTAAAGGAATATACAAAAACACAGTGTGTAAACCTTGGCATGCTTTTGTATTATGCCGTCATAATAATGCTCTTGAACTTAATCAGATGCGAAACGGTTTTAAGGAAAAACAGAATTTTTGTCAAAATCAAAACCTCCACGTATCGCGGAGAGAGATATGATCACCTTTGTTTTTTTTGTCCTTGCCAAGGTTACCTAGTTAGTTGGCCAATGCCACGTACTGATATTACTGTAGCAAGTTCATGCATGAAGGATACGAGGTACGCCTCCAGCGTTGCCTGCTAGCACATGGATCACATTTAGTCAACAATAGCAAGGAGTTATAGTCAAAGTAATCACTGTCACGATAAACTTTGTGAAATGGTCCTTCAAGCTAAGCTTTGTCATTTTTTTTTATTAATTTAATTAATTACCAGAACATGAGTTGTCCCAGTGTTGAGTTATCAAACTAATGATTAAAACCATAAAGGTATAATTTCCGTTTCACATGAAACAGATTAAGTAGAGAAACAAAGTACTTTATTCTTTTCATCAAACCTGAATTTTAGTTTGACTTTGAATCAGTGTTCAATTGTGTTTGTCTTCAATTGGGTTTCTCCATTGTCTCACGTGAGGTGCTCTTTTTCGATTTGGGCGGAAGGATGTTCAAATTTGATATCTCTTATTTGATTATGCAAACAAAGAAACTTAAGAATCGATCATGAAATTTCCTTTTCCTAGCTCATTATCTTACCTTAGTTTTATCATGCATAATCTAGAAATTGAATGTAAGACAAAACAACATTCCAAAAAAAAAGTTAAAGTTGGATACTAACTATATTGTCTGAGACACTTCAATTGGTTGTACCATCCTGGAAGTTATGGTTTTTGTCTGTCATTGAGGACGCTTCGTTTAGGTCAAAATTTTTAATGTCAGACGAGGACAAGCTTCGATGACCAAATTCAGTTCAGTGACAGGAGTGCACTACTGTTTGCTTCTTCTAACAGAGCAGGTTGATATTTGTAACATGACCTGAAGATAAACTGCTGCTTCTAAGGGGGAAAAAATGTCGAAGCATTACCACCTTAGAAATGATTATTTGTTGGTTTAACCCCTTATTCATCATCATCATACAGACATGTTTCTCCCAACTCTTTGGGTCGATAGGTAAAACATTTCTTGTCAGGGGAATAAAAGATGAAGCATTTCCACCTTCGATGGTTAGGAGATTCAACACCTTATCAATGGTTGATAGATACAATTCATCATCCGATCGATTAGACCCTTCTAGCCATAGAATCTTTTGGTCACTTTTGAACATGCTTATAATGTATTTATTAATCTGTTTTCTCTCACTTTTTCATTTTTAGATACAGTCTTAGGGAGGATTAAGCAAAATGTCAAGACTGACCTAATTACAGAAAAGTACACCATCCTGTTTCTTCTTGGTGTCTAAATTATTTGCCCAAGTATTTGTAATATGACATTAGATCTCAAACCTTGATTATTTTTCAGGCAAAACACCTCTTTCTGAACCAACCTCCTTTGAAGGTGATAAAAGGTCAGAACCTACTTCAAGCCCGCAAGTTTTTTTAATCATACACCTGGGGGTTCTTGATTTTCTTGCATGAATTCTCATTTGACCTTACCTATCCTACTCCTGAACACGATTGAAGAAGCAAAACAATCAAAATTTGATTTTTAGATGACCAAGTCAACCAAAAAGTTTGAACATTTCACTGCATATTTCTTTTATATAGTTTTCAACTATATTGAAAATTGACCTATAATAGAATTCACTGCGTGACAACAGGTTCAACAGATCCCGTTCCATAAAACTGAAAAAATGACAAGACACTAAATTATATGTAACTATTGAAACATAAATATTTTTTAGCCAACTTTCACCTTAAGCAGATTGTATCAGTACAACCTTCTATATAGAGATGCAAGGGCACATGAGAGAAGCCAAGGTGGGGATCTTACCAACTGAAACACCCCATTTGCTACCTGGTCAAAAGATTAAAATCTGGTCTATTTGAATAGTCTTGATCCACGACAAGATTGTTCGATGTACAGCAACAAACAATAATGTGCACGAGTTGGGCTGCAAACAAGAAAATTTTCTGTTTTGTTATCAGTCAAAAATACTCATCTTAGCATTTTTTTCTTTCTTTTAGATTCAACTTTCAACCTCATTGAGGTGAGATACCATTAAAAGATTGAAGATGCATTCGAGACCTATTGTTGTAACTTGTGAAAGTCCATATTGATGACATCGGAACAGATTTGATGACTACATTACCGATAGAAAAAATGTTTGATGTTGAAAGTGGTACCTTATCTATCCGAAGGTCAGATTAAAGATTGGAACCCAAATTTAAATGTCGGTTCTCTTTATTGCCTCTTGCCATCTTTTCATATTTGATTATGAATGATCATAGGTCTCCAGTCTTGGTACAAAAACCTTTCATATGCCACATCAATTAAATGGCGAATAGAAGAACTTATTAGTAAAAATGTAAAACCGTCACATTAGCAGTCCCCTCCGACTGCCCCTACCGGTGAAGGAGGTAAATCAGGAGTGCAGTTAGCAAGTACGCAGGAAGAGGCCATTGAGAGCCCAGGCAGTGAAATCCTGAAATCGACCTCTGCCCACTACGGGCATGCCCCTATGCACTTACTAACCGCACCAACCTTGGGGGCTAATAGAAGAAGAACTTATTAGTGTCCTTGAGTGTCATTAACTGAATTTTAATATCTAATAAAAGGAGAGGAAAAGAAGATCGTGAGGTTATATGTGATTTTACCAACATGATGTACATGGGCAATTTATTTGGCAAGACAAATTTTATACTATTCATTCTAGTAATATGCCAGTTCTTGAATGACGAACTGGATCGTTCTTCGTGAAGGACATCAAGTATACAAAGAGGATAGAATTTAATCAATAAAAAATGACAATGGCTAATACTGGTTCCTATTAGAAAATCTAACACCTTCATGTATCTGAATAAAATTGTTTCCAATCATCAGTTCCAATACTTAAAAAAAGAAGTGGTTTCCTACAGAATGTGTAGTTTAACAACTTCCATCCTTTGGTTTGGTCAAAGCTCTTTTTATCATTCATTTTAGATCTATAAATGCTTTAAGATCAGCCATGTCGAATTGCTGCTGTTCATTACTAAGTTCGAAATGGGCATACACATTACTTACATGGAGTTAAATTATATTTCCTATGATATAGTTGCAAAGCAATTAAGTGTTTATCGTGAATTAGGGTTCATATACAAAATAAATCACTGTTTCATATCATGTTAGGGAGCTTGTCATTCAAGTGGTAGTGATTTTCAATAGGATATCCTAAAATGTAAATCTGCAGCATATTTCAGATCGTGACCTAGAGAGAACATGTTACAAATCACATAAGTAGTAAACCTTAAATCTGAAGTATTGTTGTCGATAGTAGGAATCTGAAATTTCTAAAGCATTCCACACCAAAATCTTCGAATCGAGGCGAAGTCATAAATCCGAACGAGATGGAAATTTCGATGGAAACGCGCATTAATGCGCACGAACGCATGAAATCCGAAGAAGCCGGAAAACCCTAAATCAATAATCATCGTCCGCTCGAGCAATTTTTCACACTTCAAATCTGAAATGCCAGTTCATCCGCAGCCACGTCAAGGATCAGGAAATCGAATGCGTACCTGAGGAGCGAGGGGAAAAGAAAAACGCGCACAGCTTGCAGATTTTCACGGAAGAAACAATGCTTTCCTCCATCGGCTGCAATCTGACCAATTTGGAGGAATCGCCGGGCAACGGAGATTAAAAGAAAACCCTCCGCCGAGTCACCGCTGCTCCGTCAGTTGCTGGTGCGGGAGTAAACTGTAAAGCTGTCGACTTGATCAGTTGCTTGTTCGGCGAATAAAGCACAAAATCCAGTTTATATTTAGTTTCGACTCAGAAATAAGAACATGATTTCGATATTTCATTCTCATATTTGAAAACTTTATTTTCAAAAAAAAAAAAAAACTAGATCCATTTCGAAGACTAAACTACATTTCTTAAATCATTCCGATGCATTTTAAACATTAAAATAATTTCATCTAAAAAAGATCTTATTCCTATCCAAAGTCGCAAAAAATTTGGAAAAGATTTTATACAATTGATGGAAATTATTTTAAATACTGGAAGTTCGAGTACTAGTATGAAAAAGTGAATGGCTAGTTTATGTAAAAATTTGAAAAGTGAACGAAAAACATGGCAGCAAGCAAAGGCAGGGCGGCAGAGTTGTGGCGGTCGCGACGAAAAGGAGAGGTCGTGCCGGCCTCAACTCCCGCGAGGAGACGACAATGTCATTGCCCACGCCGTTTCTCCTTCCATCAGGACTTGTTCACCTGATCTGCTCCCTCAAGATCAACGAAACATCGAGGGGAGAACCGTGGCGTGTCTATCCTCCTCGAGGGCTCTTGCACCTGCTTCTGTCGATGGCGTCCAACGGCCACTCCCGCGCATCGGTTCGATCGGAGCGGCAGGTTTCTAACACGAAGGCCAGCGGCGGTGGGAACCCTCCGGCGCGACCTAGGGCGTCCTCGGCCAAGCGCGCTTCGAGAGTCTCTGTTGACGATGAAAACGGTACTCGTCCTGTTCTTATGGAACTCTGACTTTTCTCATACTATATCTGTTCATTGTTGTTCTTGAAGTACTGCCATAGAAAAGCCTAACTGATAGATTGGAAACCATTTCGGATTGTACATAATGCTGCCAACACTTATTTATGGCTAAGTTGCTGATATAACTATTTTCACTAATAGCTCTCTCTTTCCTGTCTGTAAACTATTCAGCCGTATGTCAATTTACTCTTTCCCTGTACAGATTCTGTAAGAGTAAGAGTAGCAGTTAGAGTTAGACCTAAGAACACAGAGGAACTAAACTCAGATTTCGCTGACTGTGTGGAACTGCAATCAGAGGTTTGCTGTTTCATGGTCCAATATGAGTACCTTTATCTTATTAGTCAAATTAAAGTTTTTTTTTTGTCAAACTAATTTGTCTTGCAGTTGAAGCGATTGAAATTGAAAAGAAATAATTGGAGTTCGGAATCCTATAAATTCGACGAAGTTTTTAATCAAAGTGCTTCTCAAAGGCGTGTTTATGAAGCTGTAGCTAAACCTGTTGTGGAGGTAAGTCGTATGTGCATTTTAATACTGTTTTGCATGAGACACTATCAGATATTTAGCAGGTCTATTTTCAAACTTCAGCATATTTAATATGTGTTTGAATCTCTGTGGATCTGTACAGATTATCGTACTAACATGTTTGTTGAAACTGATCAGTGCGTATTACAAAATGTTTGATTTATGGATATTTTGCACCATATCTAGTTTCTATTTTTTACTTAGCACACATGCTTTTGATAGTGTCTCATTGCATCATTGAACATCAGCTATTTTAGTTTCATTCAGTGTTGCAAAACAGTGTATTGTTGACCTACCTATATGATTGCAGTATATGTTTTGCATCTAGTAGATATTTTTTCAAATTTTCTTGTTTGATCCTGATTCCTTGTTCAGTAATACACCCTTAGTAAAATCTACAGAATGACCTTTTGATGATATGTAGTTGCATTTGGTTGGACATTTCATCAAATTCTACAGTGCCCAGGTTCTCAGCAGCCAATGATTAATCCTTAATTATATGGAGCCCATCCTATTCTTTGTGGGTCGACTAGGTCAATAATAAAAACTAAAGACTATGTTTACTTGGAGCAAAGGGATCCAAAATGGAAGGGAAGGAGGGGCAGAGAAGGGGATGTTTACTTGACTGGATTGTTGGAGAGTAGGGAATTGATGAGGGATCCCATGTCCTTTCCTTTCCACAGAACTCAATCAAACCAAATTGGATGGATTGGAGGGATAGAAAGAAGTGGTAAAAAGATCATTACACCCTTTCTTCATTGTCAACCATCATCGTGCCAGGGGCAAGCTACTAGCCAATGTTGGCCGTAGTTGACATCAATGGAGCTATTGACCACCGCCACCACTTTTCAAATTTTGGATGGAGGAGAGATTGAGGAGAAATTGAAGAAAGGGGAATAGATGAAAATTTTCATTCTCTCCCCTTATCTCCTCGTCCAAGTAAACAACTTTCAATTCCTTCTCTCCCCTCCCCTTCTCTCTCCATCTATTTCCTTTCTTTTCTCTTCAATTTCCCTCCCTCAAGTAACCATAGCTTAAGACTTTACCATCCACTTAAGTTCGATTGGTAGGAACCTCTGCAGCTGAATAAATAAATCAATTAAGATTATGCACTGAGATGGGATTGGTCAGTTGAACAACCGACCTTCCCCTTAGTTTTTAAATATTGGGGATTTCATCTTGGAGGCTATTGACAGAAAACTCAGTTTTGGAGCTTTTGCCTGCTGTTTACGTTTTTGAAGCATGCCTCTCAATACATTTTCTACAATAAAAATTCTAAAGCATGTGTTGCTGTAATGCTCTTCGATCTGCACCACTTGGTTGGACAAGATGCTTTCTCTCTTGCAGATAGTTGTAAGCTGGACTCTTTTAACTACAATTGATTGCATTGCTAGGAATGGTTCTTGATGTAGCCGAATTGCATATCATTTGGTTGTTTCTAAAACTTGAAAATTCGATTATTTAATTTTGGCATTTCTTTTGGATGGTATCTTCAATGTATCCTCTATTTTGATATACCTTTGCAGAGTGTTTTAGATGGGTATAATGGGACTGTGATGGCTTACGGCCAAACAGGTACTGGTAAAACTTACACAGTCGGCCGGCTTGGTAAAGATGACCCATCTGAACGTGGTATTATGGTTAGAGCTTTGGAAGGCATATTTGCAAATACAACAGCTGGCTCAGACACTCTGGCTGTTTCTTATTTGCAGGTTTGTACCGTGGGTGCCTTTTCTTGCTTCCCTCGTCTCTATAGCTTCCACATAACAGTTGTCTACATTGTCACACTCTGCGTATCATGTCCAGTTCATTGATTACATTCTCTATCTTGACAATATATTTTATTAATCTAATTTTTATGAAAATAAATAGTAGGTTAGAATAGGATAAATTATTGATGATATTTGATTTTGTGATCGTCAAATTTTAGTATTCTAATTGTCTTATTCATATTTTTTCCTTAGTTATATCTAGAGTCAGTTCAAGATTTGCTATCGCCAGAGAAGACCAATATCCCTATAGTCGAGGATCCAAAAACTGGGGAGGTGTCCTTGCCTGGTTCTGCTGTTGTTCAGTTAAATGACCTTGATCATTTCTTGGAGCTGTTGCAAGCTGGCGAAGCAAATCGGCGTGCGGCTAATACCAAGCTAAATACTGAATCATCTCGAAGCCATGCAATATTAGTGGTGGGTAGAGCTGTGATTCACTCATCTTTGGTACTTTCCAAAATGAACATTTTTGTTTTACTTTTAACATATGATTAGAGATGGTTGTGCTTAAGTGTTCTGTTTCTTGTCATGTATTTAGGTCCATGTTCACAGATCTTTTGGAGGAAAAAGGGAAAATGAGGTCTCATCCATGTCTGATGGAACAAATGACAATCTAGCTTCTCATCATGTGCCACACATTTTAAAAAGCAAGTTGTTGATTGTTGACCTTGCAGGTTCTGAAAGAATAGACAAATCAGGTATGCTTCTACAGTTATAAAGTGTTTTATGTTTGATCCTATTGTTCTAAGGCTAATCAAAATCATTTTAATTGCATCTATAATTTTTGTTGCATTTAATGCGTAAGCCATCAAGCTATCAAATCAACAATCTCAATTGCTTCATGCTCCTTGTCCTAGAGTCTACCTCCCTAGGAATTTTTGGTCCCTTAAATGCTCCAAGCCGTCTTTGCCAATCACTTCTGAGTCCACCTCCTTACAGACCTCTGAGCTACTGAGCACAATCCATCCAACTTTTTTGGGTCAAGTCAACCATTACAATAATTTGACGAGGTTGATTCACAAACTACATATGCACTTTGCCAAGTCCCTGCACGCATGCACATATTAATACCACATCAACAAAATGTCAAAATGTACTGCGAACTAGAGATAACAAACAAAAAAAACACAGAAGAATTAAGAAAGTAGATCAGAAAAAAAATAATAGAAAGCACCTGAAGTTTTAAGTGATAAAGCTTAAATCAAGACTTATATGCTAGAATTTTCTTTCCAAATTGAGAAAATTTATGTACATATTATAAGTAGTGGTATATCATTGATGATTTGTTGTCCATTTTAGAGGTTATATTTGTCTTAGATTTAGCCTATCATCTCAGTCAAATTTTTGGTTTCAATAATGTTAGTAGGTGGTTAACATGTCAACACTTTTAATTTTTCACATGAATGTTACAGGAATTGAAGGCCACATGATTGAAGAGACTAAGTTCATTAATCTTTCACTCACTTCATTGGGAAAATGCATTAATGCCCTTGCTGAAAACAGTCCTTATATACCAACAAGAGATTCCAAACTCACCAGGCTTCTACGTGATTCATTTGGAGGTCATCTTTTCCACCTATTTGCTTCTGTTTTCCATTGTTTTGTCCTACTATAATTTTAGCTTCATGATTCTGAGTTCCCTATACCTTTTTTTTTTGGCTCCATTTACTGAAATTATAGAGGCATTTGGCTCTTTCCTAACAGCATAAGCATTGGTTCTGGTATTTACTAACGGTTAATCTTTTGGCATTGGTGATCACTTAGTCAAACTTAACATGGTATTGTTTCAAGGATCTGTGTTTGAATTCAACCACTAACAAAAAGAATTAAGTCAATTGATGTGTTAGACTTGTGCCAGAGCATTCTGCTGACTGACTTCTGAGGACCATTAAACATCAATTAAATTATCTAAATAACAGACATTCTTGGGGTGGATCAATCTTTCTTTGTCATATCTCCTTTTGTTCTGTCTTTTTCTTGACCTCCCACTTCTTTCTGACTGGCGAAGGAAATTCCCTGTCCTTGTGCTGCCAACAATAGGGGTAGAGAGGAGCAGACAACAGCTGGTTCAAGATGCAAGCTTGCTAGGGCTGCAGGTGCTCCAGATTTGTTGCTAGGGTTGATGTGGAAGGAAAAATTGATCACTCATTATGTTTTGTAACCGATAAACAAAAGATTAAGCAAAATCTTGATGTGTGATAGGGTCATTGCAAGCCTAGAAGGTATACCATTGCATTTTAAGTCTTCATAACAATATTAGAATGAGCATAGAAGTGTTCTGCTGCAGCTAAGTGTCTCAAGGGTGTGGAAGTAATGAGCAATTAGAGACCATTCATCAGATTTTTTGGAAAAATTATTCGAGCTAATATTGTATTAATTATTATATACCACATTATGTCATATTCATATTTTTTATTTTTTACATTACATGAGTATACTTTGATCAACACCTTTGGGTAAAATATGCCCTTTAGATGGTAACTTAAGATTGTCATTCCCTTGGTGGGAATTACATCTTGATATTTCTTGGATGCTTGGGAATTTTAAGAAAGCTACTGAACCAAACTAAATAGAGTAATGTATCCCTTTATTACTTTCTCAGGGAATTTTTCACCTACCATGAACCAAATATACCTTTGGGATAAGTGGTCGGCCAATCAACAATGACAAATCTTCTCTTTTTTTTTTTTTTACGGAATGAGGAATTATTTAATTGCTTTAACTGGCAATGGCATTGCTAGATGCCTTGAAATTTTAAAGTTAATGAATCAAATTAGGATGATGATGATATACCTATATACCATGAACCTAATGTACCCTTGGTGTAAGTGTTCAGTCAATTAAATAGGGCATATTTTGTTTTTTTGTGGAATGTTTATTTATACAATCCCTTAATTTGATTTAGCTGTTTATTAATAGATGTCTTGGTTTCTTGTCCACTTGACACTCGATGGTATTTCTTCCCATGCTAAAAAGTGGTAGACATGGGTTGCATCCGTCAATCAAATTTGACAAAAAGAGTATTTATAATAGATCAAATTTTACAAAAGGGTATTTATTATAGACAGGCTATAGTATTTTGAATTGAATGGGTTTGGACATCTGTGGAATTTGATTTGGGCTTTTGACTTGGACAGTTATGCTTTTGATCTGCATTGTTTCGTAACGAACCAAATGATGCCTCTCTGTTACCTTTTCTGCTTCTCACAGAAAATGGAACTAGCAATATTCATTGTTCTGCAATTCAAATTTGTCTTGGGAAACACCTATTCCTTCTTTTCTTTTCTTCTAATCCATCTTTCGGGTCTGTAAATCGAGTTTTTTCTTGTTCTGCAGGGACTGCACGGACCTCTCTCATAGTTACAGTTGGTCCATCGGCACAATATTATTCTGAAACTGCAAGCACGATATTGTTTGGACAGAGGGTTAGTATTTTTGAAAAGATTGGTAAAAGGAGTCTTCTAGAATATTCTAGCAAGAACTATCTTTACTTGCTAATTTTTCTTTTCAACTTATTATTGTGTTTGTTCTGTTGATTTGAATGTAAGTTGAAAGTTTTAGTGAATACTGGGTCACGGTTGTAATCTATTATAAGGTAACACACTAGGCTGTTCTACATTCACGAAACATTCCTTTTTGGCCTTCCTTATAAATTAATCTATCAGGATTTTCCTATAGATAAGTTGTATCCCCATCATTATCCATTAGTTGTCACTCAATGTCAAGTAGACCAAAACATTAGATTATATCACATTCTAATAAGGTCCTAGCATAGTGCACTTTAGGGGATGTGATCAAGGTTCAAAATATCAGTTTGGTATTTGACTCCTTTTATGGCTAGAGGGTTAGGTTGGTAAGGGATGAGGTCAAAACCATGTATGCATTTTGAAATGTCATATCTGTGCCTCTCTGTACTATTTCGCTGGTTAGATGAGATTGGAATCAACACCAAGAGAGGGGACACCAGACAGAATAGTCACTTTGACAACTGGAGCTTACAAAAGGAGGGAACATAAATGCTAGGAAGACATTTGAGGTCAGTAGAAGAAAATCTTTGAGGTCAACCACAACGGAGGATAGACAGCATCAACCTTTTATTCTTCTTCCTTTTCTTCTTCCTCTTATTGCGCCTCCATCTTCTTCCATATCCTCTTGCTTGATATTGATCAACACCACTTGATACTGACAGTTGGTACACTAATGGGCATTTTCACAACTTGTTGTGGCTAAACACCTAGATGCTGACATGGAATGAGGCTTGAAACCTCGAACAATAAGTGTGTATACTAACTTACATGCAAATGTAATTTTTATTCTTTTTTGAGAATGAACTAGTTTATTTCTTTTCACCTAGAATGAGAGAGCGAGTCAGGCAAATTTATTATAGGGAGGTTACAATATTCCTTGCGTGCCAATTTTTCTAAATAATTTTTCATTTCATCCATTGAGTTTCCTTGTGTCTTCCAACTTTTCAGGCAATGAAAGTTGTTAATACAGTCAAATTGAAAGAAGAAGTGGATTATGAGAGTCTGTGTAAGAAGCTTGAGTACCATGTTGACTATTTAACCTCAGAGACTGACAGACAGCAAAAGCTTAGAGAAATTGAGAGGGCGCAGATAGAAAAGAAATTGAAAGAACAAGAAGCATTAATAGTTGAAACAGAAAAGAAATTTGCCAGTAAATATGAGGTATCATCTGGATCTTGATTATGTTTATAGGAAATATGTTAGCTTCTGTTGTATATTCTTTGTTTATCCAGTTTGCTGTTATTTTATTTTCAGTATGTTTTTTTTACGTTTTATCATTCCTATGAGTTTTATCTTTCACTGTGAAAAATTTATTTGTAGACATTATTTTAGTGTATATACAGATTTTTTTACATGCTTTTAACATCCTTTTCCTTGTTCTGGATCAATGTGACAAACTAGATTTTAAATTTCCACCTTTTTGTTCATGGTTCTGACATTTCCTTAATTTATTTCAGTATTTGGAGAAACAAAAAAATCATTGGGAGTTAGAGGCCAAAAAAGCGTTGAAGGAATTGAACATTCAGAAGAATGAAAACGATAGATTATCTCAAGAAATTGGTCATCTTGAAGCAAACTTTAAGCAGATCAAGGTATTGGTTAGTCTTGGTATCGTTGCTGTCGTTAACTTGTCATTGACTTCCTGTCTTGTTATTTGGTCAGTTTTGTGAATTCGGTACATATTGTTTTCGCTTGAACCGTGCTCCTTTGCAGGATATTTGGAAAGTGGAAACATATTAGAGCAACGATCGTTTTTTTTTTTTGTTTTTGTTTTTGGTGACAAGTTGCACCAAAATAGATATGGATGCCCTTATGATATGTAGTTTCTACTATGGACTCTGGAGCTTGCCTTTTGACTTTGGACTTTTGGAGATAACTATCATTATAATGATGATATTGACCTCAAGTATTCAAATGCTCGTAGATTTGGTATCTTTAAACTGGTCGTGTACTTAAAACCAGCACGAGAAGATCTTTATCCAGGAGTTAAATCTGATCGTACTGGCTTCAAGTATTTGACAATTTGACAAGTGTGTCATGTAGAATCCTTCCTTTGGGTACCAGTTTTGCCTAAAGAACTGTACTACTCTACTAGAATGATTTGTTTGATATTAGTTGCTATATGATTTTTTTTTCACTTTTCCTGATAATTTGATTGCTAAGGGTAGCATATTGTCATTATGTACCAGCCCTATGTACATCTAGATTCAAGTTAACTTATTCACATAGTTGCAAGACCAAACCAACTTATTCACATATTTACTAGGCTAGGAGCAGCAGAAGAGTGTTTGTTTTTTCTTAATCTAAACTATATATATGTATATACTTATTTGTGTATTCAAAACATGGCCTTTCTCGGGCGTGGAGGGGCTAAGAACACCCAATACTGGACCGGCCAGTGTAAATCCATTGAAGTCGTAGTGTACCTGTAGCATACCAGTTGAAGCATTGATTACAATTGGCATGATGGACAAAAAAAAAGCTTCAACAAAGTTTTCTCAACACTGGAACTGTTGCTGTATTATTAATAATATTAAGTCATTCATTCTTCAATTCCTTCCATGGGGTGGTGTTTCTCTTAGCTTTTGTTATGCATCTTGTACTTGGGAGTTTTAACATATATCTGTAGGTTGTTGCCTGTGGCTAAGTTTAATCGACTTCACATTAGATTATTCTCTTTGGTAGTCCTGACTATTTTTTTTAGTAGCAAAAGGAGCTTGAAAGTTCGACACATCAGAAAGTACTTGCTGACACGACAAATACATACCAGAAGAACATAGCAGAGCTCATCAATCAGCTAGAAGATGAGAGGTCTCATTGTACAAATCTAGAAGTACAGTTGTCTGTTATGAAGAAGTCTCTGAGTGATAATATAAAATCAGTCCAGGTATGTTTTTCTTAATACATTCTGAGGAAGACATTAGAATGTGTTATGTGATGTTTGTGTTACTTTTGGTCCTTAACTATTGTCTACGGCTTATGCTTGTCCTGTAATTTATCTTTAACTCACTGATTTCATATTGCTCAGACAAAGTTATATTTGTTTGGTTGAGCTTGTTTGTGTTGGTTCCCTATTTTTAATCATCTTAAGAAAAAGAATTTGGTGAAGTTCTAATCTCAAAGTATGGAATTTGTTGTGCAATTTATTGTCTCATGTACAATATATTGAAATAAGGATTTAATTGTCTAGTGTATAAATCATGTATCAATCCCTTGTATAAAATTCAATAATCTTTCTCAAGCCCTTGAGTAAAATGAACCTAGAGTAGAACAGACTCAGAAGCATATCTGCCCTGACTCCTTTAGAGAGCCAACGACTAAGCTTAGAAGGTTTCATAGTTCATTAAGGAAACACTTGATTGCTAACTTTGATTTTTGGCCGATCATAAAATGCCATCATTCAATGTATACTTGGCAATCTTGGCCAAATTGATATGCTTTTTAAGTATATAGTCACCATCTATTTGTTTGTCTTGAGCATTGAGTGATTTGTATATCCATGACTGCACACTGCTGACAGGCTGCTCATTATTGACATCATTTTCAATCTGTTTTTACAATTCTGTTACTGTTTGACTAGGTAAAGTTCTTGCCTCTTCAGCTCTAAATATCTTTGTTTCCAACATCACAAAGCATAAACTGTCCTATTGATAACAAATTCCTATGCAGAAATTGAAAATGTTTTGCATCTTTCTAATTGATTGACAAATGATGGTTTTTTCATGATCACCCTTCATACTAATATGAAGGTGTTGTTACTGTTTGATTTTATGAACTGCGTTGTCATTTATTTGATTTTATCATCAAAATTACACTTCTTTACATTGTCATGCACTTCAAATTTCAGGAAAGAATTGTTGATGACCTCACAAGAGAAAATTCGAAGTTGAATGAAATTGCTACTAGTAAAATACAGTCTCTAGAAGTAATGAACAGAGAACTGTTGATGGAGAAGGTACGCTTAATATTACTGAAATATGCAAATAGTTTCACTTAAAATTCATCTCGCAGCTAAATATTCTTCAATTTTTTTGATATTTTTTATTTCCCCCCACTATGATGCATATTGACACCTAAAATCAACAAAAATGACAAGTCATAATTCTCAATTATTTAATGTTTGTTATATTACTTATATTCCTCCATTGAACTCTGCATAAGTACTTAAAGATAATTTCAAGCTCAATTAGATCCATTTATCACAATTACATAAGGTTTCTTAAGTTTTGTATGTTTCACACCTTCAACCTTTGATTTTGACTCAACTTGTTTATTCTATTAAGAATTGTATTTTATATTGATTATGCCTAAACATTCTCAATTAAGTTTCTTTTTTAGCTTTGCTGCAAACCCCCATCCATCCGTTTCAAAAATATGAATTTTTCTACAATGACTTTTTGCATGTTTTGTTCTATATTTTCAAACACTAGAGAAAATCTTTATAGTTTTACACAATATGATCATCAACATTATATAGCTGAGTTGGCTAATAGAGGGGCTTTATAAGTTTAGATGAGGCAGCTACCATTATCTTGGATTTAAACATTTTGGTCTAGTAGTTGGGTTTGATAAGTTAGTTCTCTCATCTAAATGGGATGTGGCATGCAAAATCTATAATTGACGGCACATGAAGCCTAATGGTGGTTACAGTATCATGCTGGTAGCCATATATTCAATAGTTTACCATGCCTAGGATTTACTTTGCTCTGATACCATTCGATGAGAAAATTTACCCATTAAGCTTTTAGGCCTCTAGCTGTCAGACTAGTTACTATTTCAACATACCTATCTTTTATGATATTAAATCATTAGATATTCTTTTCAGCTTTGAATCCCACTGAAATAATTGTCGAGGATTCTAATACAAGCTTATTTCAAGACACTAAAATCATATGTAAAACTTTCTTCTTTTTTCTATGATTTTACTTTGGTTGTTTTATCAGATAAATGACATCTATGTTTGAATTTTCTGATGTGTAATCAAATAAAACTGACTTCGATTCTCCTTTCATAACTCGTTCCCAATGTTTCATGATTTGGGTCACCAATTTGATCCCACTATACTTAGGACAACATTGTTTGTCACGTTCATTTTTATGAATATCTTCTAGAAATTTTCCTTTGGGAATCTTAATTTGCAAAATTTTATTAATTTATCACATTCATTTTATTAATTAGTTGACATTTATTCATGTACCCCAAGAATTTTATGGTTTATAGAAATTGTATTTTTTTTTATAAGGATATGAAACACACGATAAAAAAGTTTCTGTAGTATATTGAAAAATTGTTCTTTTTTTTTGAGAATGTAGGAGTTCTTAACTAAAGAGCTTGAATCTTTGAAAGACAAACTTTTAGATGAAGAAAAACAAAGAAGATGCCTTGAAGGTGAAATTGTGAAATTGAAAAAATTCTTGATCGATGGAAATGCAGAAAATGGGGTAACGTCTAATTTTTTCAAAGATTTATTTCCTACCTTCTATATTCTGTGTTTCTTTTACCATCCTTTCTGTTGTAACTGCTTCTTACAGTCTAAAAGATCCCATTGGGCAGAAAGTTCAACCAGTTCCACTTTGCCTTTTGAAAATCCATCCAAGTCTCACAAGTTGAGAGAAAGTGTATCTGCTCAAAAAGATACCATTTCCAAAATCTTTGAAGAAGGTGAGATTTTTTTTTTTGTGGATTGTTTGAATTAAGGGTTCATTGTTGTATTGTTTGAATTAAGAGATTTTTTATCCATTTTTTTTTCTTTTGGTGCGTGTGTGTTTGTGTGTAATATGCATTTGTTTTTCATTTTGTTCTCAGTTGGTCTATCAAATATATTGCCTTTGTTAAAGTCTGAAGAATTGGATGTGCAAATCCATGCGGTAAAGGTGGTTGCTAATCTTGCTGCCGAAGGTAAGAAGTGGTCTTCTGGTTAAGGGCGAGCTCTATATCGTGCTATTTTCCAATCTAGTGACTGTGTTCCATTATACTTTGATCGTGCAAGCATAGAAGTTCAATGCTGCCTTTTTATTCCCTAGATAGAAATTTCACATTCTCCATATGTGTATATGTATGGATCAAGTTCATGCAAGACTAATATCTGAATCATTCAATAGTCTCCAAGAATAAAGTAAACTAAACCCTCCAACAAAAATGTCCATTTTCCCACACATTTATACTGGCTTTTAAATCTGTTAGTCATTGTTCAGTTGACTTTCAGAGGATCCATGAATATGATAGACAGCTGCTTGCTTGCAAATTTTGCAGATATAAATCAG
This sequence comes from Wurfbainia villosa, assembly GCA_025175895.1. Taxonomy (NCBI): domain Eukaryota; kingdom Viridiplantae; phylum Streptophyta; class Magnoliopsida; order Zingiberales; family Zingiberaceae; genus Wurfbainia; species Wurfbainia villosa. Next base: position 121,484,114 of record CM045992.1, read on the forward strand.
GAAAGAATTGTCAAAGAAGGAGGTCTGGATGCTCTTCTCATGCTTCTCGAAATATCAAAAGATGCAACTGTTCATCGAATTACTGCTGGTGCTTTAGCTAATTTGGCTATGAATGGTAATCAGAAAACGGATAAATCTAATTGCATTTCACTAATTCTTAGTCTATGATAACTATTAGTTTTATTTTTTTAGTTTTTGTTTTACTCTGGTTGTCATTTCTGTGAGACTTTGAACGAGCTTTTTAGGTCCTGCTAGTCGAATTTTTGTAAGACGTGGGGTTTAATGTATCAATTGTCAACATTAATATACCAATCTGATTTATCTTTATATCAATGCACTTAACTATATAGGCTGTGCTAAAATGCTATGCAATTTTAGTACTTGTTGTCCCTGCATTACAGCTAATTGGCCCTTCCAACCAGCATGAACTTGTACAAAAGAGGTCATGTATGGTTACTTTATTCTAGTAATCCAGATCTTTCTGCTCTTAATCACACTAAACAATCCTGGAAAGTCTCATTTAACAATCCAATGTTTGCATTCGTTTCTTTGTAGAATGAAACTTAATGAACAATCTTTTGTAAGAATTCACATGTTTTTATGGTTGCAGTTGCTGCTAGCGCAAATTTTGATCTACTAGATCAATGATTCATGTCACCAGGGTTATAGGTGTTAGGATATAAACATTAGGAGGTTGAACAAAAACCCTCATTGCATTAGTTGACTCTCCTCAAAATGTTAATTCATACTTTCTGAAGTTCAAAACAAACTTAATCTTGATTGTCACTAAATTAACCACATCTAGTTACACACCATTCTAAAATATAAATGGAAGCATCATGCCTATAGACAGTTTGATTAGATTGGCCTCTGCATTCTAACACGTGGAGTATCTTTCTTGCCATGTAACATGCTTATTTGAGCATTATCACTATAATTTACAAGTCAAATTTTGATGTACCATTAAACATTATTTCTTTTATTTGCTTGTCTGTTGTAGGTTCAAATCAAAGTTTAATAGTAAGCAAAGGGGGAACTAGATTACTTGCAAATATTGCATCAAAAACTGAAGATCCTCAAACTCTTCGGATGATTGCTGGCGCAATTGCTAATTTATGTGGGAATGGTAAGGTTTCTATATAATTTTGTTAGTTACCTTCTCATAGCAAATTAAGTGGGCAACTACTTTTATCAAACTAGTAACTTTTTTAAACTTATCCCTGTATTTTCTTATTTATTTTTTGTTAATTATAGTTCAGTTTCTGTTCTTTTCCTTGTCTCCCCTAGCAAATTGACTAGCCAAATATGTAGTTATCACATTAGTAATTTAGTACTTTGTATAGGCAATGCAATAATTGCTTGTTTTCTTTTACTTAATTATAGTTTGGTTCTGATATGATTTCTATGCCTCGGAAACTCTTCAGAAAAGCATTTTGAAAATTTATGCAATATCCGATGACCGTTCTTATTTGTTAACTTTTGACAAATATTGAATGTAATTGTTGCCTATTCTTGATATTGTAATTTGCTTTTAGCTTCTATTTTTTTATTTAAATATAAATGATTATTTAATAGGGGATATAATTCAATGGCATAGGAAGATTCTTACAGCGACTCCATCTAGTGAGATAAAATTTTGTTATTGTTATTGTCTATTTATTTATTTCCGCTTTAGTTTTAATATTTCTCACTTGGGTAAGTTCTCACAGAAAGTAACTTATCTTTAATTCTTTTGTTGTAGCATTGTATGACAATATATTTGTAATAGTTACTGGTAAATTTTCACAGAAACTTAGCTTTATTTTTTTTTTCCTTTTGTAGCATTTATAAAAATGAATTTGTAATTGATATGGGTAAGTTTTCACAGAAAGTAACTTAGTTCAATTCTTTTCAAAATGAGCTTTTTACTGAAGTAATTTTCTTTTTATAATAGTTATATTAAGGAATCAAACTGGCTTATGAGATTGTATATGTGCATGCAATGCTTGAATATATCACATAGACCGAACACGAAGAAGATGATTCTTATATATTTGATTTTATGAAAAGGAAAAACAAATCGACAAAATAAGAAGGGAAGAACTATCTGCAACTAATGTGTTATCTCAACCAATTAGGAAACCCACATTTTATACTATAGGAATTATCAAAGCGTAATTCAAACAGATGTCGAGATGGAATTTGATAATTATGAAGAATTTAGTCATCATTTTTGTAGTTATCATTTTTCCAACACTTGAGCCTTTAGGACGAGAAATTATCAAACCAATCATTAGCAATAGGAATGTGTGGTGTTTCTGTATAACTACTTTCTTCAACCAAAGATCCACTATTACGGATGAAATTTGTTTTATTAGGGGGTAAATTATCGTTTGTCGTATCTATTTATAGTTTAACCAGATCAAGATTTTTCTTAAGATGTGACTGTGATAAACAGAGAAATTGCATGTGATGTTGAAAAAGGACAGTGGCATCAAAGCACTTCTGCAAATGATGAAGTCCGGACATAGTGAAGTCATAGCTCAGGTTGCCAGGGGTTTTGCAAACTTTGCAAAATGTGAATCACGAGGAATTGCTCAAGGTTCATATATTATTTACTCATTCTGTGTTTGATAAAAGTATTATCTCATGTCAGCACGAGTTCATGGAAGTATGCTTATTACTGTGTGTTTATTTCACTACACGTCTGCAATTAATGGTTATTGAATGATGAGAATGCACTCTATGATTGTCTATAACACTCACCTGAATTTCTTTAACTGCATTTCATAAAGTGGAAGATATGAAAATCATAGACAAGCTCAAGATGAGTGATTGAATGGTTAGACATCTAATGGCAACAAAGACTTTGGGAGCAACTTATGAAACTGAGAGCTGGTTAAATAGCAAATGCAAAGCACTGCTCAATTTTTCACATAACCTTGGAATTAATCGAGGTTTTTTAAAAAAATATAGTTCTCTCATGCATGGCATGGATGCTGCATATAATGCAATGGCAGATACTAACAGCAAATGGTAATTTTCAATGCTCAAATCTGCATCTCAATTATTAGCCATTACTGTACGTATTTGTTTGAACACAAGTACAACTAAGGAAGCTTGTGTTCTAAAATTTTGTAATTCCTACATACAACATATGCATGATATTTCTTCAGAAGTTTATACTACGTTTTTTTTTCCCCCTATCCTGCAGGACATCAAAAAGGAAAATCAGTTCTTATTGAAGAAGGAGCCCTATACTGGATGATCACCAACTCATCAACATATTCAGTTTCAACTAGACGCCATATTGAGCTCGCTTTATGCCATTTAGCACAAAATGGTACATTTGCTATGAATTAACTTCTTTTTTTTTTTTTTTAAACTTTCCTATAAACTAGGTGTTTGGCTTTTTGTTATCCTATATTCTATGTTCAGATATCATTTGTTTAGTGCATTATCTCCTTGCCAGAACAATAATCCTTCTGTGTGTGTGTTTTTTTTTTAAATGAAACTTGAATTATAGAATTCTGTAATTGCTTAAGAGGACCTCCCAAACAAATTTCTTTATTTGTCTATTTTTTCACTTGCAATCTAATAGGAGAAAAGCAATATCTTCACTTCATTTCTTAAACAATTTTTTCTACTATGTTGTGATAATCTTGATGGTCAGTTTGATGCGTCAATTACATTGTTTAGAAAGAGTCACGACCTATTGCATGTGCCTAATCAACTGTCATTGTGGATCTGAATAAATCAAATCAAATGAGTGAATATTGCGTCTAAATCTCTCTCTCTCTATATTTTTTCAATGTAATTGTAGCTCCAATATCTTCATTGAGCTTGTTATTTTTTCTTTTATCCTTCTTGAATTTTTGTAGAACAGAAATGTCAATGCTTCCTCCCATATTCCATAGACATTTTATTCAACTTTTCAATTTGTTTTTTTTTTCTCTAGGCTTTACCAATTTCCTTTTCTAAAGACAATGAATTCTTTGTAGAGGACAATTCACTTGATCTCATCCGAAGTGGAGGAATCAAGGAGCTTATTCGAATATCGCGAGAATCCTCTAAAGAAGAGACGCGCAACCTTGCGAAGAAAGCGTTAGATTCAAATTCTTCATTTTCTTCCGAGATGTATACAAATTGAGAAGGGTTTTAGTCTTATGGCATAGTGCATTATTCTTGTTCAACATCTATCGTCAGTTCTTTGTGAGTCGTGCACACCTCTATTGCACAAAACTAATTGTATACGAAAATCCTTTATTATTATTATTATTATTATTATTTTCCATTTTCACTTGTAATTTTAATGATTCAATTTCAGAAATCGTTAACATGTTTCTCAAATCAGCTCTATGAACGATAAAGATTGTGGACTATCAGATGTAATTAATTATACACAGCTAAAAAAAATTAATATTACAGGGAATATTTGTTATGATCGAGTATAAGCAGACTACGAATAACAGTTAAAAGAGAGCAGAGAGCATTACGATGGATTTACTTTTTTTTTTTTTAATAGTATGTCGTCGTATACGAATTCTTGTGTTTTTTTACTCCTCGAATTTAATTTGAAACAATGCAAATATCACTGAATTGGTCTCAAAATATTTTTTTAAATTATTTATGTTCGACAAAATAAGAGTTCTCGGATTCTAGTACAGTCAGCAGTGATGTTTTTATAGTTTTTAAAATATCTTAGATTTAATTTTCAATTGTGAATTTATAGAATTTTTTTTTTAAATAGAATGATAAATTTTAAAATGTTAAACTTATTGAGGAAATTTTTTTTATAGGATTGATCCAATATCAATGGAGTTAAAGATTTAAATATATGTTCCAGTAAAAAAAAGTTGGGCATAATTCCACAAAGATTGGATCTGTTCTAGGACTACAGGTAGATCGTAGGTGATCTTTGATCTCAATGATAATTTTGAATTCTTTAAAAAAAATTTATATATTCATTCCATAATTACCGCACTGTCTTACCAATCAACATTCGTCTTCATCTCCCGCAGGCGTAGCCAAAAATTTCTATCCATTCGGACTAATAATTAGATTAAAAATCGATAATTTATCAAATAGTGCTCCTGAAGTTTGGAATTGCCCAAAAAAACATCTTATACTTTCATATTTACCATAGCGCATTTAATTCCCTTTTTATCCTTAACAAATAATGCACTTAATTTTCGAACGTGGTACTGAGAATTCAAATTCAAACACCACTGTGGTGCTGAGATTTGAATTTCCAGCACCACAATGATGGTGCAATCCCAGCACCACCGTGATGGTGCTGAGATTTGAATTCCCAGCAACACAATATTAGTGAAATTTTAGCACCACGTTCGGAAATTAAATACGTTATTTTTTAAGGGTAAAAAGAGAATTAAGTGCGCTATTTGATAAATATGAAGATATGAAATATTTTTTTTTGATATTTCCAAATTTCAGGAGCGCTGTTTGATAAATCGCCGATTAAAAATTGATCCCGGGCTGATAAGTAAAGTATAAATAAAATCAAAATTTTTATACGGTCAAATAAAAAGAAAAAAAAAATTATCCGGACTAAAGTCGGGTCCCGCTGCAACTCGCGTCCTACCCCGTCGTCAAGGTAGGTTACCTTCTTCTCGACCCACCCCCTACGGTGGCATTGCAATTGGGTCTATTTTGGGACGAGAACAAACCTCTTTATCGGCTCTTTAACGAGTTTTTATCGCTCGTACGTCTTCTATATATGTTTTTTGCATTGCTCGATCTGCTTTCTCTTTCGTTTGCATTCCTTGTTGAATCTTCACTGAAAGAGCGTTTTGTAGTTTGTGGGAATTGGCCGGACGGGACTGCCCCTTCCCTCGTTTTGGGAGGAGGCTTTGCAGCTCTCAGTGTACTTCTTGGTGGAGGACTATTTCAATTACTGGATTCACCGGGCACTGCATATACAGTAATTAAGTTGGCGTACGAGAAGATCCACATCCACTGCGTCCACCGTGATTTCACAGCTCCCATCGGCTTTGCAGCGCCCCCTATGCTCATCGGGCTGAGGTGCTGCTCTCTGGAATCCCCTCCTTTGCAGGTGAAAAGGTGACTTCTTTGACTCTTCTACAAACGACCCAAAAGAGTGAATACGTTCGCTCCAACGCTCAATGCTAAAGATTTCTAAATTCAAATAAAAATTTTAAATTTCATGTCTACAATTCTAATTTAGAAAAATCTTCGCAAAAGTTGAGAATCTGTCCAACTAGCAATCTTTTATCACCCGTTCTAGAGCACTGACGAAAGGGAAGTAAATCGCGGAGGGACAAAATCTCTGGACACGGTGACAGAGCAGAGAGGGGTCCATCTAAAATCAAAAGATATTTTAGACCTCTCATCCGACATCGAACTCAGCTCATTCTAGGAACCTTCCGACTTCAACATTCATTACTGGAATTTTGATGTGCTATGTGTATTATTATTTCAGTTATATACAATCAAGAATTAAGAAGCCTGCGCATATTATGAGTTTTACATTCACATTCTTACATCATTCATGGATATTTATTTATGCATGAAATTATCAATTTTTTTCTAACCGACCAATCCAACTTATGATATTGATCATTTTTCTCTCACAGTACAACCTTTTTTTTTTTTTCTTTTGCTTTGTTTTGCTTAAAATTGGTCTCGATCATATGAAGCCGCCGCCGATAAGTATTCGATCTTCTCGTTTGATTCCATTTGTTTTTGGCTTTTATCTGCTATTATTGTCATATGAAATCACATTGATCAAGATAAGAAATTAGAACCTGGATACCTCACTCTTCATGAAGCATCATATACCCCCCTAGCATATTGATATTGTAGGCAGATACTGACATTTTGTTATTTTTTATTTTTGCTGAATGCCTATCCGAACAGATACGACTTCCCTTGGACTCCAACGAAATTGGTTCCCTTCTGTGGCGGAGCCGAATATCATGATTATCATCACTATGAAGGAGGGCAGAGCCTAAGCAATTTTGCTTCTCTATTTACCTATTGTGATTATATTTAAAAAAATATAAAATCATCATATAACGATCTATTTACCTATTGTGATTATATTTAAAAAAAAAATAAAATCATCACATTATCGATCCCTCCGACTCAATTTAGCAATATTTTTTTCTCAAGATCTCTTACGGGAAAAGGATAATGTCCAACTTAGAGTTGTCAATTATATCCTTTATGAAAATGACAAGTCAATTCTAGAAATTTTTCACACAAATATTCAATTAGTTCGCACTTGTTTAATATTGAATTGGGATCAAGAACAAAATGGTTCTCGGAAAGAGATTCGTGCTTCCTTTATTGAGGTAAAGGGAAATGATCTGATTCTAAATTTCATGAGAATTGAGTTAGTAAAATCAAAAATCAATGGATAGTTCAAAATCATGCTCTCTCTCAAAATTAATTCTTGTTCACTTAAAAATTACCAACTAGCCTTATTTATTAGGGCGCAGACAAGGTCAGCGAATCTTCTTCGGTTCACAAAAGATTGAGAGTTTTTGTGACTATATTTATTAGGGCACAGACAAGGTCAGTGAATCTTCTTCGGTTCACAAAAGATAGTATTCTCGCATAAAAGGGTAACCGAGGTTGATGCTACAACTACCTTCTCGCTTTCTGTGAGGGCAGGGACACAGATACCACAAGGCACTCCTAGTCCGATTAGGCTTATGGTTCTCTCACTTCATATCGCAATTCGCAACTAATCATAGAAGTGGAATTCATTTGTGTCCTCAGTGAGTGTGATCTTTGCAGAACTGGGTTGCCTATACTACTCAAGGCTATGAGTTAGCTTGTTATCTGGTAGCCTGATCTGGTATTTGCAGATTAAAATGCAAATTTAAAAAATAAAACAAATAAATTTGAGGGCAGAACAAAATCTTCTGGCTTAAGAAATATCCATTGCTCAGGCAAATATATAATATGAAAATGATATCTAATAGAGTGCATGCAGTAATTATCACCCAAGACGAGAAATGCAGATCGCAAAAAAGGTTACGAGCCTTCTCTACGGCAAGTTTAAGTCTCTTAAATCGACTAGTGTCAAATACGTCGAATAAACGATACTGAAAATCTGGTATTAAAAAGATCAGTTAAAAGCAGATGTGCAGTTCAGAACCTCCGAAACCCACGGTCCATGAACCTTCCTGAAGGACACTCGTAGGCCATATGCCCCCTTCCTCCACAGTTATGGCAGATCGTCAGTGGACCCATGCAGTCCCGACTCATATGTCCAACCTGATTGCAGTTCCGACAGATGACATCTCGGTACCCGCCAGAAAACCCACCGCCAAAGCCACCTGCGCCGAAACCACCTCCAAAGGAGGCACCAAGCGTTCCTGACTTTGGGCATTGCCTAGCTACGTGCCCTGCGACATTGCAGAGATTGCAGACTGGCTCGTTTGGGCAGTCGCGAGCGAGGTGCCCTGTCTTCCTGCAATTGTTGCACGCTTTCTCGTTCGTGCAGTCTGCAGCGAGATGTCCCTGTTTGTAGCAATTGTTACACAGTCTCAGGTCACCAGGAGGCAGCTGTGACATGGAGCAGTCCCTAGCCAGGTGGCCAGTCTTGCCGCAGGTGTGGCAGATGCCTTCGTTGGGACAATTGCTCGCCAAATGTCCAGGTTCTTTGCAATTCCAGCACAGTGACTTTGTTGTGCATTCTGATGCAATATGTCTGAAAAGATGCAAACTCACGTTATTTTGAACTTTCCAGAATACAAACGAAAATGTCAGATCATGTTATTCCTGGGATTCAAGCGTTGGACCATTTAAAAGCTAACAGTAACAATAATCGAGCTAAGAATGCTAAAATAAAGTTACTAAACGTGATAGTATAAATAATTCTAATATCTAAAATGTATTAAGCACAGCTCCAAAACATAAACAAGATTCATATAATAGGACTTCAAAACAGTTATGATATGATATATTCTCACAACATGATCATAGTCAATCAATCGTGTTCTATTTTGCATGCCAGAATATATCTGAAATATGAAGTTAATTCAATATACGACAATGATTAGCTAGCTACAATAAATGATTAAATTTTGAAGGAAAAAAAAAAGAAAAAATGATATAAGATTACCATATCTCAACGACATTTGAGGTATTGTAGCCTTTATACTTTTGTCCCGATTATGGAATTTGACTCCAAGATGAGGAACTCACCCAGAATATCGGCAAATTCCACCAAAAGACATCTTGTTGTTTTGATTATAAACTTAATCCATTTAAAGCGTCTTACATTGGCTCAGTTAGATTTTGCTGCTTCTGTGTATATCCAATACATTTCTGCCTCCTGCACCTTACAAGCTTGCAAAGAGCAAGGTAGAAGCTTACTAGTAGCCACACTTTTTTGAGTCTTCGTCAAATCAGAGATCACAACACCCATAAAAATAGTTGGGGCAAACATGCCTCAGTGATGATGGGATGATGACTCAACAACTAGATATAGTACCATGAGATTCCATTCTCCCGACATAACTTAGCATATGTTTCGTCATAAACGTAGCTTAGCATAATTATCTCAGTTCAAATTACCGCATAAGGTGCCTCAACAAAAACTGTGACAATCCATTATCTTGCTCTTTATATCATAGTATAGTATAGAAGAACCTATTAAGGTGAGGCAGGGAATTTAAGTAGTAAATGGCAACAAAATGAGATCGAGTAAAAAAAAATATGCAGAGATGAACATTTGAATATTACCCTGGGAGGCCACAATTATTACAGACGGCTGCATTTGGACATTCTCTAGCATAGTGCCCAGGTCGCTTGCAGTTCTTGCACAAATCATACCTGTAATAAAGAATAGAAGAGGAGAAATCAGCAAATATCAAATACATTTTGAGTAATAATTAATCAAAAAAAGATCTAAAAACACCATTTTTCATCTACATTTCATTGCAGACTTGTAAGATAATTATACACTATTTTCCAATCACTATGTAGATATTCAAAATCATCTACACTTTGATGATACGAACACATTGTTAGAGAGAGAAAAAACAGTCATTGACAGATCAACATGCAAAAGTCATCAGCAAAATACTAAGGCAGGTACCTAATATATATATAACAAAACATCCTTATGCTTCAAGTGCGCATTAAATCACATAGAAACCAGCACCAATCTCAAAATGACCCAGATGAAAATAGTAATAACTGTAAATTCAGCTCTAATGAATGAATTGTTTTAATGGTTTCTATAGTGAGAGACTCATGGACCTGCCCTTTTCCTTCCCATTTTACATACCTATGAATACGCATACGAGTATCAAAAACAACACAGGTGCAGATCCAAGTGTTGGACACGGCTATTTCTAACAATTTTTACATGTGATCAATGGGCTATCATCTATCCACTCAGAGTGTTGGTGTCTGAGAGTATATCTCCAATGCAGGTGCATAGAGGGCAGCTACACAAGCTGAATAGAACTATTCTAAAATAGATTAGTGACCCAGAGAAATTCAAGTGAACTAGGTAGCTTTTGTCAGAAAATGTTCAATGATCTACAAAATAAGCATGGCAATCACATATATGAATACAGTATAGTATGCATTGCTCCAGAATAGCAGAAGATGATCCTTTTGGAAAATAAAATAGTTCTTAAGTATAATAATAACCAACTTGTCTATCGCTTTGGCACTACAACTATCAATAAAAGCATAAGATAAAGCAGCACAAACATAAACTGAATGGTGTATAATTAAATACTGAAAACACAATATGAAAAACAAAAACAAAGAAAGGTTAACTATGACTCACATGCTCTAAATTCCAGAGTACATTATATAAGGATAAAAAACGATAGATTCTAAGCAATTAGAAACCTTGAAGCACGAGGGAAATCCCTCCTATATGGAGCATCACGATATGAGGTACGTTCTGTGCGGATTCTGCGATCTCTAGGTGGGCTACGGCTGCCTCCGCTCATCTTCAGGCCTTCAAATTCAATGGCTCTTGTTGATATGCACAATCACCACCACCACTACCACCTTAAACAACACCAACACCACCACTGAAACAACCTTCCCTGTCCACAACAAAACAAGGCATCCAAAGCCTCCTCCATGAGTCTGAAAAGAACCACCAAACTTGTGGAATGGATAAATGAAACCTATTTTGAACACCAACAGAAATCTTCCCAAACAAGCAGAACAAATACTCCAGAGCCACAACCACATCCCTCCCAATGATCCAGCCAACTTTAAACACCATTTCAAGTTTTCAATTTTTTTTTTCAGTTTCAAAACTCTACAACAATCTCGTCTAATGAAGACTATCTACAATTCTGATCATCCCCTACTACAACCATATCATTTCTATCCAAACTAGAAAGGTCAAGGAAACTCTAATAAGAAATCCAAAATACCTACCTACAAGTTCACCAAATGATTTTTTTTTTAAGTATGTAAATAATTATATTGAAACACCTAGATTTTTTCATTAAATCACGTCTCTCACCCTTTTTTCAAGCACGATATTTCCTCTAAAATAATAATCAATACGAGAAAATAAAATAAAATAAAATAAGTATAACCATCATTAGCCGTGCATCCCCGGAGTTTTGATAACATAACTACAATATGATTTGAATCTAACATAACTACAGACAAGCGGAGTTCCATAATTTAGAAGATCTGAAGTCGATAGTGATCGAGATGGACCAGAAAGAAAATCAACCAAAACTCGGTATAACTACTTCTTGACGGATCGAATGAAGGGAAAAAGAGAAATCTGCGTAGAATCTCAGAACCAAGCACCGATCCTTCTACTGCAAACCATAACAGCGAACAAAATCACTGCCCCCCACCCCCAACCTCAAAAAAAAAAAACAACTCCTCCACCTTACATTACTCCTTGACAGATCTAACAAAGGGGAAACTTCTCTGTACAACATCCTAGAACCCAGCACCAATTCATGCACTGCTGACCACAAAAACGAATGAAATCACCCCAAACCGCAGTTCCTCCCAGCTCCCCGGCAAAAAGGAAGGATTTGCGAAGAAACCAACCTCTTGTCGCTTCCACCTTCCCCGATCTAGGGTTTTCTCCACCCCGACTCCGCCACACCCCACGGGCTCTCTTTCCCACCCTTATCAGAGAGAGAGAGAGGAAATGGAGATGCGTTGTACTTTTTCATTTCACTGTTCGGGGATTTTAATACTTGACAGGCCTAATGGGCCAAGTTCCTTCCGGGCTGGAACCTAAATCGAATAAGAGATCTTAAATAGAAGCCTCATTTTACCGAATGACCTTTATATCACCTTTTTCATAATTGTAATATTATTTGAATACACTTATAACAGTAAAAAATAATTACATTCACCTTTAATACTTTTGAATCTGAATAAAAATTTTAAATTTTATATCAAAATTCAACACATATTCACTTATAATAACACTTATTCTGTATAACCAACGAAACAATAGTATTTGAATACACAAGATAGACAGAAGGTAACAAAGCACTGTTGGTAAATTTAATATTAATTAATTTTTCCAAAGAGGATAAGATGAATGAACTTTATAAATAGATTAATTTATATCATATTATATTTAAATCTGCCATTTGGCCTACTTATGTCTGTTAAAAAAATCATTTGACTGTCTTAAAAACAGAATAATGAATACTTAAGAAATTAAAGAGCATTTAGCCGCTGCAACCTATCATCTTCGATGACGAGACAGAAAAATAAATCATAATTATCAAAATAGTAAAAAAAAATTCGAATTCGAATAAATATTTAAAATCTCATTCCGGTGTAAATCAATCCTTTTTCATTTATAATAATATCTATGCTATTTTAATCACCGAATCATCCAAGAGAACTAAACCAAATTTTTTACACCGAACCAACTACTATCATTTAATACGACTATTGGATTGAATTGACAAGAAGATAAAAGGATTGAGGTGTTAAAAATGAACGAATTGTCTTTTGCACCAACGATACATACGTGACCACACCAAGATCATGAAATAATATAAATCAGGAAGAGAAAAATAAAAAAGAGAACAATAGAAACGATTTTTTCTCAATCCGGTGCACGAAACTCCCGCCACGCGGGGTACCGGAGAACATTAACACGGAGCAGGAGTCCAGGAACATTAACACGATCTCTTCCCTACGGGGCTTCAGAAGACGCGATCACTTTGAGCACACCGGAATGAGTTTCCGGCGATATCATGTTTAAAGATAGATGAAATGCCTGGCAACAAGATTCACATTGATTGTGATCGGAGATGTCTAACCACTGAGAAATGGCTCAAATTGCATTCTTAGACGTTGCATGCAAGCGTGCAACGATGGGAAGTACTAGAATCATATTCAAAATTCAATTTAACGAATGCAAATGCTTTTGATATACTCTGACGCGAAGGGTGATATGCCACAAAAAAATGCAGCATATACTTGCTCATTTATATCTGTTCATTCGAGAACTCTATGAATCATAAAAACAATGAATGTGTATAATGCGATATAACAATTTATTTCCAAATCATAAAAAGAATGATGCAGTCGAGATGGGGACTCTTGGCTTTAGCTCAAAATTGATCCAGGAGACTCCACGTGTAGGTTTCAATGAACACCGTGTTTAAATTTTAAACCGACTAAAAGGAAACATAATGTATATGTGTGGGTGTGTGTATAAGAATGGAGAAATTAAAAGACAATATTAGCAATTAATTACAATGGCATAAGAAATTTTTGAATGGAACAACAATGGAATCAGGTAAATATGAAGACTTAATTAGCGCACCTAATACATGAATGAATCACATTACTTTTTCGAAGTTCTTAAAAATATGCAAATACGAAAACCGAAGCCAATCTTCAATTTGAGGTTCCATGATTGGCTTTTAGGTGATAGCAAGTGATCACTTGTTTCTTTTAGTAGAGATTTATAGAGGTTATGGGTGAAGGGGAAAAGAAACATTTTCCAGGAAGAATTATTTTTCAGATAGGAGGATAAAATAGCATCATAATAACTTACCACAAATTTTTCTAAAACAGGAACCAGACCTTTCGAGTTCCGGTTTGGAAAGCAATCAGCAATGGTTTTGCGAACTCTGGAACTGATGGACAGAAAGTAACACGAATGTCAATACATCAAATTACAATAAATAATAACATAGAATTTAAAATTTTACAGACCTCTCTACTGACAAAAACCCTAGCGATAATGCTGTGTAAGCTTCGATTATCATCGTTTCAGCCTCTTTTGCTCCTTTCAACAATGACTCTTCATCATTAGGCTAGGGCACATTAAAAAAAAAACAATTATGGTACAGTCTTCTAGCGATCAGCAATAAATCAAAATGGACAGAATGGTTACAAATCACACTTTCAAGTTTAATAACAGAACCATGGAAATTTCAGTGTACTTGGAAAAAATGACCTACCAATATCATAATATGTCCGAGTCATCTGGGATGCCAATTTTACTAATTGTGTTACGTGTATAGTAGAAGGGAGTCACACAATGGTAAAATTGTTGTCTTGTGACCAAGAGATTACGGATTTCAAATCTTGAAAACAAACTCTTACAAAAAAAAATAAGGTAAAGCTGCGTACAATAGATTTCTTCTTCGGTACCCCGCTTGACGGAAGCTTCGTACTCCGGGTTATAATTTTTTGTTACGTGTATAATATTCATGAATAATACTGATTGGGTAAATTATTAAGTTTTACTAAAATCTATGGGAAACCAGAACAACACCATCTCACTTCCATTCTTTATTCTGTATCGCTTTCTTTTTCAAATTCATCTTTGCTCAATGCTCATCATTGAACCTCAGGATCATATTTCTCTCGTGTTCTCTAGAATGAAGAACTAAGAATGGTGTGAAAAGTGGAAAAGGAAGGAAAATTTTTTTTTTCCCTCAGCTGACTTGGTAAGGTTCCCAGCTGAGATAACCAAATGCCTAGCCTACTCCCTTTATGTCTGCACAGTTATAGGTGCTCGACCAAGACAAACTTGAGGTGCTTAGGCCTCATTCACCTTGCCTGGGAGCCTACGCGAGTGCCTAAGTGCTCAATGGCATCACTGGTTTATGCATAGTTAATCTTTGACATTTGAGGAATAAGAAATATATTTTGGTTACTTTTTTTTTCAATAAAGAAGGGCATAACATGATCGAGCATAGGACAGGAATGGACTTTTTTTCCCCAAGTGTAGTGTACCAAAGAGCCTACTCTAAATGTTTAAACATACACAAAATTAGCAGCAGTTTGCATCGTGTTGCAGATTGTGCGAACAATAACTGATTCACAAAAAGGGTATTCTATGGTCTCTCAATCCCTTGGTGTTATCAACAGTAGATATGACATTCTAATGTATTTGTTAATGCATACAGTAAACCCATTGGTTTGAAATAGATTGTGAATAATAACCAACTAAGAATTCAAATTTAACATGTCAACATTATAACAGAAGCAAACTCATATATAATGAAAGCTGATGTAGTTAAACTTGTTAAGATGAGAGAGTCATATAGCATAAAGTAAGCGCCTACACAAACAAAAGTAGTTTCGTCTTTAGTCTCTCTATTTCCTTGATGTGCCAAAAATATAGCGCACGGCAATGGAATTACATCCCTTTGTGCCTCTAGTTCTGATTTTCCAGGTCGCTTTGCTGAAACACGAGCTTCAGCTAAATTCAATCTGCAAAGCAACTATTTAATTGTTATATTGGAAGAATAGACTATTTAGCTTAACATGCTCAAAAAGAAAGTACTCACTATAAAAAATTATAGGAAATAATAATAAAAAATAAAAGAACATTACATTGAGAATATAAAAAATCCACAAAATGAGTGAGAGAAAATCCTTGACTAAAACTGATATAATGTGTAAAGTATGTCACACTTTATCATGTTTAATGTGCAGTCTAATTACAAGCTTCAAAAGCTAATTATTTGTCCTAACCAAAGAGAAGCTTCACGTTAATTTGCAACCTTAGGAACAATTGAAGTTACAACTCCTAATCTCTATCCAAATCATGTAAAGGTAGCACCACAAGACGAAAAGGTAAATCAAAAGCAAGAGAACAGTCAAACTAAGTGTTAAATAAAAAAACTGGCATTTCAGAGCTAGAACACAGTGAAGGATTAAACTACGGAAGCTTTTTGGCATTAAGCAAGTGAGCCTACATACTTATCTATATCTAAAAGAAGGCCCGATCATGAAGACTAGTGTCACTGATTTTATCAAATACGTTAGTTCATATTACACGATCACCTGTTTTGACTATTCTTTTCCACAAGGTTCACAAGCAAGCCCAATACAGCAACTAGCAATTCCAATTCATGATCATTGAGATGTCTGTTGCTCAGATGACAATCATCACTATAATCGGTAGGAGTGATCTGTTTCAGCTTGCCATTCATTTGAAAGTAGCAGTCAAATGATGGAAAATGACTAACTATAATAGAAACCATTGTATGGAGTCCACCACAGACAGCAATTTGCTGACATCCAATAGGATTATCATTTGTTAAGTTCATAAGAACCTGCAAATAACACACAAATACCAAATAAGCAATTAAAGGACATTGAGAAACAAAATAACCAGAAAGAATAAATTTTACAATAAATAAAACAAAATTAATATACTATTAACTTCAGACCCAATGCAAGATAAGACTACCGATCCTTTTCGAGACCCACATTGATGGGAGCTTCATATGTCAGGTTGCTTGTTTTATGAACTTCAGAACACTTGAGCAAAAAATTGAGGTTCAGCAGTGAAGAATAAAAATTGATTCGGTTTGATTCAGTTTTGACTTCATAATTGTACTTAATTTTAATTAAATAGGGAATTAGTTCATCATGGAGCAAGATCTATTTAACAAGTGAATTTATTTAATAATTTGCTTATTTTTATTGGGAATGGTCTGACCTCCAAATTAAGAATGTTATAGATCGTGTTTATAAGAGTTTTTTGCACCAAATTTTAAGAAAGGCAAAAGAATATTCATATCAATAATTTAGCATGTTTTGATCTAAAAATTACTCTGTTTTATCTCCTCTTCTTCTTCATGCTCTTCACATAAGAGCATGATAGAAATTGGTAAAACTTTAATTCAGAATCTTAATCTCTAATTCACTCTTAAGAAATAACAAACATGATAATAATCTAAGTTGTGGAAGCGTACCGGAATCCATAGTTTTAATCCTGAGAGATGATCTTCAATTTGCAGACTTCTTTAGGTTTCCAGAGAGTTTTGTCGATGGGAAACAAAACGAAGAAAAGTGTCGTACTGCAAACTGGGACCATAACCTATTATATAATCCAAAGGTTGCTCATTTCTAATTTGACCCCTCAACAAATTAGAATTAGCACATGGTATCCACAATAGTTTATTCATAACAATTAAGCCCTTTAATTAAGTCAAATTCTTTAATTCCAAAATTAAGATCACAATAATTTTTAACTTATTTAATTGATGATATTTAACATTTATAATTACAATTAATGACTCTAAAATTCTAATAATCTCCCACTGAGTCATATGTGTAAACTTATAAATGTCTTAACCTTAGTGAGCTCAAAACTTTTATCATCATAACCATAGGGTTTTCTCAACAATCTCGTCCATTGATTATATAGGCATAGGATCAATGCAGTCTTTGTTGTACCTTTCACAACTAAACCATCAATGGTCACGTATATCAATACAATCAAATGACATAGATCAATTATGAATTTGTGGCATGAAAATTACATGCAAGGTGATCTATTCATGTCAATTTTCAACTGGTCTTCCTTAACCAAAGTGAGATCGAACTTTAACTTAAGTTATACAAAGTGTAATGAAGTAAACATTAAACTTTATATCTGATCAGAAAATCTCTAAATACATAAGTTTCAGAGACATAACCAAACATATATAGAAAACAAATATAATACAAACTCCATTAGTAAATTTCACCAAATTGAATAACACCCATATGAGTGGTATGCTCATAAAATACATTGGGCGGTAGACCTTTCGTCAAAGGATCTGCTATCATGGAGTTTGTACCTATGTGTTCTATTAAAATCTGTCCATTTTGTACTCTTTCTTTCACAACAAGGAACTTAATATCGATGTGTTTCAATTTTGTCGAGCTCCTATTGTTGTTGGAATATAATACAGCTGATCTATTATCACAAAATAACTTCAGTGGTTTCTCAACCCTTCCCAAAATACGCAGCCCAGAGATAAAAATTTTCAGCCATATTCCATGATTAGATGTCTCATAACATGCTATAAACTCTGCTGCCATGGTGGAAGAAGTTGTCAGTGTCTGTTTGGCACTTCTCCAAGAGATAGCTCCGCCAACCAACAGAAAAATATAGCCTGAAGTGTATCTCATGCTATCTTGGCATCCAGCAAAATCAGTCGAATATCCGTGATCTCAAGAGTATCCGACCTCTTATATGTGAGCGTATGTAATCACTAGTTCTCTTTAAATATCTCATTACCCTCTTTCTTACGCTTTCCAATGATCCATTCTAGGTTGCTTAAATATCCGCCAACACTCCAACAATGTGACGCAATATCCGACGTCAGACAAACTTGAGCATACATAAGACTTCCTATCAAGCATGGGAATCTTTTGCATTTCTTGAGTCTCGAGGCTTCCTTTAGGACCTTTATTTAAGACTAAACTTATCTCCTTTAGCGGTAGGGTGTTTCTGGTTTGCGATCTTGCGTACGCCAAATCTTTTAAGCACCTTATCGATATAGTTCTTTTGTGATAATCCAAGAATACCACGAGAACGATCTCGGTGTATTTGGATTCCTAATTACCAACAAGATCTTTCATTTCAAAATATCTAGATAGAAATCTCTTGGTATCATTTAACATACCTATATCGTTTGTGGTAAGCAAAATATCATCAACATATAAAACCGTAAAAAATGTGCTTACTCCCATCGAACTTATGATACACACAATCATCTACCACATTCGCCTCAAAACCAAATGAGATGATTATTTGATGAAATTTATGGTACCATACTGCGAGAAGCTTGCTTTAACCCATAGATAGACTTCTTAAGTTCGAAACCACGCTCTTTGGATCTCCCGATACAAAATATTCGTTGCACCATATAGATTGTTTCTCAATGTCTCCATTAAGAAAAGTCGTCTTGACATCCATCGATGGAGTTCCATATCAAAGTGCGAATAGTGCCATGATTGTTCTAAAAGAATCCTTCGTTGAAACTGGAGAAAAGGTTTCTTTATAGTCAATCCCATATTTTTGAGTATAACCTTTAGCTACAAGACATGCTTTATATCTTTCCACATTACCATTTGAATCCCTTTTGGTTTTAAAAATCCATTTACAACCAATAGGTTTCACACCTTCTGGTAATAGGATAAGTTCCCAAACATTATTGTCTTGCATTGATTTATACTCTTCATTCATTGCTTCAATCCACTTTTGAGAATGTGAATCTTGCATGGCTTGACGAAAGTTGATTGGATCATCCTCCGCCATGTCATCATTCTCCTCATGTTCTTGGAGTAGTACTATGTAATCATCCGAAATAGCACTCCTCCTTTCTCTAGTGGATCTACGTAAAGACACTTGTTCTTCATGCATTGATTCTTGAGGCTGTTGAGTTTGTTCTTTTGGGAGTTGATTAACAATGTCTTGTTGTACTTGTATTGCATCCTGATCACTAATAGGAATAAAATCCTGATCATTATCAGAAGCAATCATAGGAATATAAACTTTTTCCTCTTCAAGAGTAGTAGGAATACATTCATCCTCAAAGACAATGTCTATTACTTTATTCTTCCCCCCAAACTCAATATCCTCAAAGAACGCTGCAGTTCCCGTCTCAAAGATATGCTTTACTTTGGGATCATAAAACTTATAGCCCCTTGATCGCTCTGAATATCCAATAAAGTAGCTACTTACTGTTCTAGAGTCTAATTTCTTTCATCGTATGGTCTAGCCTCACCGACATCCCCAAACATGAAAATGTTTTAGACAGCTTTCGCTTGTCAAAGCTCAAAAGGTGTTTTAGTAGTTGCTTTAGTGGGTACTCGATTTAGAATGTAAGCTGCTGTCTTTAATGCTTCTCCCCAGAGTGAGGTTGGCAAAGTTGAATGGTTAACCATACTCCTTACCATATCTTTAAGAGTCCGATTCGTTGCTCACTACACCATTCACGCGAGCAGCGTGCATGGTGCACGTGGACGATTCCACACTCCTCTAGGTATTGAGCAAAAGGTCCGGGCGTTGCTACTGAACCGTCATATCTACCGTAGTATTCACCACCACGATCAGATCTGACTTTCTTAATTCTTTTGTCGAGTTGGTTTTCGACCTCAGACTTAAATGATTTGAAAACATCCAATGTTTGAGCCTTTTCATGAATAAGAAATACGTATGCATATCTAGAATAATCATCAATAAATGATACAAAATATTGTTGACCATTCCAAGAAGGTGTTGGAAATGGTCCACAAACATCCGTATGTATCAATTCCAATACTTCTGTAGCTCTATATGCACCTTCTCTCTTTCTGTTGGTTTGTTTGCCCTTAATGCATTCAACACAAATATCTAGATCCGTAAAATCAATGGAATATAAAATTTCATCTGATACAAGTCGTTCAACTCTATTTCTAGAGATGTGCCCTAAACGTTTATGCCATAATGCACATGAGTTTTCATTATTAAATTTTCGCAGTACGTGTGATTCCACATTTAGGGTTTCAATATAAGAAGAATTTATATCAAGCGTATAGAGATTGTCATAAATGATAAGTGAACCGGTTCCAACAATAGTAGAATTAATAGATAAACTAAAGATTTGTTTTGAGCGAACAATATAACCTAATTTGTCGAATGAGAAGCGAAACCAAATTCCGTCTAAAGGACGGTGCATAACAAAAGTATCTATTAAGTCCAAATAATAACCAAGATTAACAACAATCTAAAATGCCTATGGCTTCCACTTCAACCGACTTGCCATCACCCACATAGATGCATCTTCAAAGATCACTTGGCTTTCGTAGCTGTAACCCTCGCATTGAAATACTGATGTTAGTAGTAGCACCGGAGTCTAACCACCAAGTGTTTCTAGGTACTAAAGCTAAATTTACTTCAGAACAAATCAAATTTAAAAATGTACCCTTTTTCGCACGCTAGGCATGATACTTAGGACATTCTTTCTTGACATGATCAGGCTTGTTACAGAAGAAATAACCTTTCTTGTCATTATCCTGCTGTTGTTTCTTCGCATAAGGACCTTTCGTAGCCTCATTCTTTCTTTTCTTGCCCTTATCTTTAGGGGTGCTTGCCAAATATGCACTTTCAACCTTGTTTTGCTTTAACCTCTCTTCCTCTTGAACACAGTATGAAATGAGCTCATTAAGAGTCCATTTCTCCTTTTGACAGTTATAATTGATTTGAAACTGACTGAACTGGATTGGAAGAGAAATAAGCACTAAATGCACAAGTATGTCATCCGACAATTCAAGGTTAAGTGCTTTTAACTTTGATGCAAGGTGGGAAAACTCCTATATCAATGAAAAACGAACAGGATGTTTTTAATCGCCTTCTCGATCTACAATCTTCTACCAGTCCAATCTCCAGAAATCCAACGCATTTTTATTTTATTTTATTTTTTTTTCTCGACCAGTCTCATGTCCAGAAATCCAATGCGGTGGAAAATTAAAAACGGAAGAAGAAGAAATCTCTCTTTGATGAAGATAAATACGCAGAATTGATAAATAAAACAGAATCTATAATTATCTCTTAAGAATTGAAAAACCTGGCTCTGATACCAATTGATATTGCCTTTATACTTCATGGAAATCAAGTTTTTAAGAAGTGTACTTGTTTCCGCCTTATCGCTTTTGACAAAGCGTTGTTCAATCTCATCGAGATATTCCTTAGCTTTGGTGATACTATTAGACACGGCGCCCCTAAAAGCCTCTGGTATGCCGCGCTTGATGATCATAAGACTCATGCGGTTAGAGCGATCCCACTTCTCATATTTAGTTCTTTGTTCAGAAGAACTAGAATCCGTAGGAGTAGTAGGTTGCTCTGTCCTGAGCGCAAGATCTAGATCCATGCAGCCAAGAACAATGAGAATGTTCTCCTTCCAATCCTTAAAGTTTGTACCGTTAAGGACCGGCACCGAATTTAAGTTAGCAGAAATAGTAGCAACACTTGCTGAAAAAAAAAACACAAGAACAATAATATAATTAACATGCTCCTTATGATGAAATTTAAAATAAATGGTAAATCCCATCTAAAGATACCTAGTGCAACAATAATATCAAGTCTTTGGACAGTAATATTATTTGCAAGTGATACTCTTGTTGTAATAATCAAACACTAACAATATTATATGACAAATAATAAATCTATCTTTAGATCGATTCATTAAATTCATAAAAATAACAATTGGAACCTTATAATTGTTACGTGTTTATTATCACAAGTAAATATATAATTTTGTTAAGTATAAATCTTCCTTTGGGCCGATTAATACTCACATAAATATATACATTTACACATTACCTAATACTTGAA
The DNA here is from genome assembly GCA_025175895.1 of Wurfbainia villosa. NCBI lineage: Eukaryota > Viridiplantae > Streptophyta > Magnoliopsida > Zingiberales > Zingiberaceae > Wurfbainia > Wurfbainia villosa. Next base: position 121,506,681 of record CM045992.1, read on the forward strand.
TAATATCTCAATATTTCAAATAAAATTAAATTTAAGTAATAGAGGTCACTTTGGTGACATATAATTTAAATTGAACTTAATTTGAAATAATAGATATTAATGAAATTCATATAATCCATTTAATATTTAAATTTGTATTATAAAATAAATTAATTAAATTATTTTATTCAAATAATTTAATTAATTTAATGGATTATTATGAAAAGGGATAAAATAAGGATAATTCTATCAAAAAATCAAAACTGTTCCGACAGTTTTTTTTTTTAATTAATCCAAAAAAAAAAAAACTGTATCACGTTTCCAAAATTGATTGCAAGTTTCTGCATCACGTTTCCTTGTGCATTTTGTTTTTGTTTTAATAGCCTAGAACTGTAGAAAAGAAGGAAAAAAAAAATTGGGATTTATCACTGTAGCGCATGAATTCCTCATCGCTTTGATTTTTTTTTTTTCTTCGATTCTCAGCGATTAAAAAAAAACAAAAAATTGAATTTCTCCTATATCAATGAAAAATGAACAGGATGTTTTTAATCGCCTTCTCGATCTACAATCTTCTACCAGTCCAATCTCCAGAAATCCAACGCATTTTTATTTTATTTTATTTTTTTTTCTCGACCAGTCTCATGTCCAGAAATCCAACGCGGTGGAAAATTAAAAACTGAAGAAGAAGAAATCTCTCTTTGATGAAGATAAATATGCAGAATTGATAAATAAAACAGAATCTATAATTATCTCTTAAGAATTGAAAAACCTGGCTCTGATACCAATTGATAGAAATTGGTAAAACTTTAATCCAAAATCTTAATCTCTAATCCACTTTTAAGAAATAACAAACATGATAATAATCTAAGTTGCGGAAGCGTACCGGAATCCATAGTTTTAATCCTGGGAGATGATCTTCAATTTGCAGACTTCTTTAGGTTTTCAGAGAGTTTTGTCGATGGGAAACAAAACGAAGAAAAGTGTCGTACTGCAAACTGGGACCATAACCTATTATATAATCCAAAGGTTGCTCATTTCTAATTTGGCCCCTCAACAAATTAGAATTAGCACATAGTATCCACAATAGTTTATTCATAACAATTAAGCCCTTTAATTAAGTCAAATTCTTTAATTTCAAAATTAAGATCACAATAATTTTTAACTTATTTAATTAATGATATTTAACATTTATAATTACAATTAATGACTTAAAATTCTAACAGAGCAGTGTTCCCTTCCTCCTCAGAATGAAAACCTGAGATTGGACATTCTCACTGCCCAACCATTGTTGTTAATCCTCACCTGTGGTACTCAATCTCAGTGTGTCCCTAACATAATAGAATTTATGATGCCACAAAGCTAAGGTTGTGTTCACTTGGATGGATATATGAATGCATAGATGCCAAGACAAACCGATTGCTCATACTTTTGATTCATTCCATTATTTATTTGCACATACAAGTTGAGGCCCATGGAAAAGTGGACAGGCAAAAGGGTAGCTAACCCTTTTTTATTAGGACACATTGACTGGATCAAGGATGGTTCAGTGCAGTGTTTGTTTTAAATAAGTTTTCGTTTTGAAATGTACTAATTTTCAACTGTTTCAATTCTCAAAAATCATGTGGCCAGCCACAAAGTAAATACAACTGAACCATTACCAAGCTTGTCTATGTTGTCATTAGAACAAGAAAATGAGCATACTTTTCCACTACCATATTTTCCTTTGTGTGGTTGCCAAACAAGAAGGCTACATCCTATGACACCTAACGGAGGCCTTCTTCCTACCATCTCTTTGCTAGTGGAAGATGACAAGATGTTATTATACCAATCAGAAATTAACAACTTTGTTTAACATATTATGGCAATAGTTTTTTAATAATATTTTGCACAAGTGATGCTGCTAGAAAATAACAATCATGTTCAATTTAAAAAAATATATAACGTGGACCTTTTTCATCTACAACTTGGTTCAAGGGAGTGAGGAATGTTATGGTCATAAGGAATTCGCAAGTATAGTTCTCAAAGAAAATTAATTTCATATACATCAAATCTTGAAGCTTCAGCATAAAGACTACACATTTGCCTATCTGAAAGTGTTATGAGTTGTAATCTCATTTGCACTTTATTATTCATTTTGTGGTAGATATACACTAGTTATCAACAAGTTAGCAATTACTTAAAAGTTTTCAACTATATTTTTATGGACACAAATAATGTTTATTATTTGTAAAGATCACCACAGCTGCATCAGCATGGTCATTGGCACCAAACACCACATAAACACTGTTTGGTAATCTGACCGGATACCACCTCCATCCAGAAGTTTGTCCAGAACATAAAAAGATTGAAGTGCATTGTGCTTTATGCATATTGCCATAAGAAAATATGCCTGCATATCTATGACACAGATGAACAAGAAACACCAAAATACCTTGACAGATGTTAGCAGGCAATCATTCACAAGACTTAAATCTTCATCAATTTCTGATGTATGAGATTTTGCATCATTTTGGTGAATTTCTTCATTTGTTAGCTGACTCAATATATCATTTGTAGAAATTACTGAGAGGTCACATGCATTTAACAGTTTCTTTGTTGTTAGATCACATCCATGATCCTGGATTTTATCTTTACTTTTGGCCAACAATTCCCACTTTGAAGGTTCCAAGTCACCTTCATCAAATGCAAACGGATCGCCTATAGTCACTTCACAATTAGCTTTTTCATCTTTCAGTAGATGAGGCCTTTTAGTTGAGCTATCAGAGTTCATTGAGACATCATTAGTTTTTATTGAGATCCACTGACTAGAAGTGCAATGAGAAATCATCCTTGAATCACTGCAATTTAATTTTTTTCTTCAAAACAATACCATTTTCGCAGTTGTCTCCAGTTAATCTATTAATTTTAACACAGGAAACAGGAGCTGAGAAATCTATTGTTTTTCCAGAAGCAGAAAGAGACACTTCTGACTGGGAGTCTGATAACTTCCTCCGTTTGTGACCTAGCTTAATGACCTTCACTTCAGACTCACTACCAACATGAGAACAGCCAGCATAGTGACTGCTTGAGGGTTCATCACCGTCGTCTGCCAGAATAAATGGAAAATGATATTTAGAATGATAAGACAAATACTGTAATAAGCATGTGATAATCAAATACATGCAACGAAACAAAGAAAACTTAATCAAAGAAGTCCTTTGAAACAATGAGAGTATCCTAGAACCATGATGGACGATTATGTTCGATGCAACTCTGGATAAATGAAGCTCTAAGTAATATAGTTCCAGATGAACTTAATGACAAAATAAAATAAAAAATGTACAGATTAATTTCACCAATAAGAATAACTTTAAGAAAAAATAATCCACACGGTATAAAAAGGATCATCTCACACCATGCATGCATTTTTTTTTTCTTGAGATAGAATTTCCAACCACTGGTTACAGATGTAGCAATACATTTTCCTGCTACAGAAGTGAAAATATTCTACCAAATGAAGTGGCATTGAGTCAAATAAAAATGAAACAAATTTGATTTTACCTCAAACTAAAGAATAGTTTAATGTACATCATCCCTCTATAATCTCTTCACTAAGACTAGAACTTAGTAACAAATTAAATATTATATAGTCTGCTTTAATGATTGACAAAATATGAAAGATAGAAGCACCTCTTAGTTTTGGCTTCACCTGAAAAGTCTGACCATAAGAAACTGATTTTTCATTCTCCAAGTTGCTGAAATTACTTTGATGCAAAGAGAAATCTGAATTGTCAATATAAAACAAGTCAACAGAAACATCTATGAAGTAGCTCCATAAAAGCTTTGCACAAGTCAAATCGGTAATCTATAAAAAAAACATTGAAGATTAAACAGGAATTATTAAGCATTTAGTATATCAAGGAACCTGAAAAAAATTTTATGGCACTGGTGATGACTGCAACAAAAGACTGTTGTGAACCACTTGAGTTGAATTTTTGCTTCAATCCAAGTAAGTGATTCTGTTAAAAAAATAAATCCATACAGTTAAAAAGAACAGTTGAAGCTCAATTAAAAGCTAATTGCAAGGCTGGTAAAATACCTGATTTTCCTTAGAAATGTTGCATTCTCCATGATCTTCAAACATTTCAAGATAAGTATCATATTTTGCAGCACTAATTCATCTTTCAAATTGGAAAATGAAGATGACGAGTGGCGAGTCTACAGTAACAAGTATGCCAGAATCAGCTCACTTGCTTTGCAAACTAAAAAGCAACAGAATAACATTGCCAAGCACCAATCAAGGATATAAATCAAGGTAAAAATAAGTGTCTATAACATACTTGAGAAAACAGTTACAGGAATAATTGGATTAATCACCGTTCATATGGCCTAAAAATATTGCCTAAGAAAGTGGTGCGATCAATATCAAAAGTGTAAATTTAGGTGAATAGCCTATTATTAAACATTTAACAGTGGTGATATACCACAGATAATGAACTTTGTAATTCAGCCCATGGATTTGATCCAACTCAAGAACTACAGAGACGAAAATTCAAATGCATTTGAAAAATAAGAAAACTCATTCCCATCTTCTCCATTTAATTAGATATTTATCTCTATCAAAACCCCATGTACCAAGCACCACAAGACAATTCTTCAAAGGTAAGAAAAAAATTGATGTTGCCAAATAGCTGATATCAATCAATATCAATAGGTCCTCCCATTTTCCACTACTATGTTATTCCTAATCTAAAAATGTTTGATATTGCAGCTATATCAACTCTTATGCAACTTCAACTAACTGCAATCAGATGAAGGATATGATGTGCAGATCACAATGATAATAAAACATTTTTAATAAGCATTTTGTACAATCATAGTGCTTGCCTTTGCCAAGGATACTGTCAAGCAAAAATGGAGAATGCCATAATCTAATCTCACCTGCAAGGTAGAATGACATCTAGAAAGAACGTCAAAAATCATGTCCAGTCCTCCAAGCTGTCTGAGTTTTTCTTTGAAGTTTCCCCGGGGCATTTTCACCACATCAGCTGCATCTACACGAATGGATATAGCAGCAATGCAAGAAATAGTATAAAATGTACAGGATAAATTAAGTGCATCTAAAATGTAACAGAAAAAGGAGAAATTAGATATAGTTGGTAAGCAGGGATGCAGATTTGAGAATAAACCATTTTCTAGTGCATAAAAGAAAATAAGGTAAATGAACATAAGAAGCAGCACATGAGTGAGAGCACTAGGAAGAGCAAATGCATTCCCAACAAAAAAAACATATGACGGCCCAGCAGAAAACAAAGTGTGTGACTGATAGGCTTGGCCTGGCAGGGGTGCAGGCAGTTTGAAATTCATGAATTTTGTACTGAGCATCTCAGTGGAAGATGAGCAATGTTCATAGAAAAAGGAGAGATTTTGTCCATGTCTTATTGATAAAAAATAAGACCTTTGTTGATGGGATGATTTACTTAAATTGTGAAACAATAGTAATAAGTTTAGTGATATTGGTCAAAAGTTGAGATTCTTCTGGCCAACTTGCTTGATCATATAATGGCCAGACTCTTGGGTAATCATAATCATCTTTACTATTATATGGTAGAGATAAGGATTTCAGAAGTAAATAATGTTGAATATCTTTTCCGAAATAATCGGGGAGACAACAATCTGATATGATCTCGTCGAGGCTAGTGTTCGACACTATCTCCGTAAAACGATATTGCTCCGCTCAGGTGCTTACGGATAGCAGCAATTCGTTTCCAAGATACAACGACAATGTCTCGAAATAGTAACACTACAAATTCCGAGACCGGCGAACCTACTCGTAGGCTTTTTGGACTCTGGATGCAGAGGATGGATGGATGAGATGAGAGATTGAGGGAATGTGTTTTTTATTCCATTCTCTAGGGATCTATTTATACTAGGTGAAGAGATGAGGTGCCCTTTGGTGAGTTTAATCTGAGTCATTGGATGTAGAGGGTTGTAACCCTTCATCAAACCCTTTGATCTCAGCCATTAGATCTGAATGATTGTAACCTTTCAGATCATCCTTTGATCTTAGCCGCCAGATCTGGATTCAGCGATCCAGTCAATCCGACGCTCCAGATCAATCGTAATCACCAGTGGTCCGATCGTGATTCTTCGCGATCAACGCTCCAGATCGCGCTACTCAATCTCTTTGTTCCAACGTGTCCATCTGATTGCCCAGTCAGCAGCCAGTCACCTCTCCAGGCCCAACCGAGTGCCACGTAGGCACTGTCATGTCACCCGGAGCATAAAATTAAGCTCCTCAATGCTCCTCGCGACACGGCGCAAGTGGCGCAAAGCGCCAACAAGTTCTTGTAGCGCTACAAGGCGTGGCGGTGGCGAGTAAGGAGCAGCGCGTCTGCATCGCCCGTTATCGAGAGAGTATATGGCTTATTCGAGTTAACTCAATTAACTCATCAATACATATAAGGAAGTAATTACTCTATGGAATTTCCAATGTGCGACTATTGTTCCTCTTACTTCCTTTAATAACTTTTAGTCGACTTTAACAATTAATTTCATTCACCCATAATCGGTTTTGAGCAAATTAATAGTCTAGATTCATCTACTCAAACGTAGATTTCGATTTTAAAGTCAATTTAGACTTTCGATGATTGATGGAACAACGATTTTCCTTTTCAAAACCGTGATATTGGTCTTTATAATACCCAATATCTAACATCCCCATACGAATGGAAATTAATGCGAGATGACGCTGACACTTTTACGAGAGTCCAATCGATAAGTCAATGCATCGAGAGAGGTAGCTTGTGGCTTTGAACCTTCCGTAGTAGAGTGCTATCGAACATACTAGTCGCATGATGAGCAATACGATGTCTCGAATCGCCATTTGTGTATACTTGCATAATAACACCTACACAAGGATTTATCTCACCTACTTTTGGTTCTCATGGTTGGTTCCGTTTTGCCATGGACACCATCTGGATTCATAAGTGTTTCATCAAGCTCTGTCTTCACACTCACATGTAACACTTCTATCAAGAGTATCTACCATACTCCACCTTATAAAGGTATAGAAGTCATTTAAAAATATAAGCTTAACCTCACTATACGTGGTAGGACATCACATATTTATCCTAGACTGGGATAGAGATAATATATCTCAGTACGTAACACAACTTCGTAATTTCGTTGTCCCATCAACCAAGATCTTGGGATCTCCAACAAGGTTGGGTTACATTCTGCCATCATTTTAGTTGTAGATTTTAATCTCATTCTTTCGATGAGCAAGATACTTGATCTCGATTTAGCCCTTCGTAAGAGGATCTGCTAAATTATTTTTAGACTTAACGTAGTCGAGAATCACTCCATTCGAGATCATTGCTAATGGTATTATGCTACGACGATATATGTCGTGACTTACCATTATACATACTACTCTGTGTCCTTCCAATCGCCATCGACTATCATAATGTATAAACGGCAGCGGTTTTGTCGGCTCGGAATATCTTCCAAGAAATTCCGCCATTCAAATTCTTCACCGCTTTTACAGTACTATAAACTCGGATTCCATAATGACCGAGGAACGACTCGCTTAGTGGATTTCAAGATACCGCTCCTCCAATTGTGAATACATATCCACAGTGGATTTGGAATATTTTCAGTATCCGATATCCAATTAAGATCACAATATCCTCTAAGCAAATGGGATATTTTCCGAAATGTAATCCAGTTCATAGTATATTTCAAATATCTAAGAACTCGACGTTGTTTTCCAACGGGTATCGCTCGATTACTTCAGAACCGACTTAGTTTGTTAACTACATGTGCAATATCCGACGGTGCGATTTGTGAGATACATCAAACCGCCTATTATCCGAATATTCTAATCGCGATATGGGCTCACCTTGGTTTTTCGCTAAGTGCCGACTTAGATTCATGGTATTTTTACCGTAGAGATCGACGATCGAACTTCTTCAACACCGATTCTACATAATGAGATTGTGTCAAAACTATCCTTCGGATGTCCCGAGAATTTTAATTCTCAATATAACATCACGACCCATATCATTCATATCAAAATTCGTCAACATTTTCAGACTATGATTATCTCATGGTTATTACCCATTATAAGCATATCGCTCTACGATACGACGATTAATGATTCATTACATTCATTTATTTTGAATTCGCTTCGATAAAGATTATTTTGTCAAATTTCTCGTGCATTGTTTAGGCGCTTGCTTTTAGTCCGCATAACAACTTAACAAGTCGACACCTTTCCTCTTTCCTGAACTACGAACCCTCTTGCTTCCATATAGATTTCTTCTTCCAACTCACCATTTAAAAATGCAGTCTTAACATCCATTTGATGTATTTCAAGGTCATACAATGTCATGATGGCTATCAAGACTGTGATAGACGTAATCCTTGTCACACCGGTGAGTAGTGTCAAGTAATCAAAGTTCTTTCTTTTGTACCCTTTGGCTACAAGTCTTGCCTTATACTTGTCAATAGATCCATCAACTTTATACTTGCGTTTTAGTATCCACTTACAACCTAATGGTTTAGCACCAGAAGGAAGTTCCACTATTTCCCAAGTATGATTATTCATGATGGACTCGAACTATCGACGCTTTTTTCCATAATGCCGGACTAGAGAGAGCTTCACTCAATGTTTTTGGATCCGTTTCTGACATAAAAGTCATAAAGTTCGGCCCAAACGATTTCTCAACTCTACCCCGTTTGCTCCGACGTGTCTCTTCATTTTGATAGTCAATAGTCCTTTTACGACAATTAAGTTCATAGACGTCATTGTTGTTAGAACTTCCGTTGCTATCAATTCAATGTTTCCCTTTATTCGGGAATACATTTTCAAAGAATATCGCATTCCGAGATTCTATGGTCGTTCTACACATGAATATCGTGAATGTCCGACTTTCATGAATCCATGAACCGATACGCATCATCGCTTGGGCATATCCGATAAATATCAGATCGAACGCTTTAGGTCCGATTTTCATTTGCTTGCTTGGTATTTGACCTTCGCCAGTGCACCCCACACTTTCAAGTATTCAGACGATGACTGCGGCCTTTCCATAGTTCATATGATGTTTTATCATTTTGCTTGTATGAGGAATTTTATCGAGAATGTGATTTGCTGATAATAAGGCTTCCCCACAAGTTCCGGGTAAGCCGAATTTATCAACAAGGCATTCATCATTTCGAGTGTCCGATTTTTACGCTCTAAGAACACCATTTGATTGAGGTGAGTAAGGCGCCGCTTGTCTATGGATAATGCCGATTCTCGAACAAAATTCATCAAACGGTGCACCATATTCTCCACTTATCGCTACGAATTATTTTAATTCATTTATCAAGTCGATTCTCAACTTCGCTTTATAGGTTCTAAAATCTCTAAGGCTTCGCTTTACTTCTAAAAGAAAGACATAATGTAACCTCGCATACCATCGATAAAGGTAATAAAATACTTTTTATCTCTTCCGCTCAGACGAATTTTAAGTCACATAGATCACTATGTATTAACTCTAGAGGAGTCGCTGACCTTTCCACCGAACGAAAAGGTAGTCTCGCCATTTTTGCTTTCACGCACACTTCACATTTGTGTGTTTTGTCAACATCGATATTCGTAATAAATTTAATTCGACGAGGCGCTTTAGAGTGTTATTATTAACATGTCCAAGTCGATCACGCCATAAATTAAAACACTCGACAACATAAAGAAGCTTTTATTTTATTACCATCAAATTCACTTGTACTCATTACAACCATCTTGAACAAACATTTTGTTCTAAGTACTTTACCTACGAATACACCGCTCCGTAAGTACAAAATTATTTGATTGGAACACTAGTCTCAACCCGACTTTAACAAGTGCCGATCCGAAACTAGGTTTTTCGATGCCGGAACACGGAGCACATCAATAAGCGTTAGCTCCTTTCCGACGCCATTTTCGTAACAACTTTTAGTCCGAGTCCGATAATCGGCGATGTTGTGGAATTGCTCATATATAGCTTTCTTCCATTTATCAGAGTATACTTGGAGAACATCACCTTATCAGAACAGATATGACGTGTTGCTCTCCAAGATCTATCCACCATCGCTCGGGTTGTCCACCACCGTGTTGGTTTCAAACACGACCGCAGAAGTGAGATCAAGCTCACGGTCGCCGTTGTGCGACCGTTCGCAACTTCCTTCCGACTCGTTGGTTTCTTCGGCGTCGCACTCTTCGACAAGTGTCCCGGCTTTCCGCATTGTAGCACGAGCCCTCAATTTCTTGCCGAGCCTTCTTTTGAATTGCTCGGCTGGTGTTCGGCTCACCAGTTAGACATCTCGTCGATAGTCCGCTTGCTTTCTTTAGAGTCGAGAATCTTCGATTATCCTCCTTTATTCGTAGCCTCGTGGATCGGTCTTCAAGCCCCATCTCCTTTATGCTTATGCCTGTAGTTTTCAAATCCTTCCACGACGGGGAGTTTCTCAATCCGCGGCTACTTTAACGACTGCTCGTTCATACCTTCGGCAGATCCGGATCATGCAATATCACCAGATATCTTCGATTGAGATGTCACACTTGAATCCACCATTTTGAAATCCAGAAATCGGTCGACGATGAATTTCTTCAAACCGGCATTTTCGGTTTTGTATTTCTTCTCTAGTGATTCCCACAAAGATTTCGCCGTCTCTATCAGACTATACACGTTATACAACGTGTTGTCCAATGCATTGAGAATGTAATTACGGCACAGGAAATCTCCGACGACACATCGCAGCCCTTTACTATCGGAATCATCTTCCTTAGCGGTGGCGGGTCTTCACGCAAAACCGCACGAGGTTTAGCGTTATCGGATAGAAACATCTTTTCCGCCATCGTTCAAATCGCTCCGTTGAATTTCTCCGGCTTCTCTCCGGGTGGAACAGAGGTTGTGCCTCCGGTGGTCGGAATGTCGTTGATCATGACCATATCAGATTGCACCGAATATCGTTTTACGGAGATAGTGTCGAACACTAGCCTCGACGAGATCATATCAGATTATTGTCTCCCAGATTATTTCGGAAAAGATATTCAACAATCCCACTCCGCTCAGGTGCTTACGAATAGCAGCAATTTGTTTCCAAGATACAACGACGATGTCTCGGAATAGTAGCACTACAAATTCCGAGACCGGCGAACCTACTCGTAGACTTTTTGGACTCTGGATGCAGAGGATGGATGGATGAGATGAGAGATTGAGGGAATGTATTTTTTATTCCATTCTCTAGGGATCTATTTATACTAGGTGAAGAGATGAGGTGCCTTTTGGTGAGTTTAATTTGAGCCTTTGGATGTAGAGGGTTGTAACCCTTCATCAAACCCTTTGATCTCCGCCATTAGCTCTGAATGATTGTAACCTTTCAGATCATCCTTTGATCTTAGCCGCCAGATCTGGATTCAGCGATCCAGTCAATCCGACGCTCCAGATCAATCGTAATCACCAGTGATCCGATCGTGATTCTTCGCAATCAACGCCCGTGATCGCTACTCAATCTGCTCCAACGTGTCCATCCGATTGACAAGACAAATACCCTTCACCAGCCCAACCGAGTGCCACGTGAGGCATCGCCATGTCACCCGAGCATAAAATTAAGCTCCAATGCTCTCGACACGGCGCAAAGTGCGCCAACAAAGCGCACATGCGCACGCAGTGGTGGAGCTTCAGTGTGCAAACACCGCCCATCGATGAGAGTATATGTGCTTATTTGAGTTAACTCAATTAACTCATCAACACATATAAGGAAGTAATTCCTCTATGGAATTTTCAATGTGGGACTATTGTTCCCTTACTTCCTTTAATAACTTTTAGGCTGACTTTAACAATTAATTTCTCATTCACCCATAATCGGTTTTGAGCAAATTAATAGTCTAGATTCATCTACTCGAAACGTAGATTTCGATTTTGAAGTAAATTTAGACTTTCAATGATTGATGGCACAACGATTTTCCTTTTCAAAACCGTATATTGGTCTTTATAAGACCCAATATCTAACAAATAATGGTCTGAATAAACAATCCACTTAATCAAGCATAAGAGGAACTGGAAATAGAAGAAACAGATAATGATTCAAATGGGCACTACAATTTGGAAATCAAGCATACCTTCAAATGATACAGTTGATAAGCATGCTTTCTCCATAGTCAATAAAGCTATCCATTTGGGATTCAGCTCTGACCTCTCTATTCTTTCATCATTTTTGTTGTCAGATTTTATCTCTTTAGAAGTTAAAAGAATTTCTGAAACTTTTAAAATAATGGTCTTCGCAGTGGAATCTAATGCTTTATTAGAAGTACTAACTACAGCTTGAGGCTTCCATTTCCCAAGAATCTTAGATCCAAATGTCATAGCCTTGTCAATGGAGGTATTGGGACTTGATGGATTTAATAACTTAAGAAGAAAGGCAATACAAGATGGTGAATCCAGAAAATGATTGTCTTGAACCTGAAATTAAAAGGAAAAAGAAAAATAGAATCCATTTGTTTCATCAGTCAGCCAAACTCTACAAGACCACTCAACAGTAGTTTGCCAACAAACACTTAGTATTAAAGCAGATAACCATTGGTAAAAGCATGAAAAGATATTAAATCGTAGGGAGTAACCAATAGAAATTCATGTTGTGAACGGTAGATGCAAGTCAACCTTTAGAGACAAGTTCATACACAATAAACCTACTTTAAAAGACTCAAAAAGCAGCAACAATTTAGCATATAAGATAAATTTTTAAAGAATTAGTAAGGCATTAATGATTTTTCACAGAACTAACGGCTGATACAACTGGCTTCTTTGTTAGAGAATTAACAATTTCTTTCAAGCTGACCACGCCCAAGGAACAATCAAAATGGCAAATCACAAAATGCTAAAGCCACTTGCAATGCCACACATCATTTTTAACATTAGATTAATGTTAGAAGTAGCGACCTAAATGCACATATATCACAAATGTATGAATTAGCATAAACTAACCATATATCCACACTTGATTTGAGGTTCTCTCCCATTAACTTGTCCTATAAAGAGTCTGTTGTTTGTAGCTTTGATTGATGATAAACTTTACAAGACAGAAAAAAAAAGTTACAGGTCTGCAATCTAACTACCAGTTACTAAAGAACTAACTGAAATGTTTTTTTTATCAAATCTTTAGGACATCAAGGTGTAGTATGCCAAAAACAAAAACCAAATATATGATGACAATAATGAACAAAGATAATAACTAAGTGTATTCGCTTGTTTCTTTCTTTCTTTTTTCTTTTTGAAAAAGGAAGTGAATGTTATAAAAGAAACTCACATCACTAGCTAACACAAAGAAGAGAGCAGCAACTGCAGTTGTACTTGGAGAATCATCTAAGCTAACATCCAAAATAGCCTCAATAATCCTTGCAGTGATCCTGTTAGAAATACAAACATCAACACATTCATTGTGGGCAATAACCACAAATTACAGATCATTACAATCAATCCTTGCAGGACGTTGTTCATTTTGCGCGAATCTCAACGCAACGACCACCTAAAATTGATCTCCGGACGTGTGCTCGATACAAATTATTTTAAGAGATTTTATAAAGAGCCCGGATAAGACTTTATAACTACTCGATTTGGCCCAGAGCCACCGTTTAGGATCTTGAACGAAACGACCAAAAGTATTCCTTTTAGATAAAAAAAATTGATTTTTAAATAAAAATCGAGCTCTTTTTTATATATTATTTTGAAAATCCCTCCAGGCTCATTTGATCAAATTTAATCATAATCATTGATAATCGAGTGTAAAAAAAAAAAATTGACGGTCCAGATCCAATAAATGATTATTAGATGGTAGAATCCTGCAAACCATGTTCTAATCCTTTCTCACAAATAAAAAAAAAATAGAACCATCGTCAGTCCTCTTAAATTGTCTCTAATCGTCCTCCTCCTAAATTATCTCTAACTGAAGAGAAAAATAAATCGGATGAATACAAACGTAAACTATTTAAATTTGAATGTTTCAAAAGATCAATCTCCATTTACAAATACATCATAATTAGAAATCAATTCAAGAATTCTTAATTATTTACATGGACACCCATCATAGTAGTCTGGGGACTATATTCTAATCCTTTCTCACAAGAGGTTGGAATCGTCAATCTAACGATCTCCATCGATCTGTCCTCCAATCATTATGAAACAAATAAATCACAGGAATTCTTTGATCTCGATGTGATTGACCTAGACAAAGAAGGATCATTTAACGCCGAAAAAAGATTTTAGATTCTCATTTGAAATCAATCCGTACTTATTTCACAAGTGTCGTTCTGTCCCAGCTAATATGAGAACATGTTCTAACCCTTTCTCGATGTCCACGACAATATCACAAAATTCTTCTAGATTTCTAAATCTGACCCCAAACAATTCAATTTCACGAAGTCAGTTAAACTAATTAACCGTGTCAACTGTGAACAGGTCCATAAACTACGTGTAACTTTCTTGCAACATTTGAATTTAATTTCTCTGGTTACATCAACATATAGCAGAATGAAACAATGAGGGAGAAGGGGGCTGCCCTGCTAGAACACACTATCCCAAAACATGATTTGCTATGGCCAAAAAAAAAAAAAAAAATGGAAAAGAGTGCAGATAACCAAAACCCAAACAAGCTCAAACTATCCATCGCCATGTTCAGCTTCTTCCGCTTTAATGTACATTCGAACAACATTCCGGCAATACCAATATCCATCGAGCATGTGGGATTGGTTCTCTTGCGAATAGACCACGCATAGATATTACAAGTCTCACCGCGTATCCATTAACTGAATTGGAACTACAGCCTCAACCTGGAAAGTGGAGGTTGCGGCGACAAGGACGACCGGCGGCGAGCCATTCTACATATGTGATCTCGCATCATTCGGAAGAAAAAAAGTGAGAAATTATACTTGGTACTGAAAGCCGAAATTCTGAAAAGTTCTGATTTCACCACATCGGCTTGCAGTGATGATCACCAGCCCCCAGGTCGATGAACTTTGCACTGGCATGTACCCGCTGCTGAATGGATCACCAGTGTCTCGGGGGCTCTGTTTGTAGGCCACGAGCTCTTCAGGCCAAGTTGCTGAAACCCTATCACAAAAGTTATTTGATCTCGGGCTTAGACGATTGGTGTTCTGGGAATGAGGAGAAGGTGAAAGACGGACCCCATCAGTTTCCCCTTTTAGTGGTGAATTTGCCTGAGACTCTCCGCTGAGATAATTCTGTTTGTTTGAGGAAGCCCTTGCCATCCCTCCCATTGCTGAGCTTGGCCATGGAATAGCCATGGTCACTCCTTGACAGTGGAAATGCTCATGAGATTGTGTGACAGTTGCAGTGGTTCTCGTCCGGCTAGGTTGAGAATCTTCATCATATCGCCATACATAGACATGAGAGTCCTCACTGGCACAGATCACATACTTGCCACTGGCAGTCCAGTATGCCGAGATTTGACTGCTTCTATTGCGAAAACCTGAGAAAGAGAGCAAAAGTCATTTTCCAATTCGATAGCGATAGGTTCATGACTTAGGAATGTCACAACTTGCAAGGACGACTGGTGAAAACAAGTGCCAGAATTCTGTAACATGCTGAGGGTGTTCATTGGTATGAGAATTATACTAAATTTTATTCGATAGAGCTCTGAAAGCTGGAACAACTGTTCATATTTCACCTTGGCTGATCTTATAAATCATAATCCCATCAGTTAGCCTTGAATTCTCAAGAAGACACGGAATGATACTGAACTGCCTCAGTCATTTCAATATAAAATTCAATGAATTTGCTGCCTTTAACTTGGCCTGGAGTTTGTTGCCCAGGCGGTTTTCAAACTAGATCTTCAAATAGGCAGCTGTGACCTCCTAACAATGAATATTCTTATCAGGAATATTCATAACAGAGTTTCTCTCAGTTAGCAGACTGAGCAAAATGGCCTTTTTATTGCATTTTGCTGACTCTGTATTGACTGCTGCTTGTAAAAAAGAAGAAACTGTCATGCCCTGGGAGGAATTGAGCCTCTATCCAGATGAGACATTGAAGAAGAAAGTGATGTGTGCCTTCAAAGAAAGGTAGTAGCAATGAGATTTCATGAAGTTCGTTTTCAAAGTAGAGCCCAGCCAGGTGCTTATAATATGAAAAATACCCTCTGACCGATGGGCAGCTGAGGAACTAGATTTGGTCTTATTTCAGGTTGATAAAGGCACTTTCTTTCACATTTTTCAAGTTGAACCAGGAAACTTAAAGCCAAATTAGTTAGTTACTAAATTACTTGAGATTAATGTAAAATATATAATATGAAGCCAATAGGTAACCAGGGAGGAAACCTGTCACGCTCGTTTTTAGCCAATCTAGAAAATCTAAAAGGAAAAAAGATTTTGCATATGAAGCATGCACAGAAGCTTTTATTCCAGTACTTGTTGGGCTCTTCTAACTGTTCCATAATATAGAAATAGTTGACTTTTACAAAAGGGAAGATTTCTACCTCTAAACTTGTGGATTAGATCATTGCCATCAACTACCCGGATTCGTGAATCTGCCGATGTGATCAACATCCTTGAGTTACTCCCAGGAGCAAACTGTTAACAGTGCTGGTCAGCAAAACTTTAACAGCCATTTGAAGTGGCACTTAAATAGACAGAGAGAGTCACATACATTTTCAAAGCAAAAGAACCACAATTCATGAGAGTACCTGGAAACCAGTAATTTTTTTGTGCCTGGATCTTTTTCTCTTGTTCTGTAAGTCAATCTGACTTTTCTGGAGAAGCTTATTATCTAAAAAAGATAAGGATCCATGTCATATAACCAACAAAGAGTTGAAAACAAATACATAGGACAATAATAAGTTTGAGTGCTACATACCAGATGTGTCATACAGGTGGCAACTTCCCTTGTGTGAACCAACAAGAGCACCCTTTAAGAATTCCAAACATTAAACTTTGCATATTAATGGAAATTCATTGGAAACCAGGAAGAAAATTGGAGGTCATTCATATTTGATACCTGTCCATCAGGGGTATAGCAAGCAGCAGTGACCATCTCATGCAAATCATTCCAATCAACAATTTGTCGATCAGGAATACTCCATATGCGGACTTTCTCATCCAGGGATCCACTGATGAAATACCTATCATCAATAGGATTGAATTGGATGCAAGTCACTGCATCAATGCAAACAATAAGGAGAATTTGGGAGAAATTAGTAAAAAGCAAGTATACCGGGACAAGGAAAAGAAAAGCTCGAAGATTATCTGAACTTACCATAGTCACTATGTGTGAATATCTTTAAACAGGAATTGCTGGACAAGTGCCAAAGTCGAACAGTTTTGTCCATGGAAGATGATAAAAGATTCTGCAAATCAAACAATTTGGGATTGTCAATTTCGTTCCAAAAATATTCAACTCTCTGAACAACAATACCACCTATATAAAAGCCAAGCCAACTAACTGTATGCTGTAGCTTATGTTTTGCTATAGCAACCAATTAAATTTGAGTACTTAAACCAATAGCTATATTCGAGATATACAATGCTAAACATAGGAAAGCCTTCTCAAATTCTTCCATCATAATCATCTCAATATTCAGTAACAAAATAACTTGGTGTCCCTCATTGCAATTTAACCGTTCGAACACTATTATGCGGAATTACACAAACACAACTATTGTAAGTCAATTAGATGGATCTCATGCAGCCATTGGGCTTATATATCTCAAGTAATGCCAAAGAAATTTATATAATCAAGTAATGTAATTTTCATCTCTCTTTACCCTTCACCACTCAGTTCTTCAATTCAAATTGATTCCAAAACGAACTTAGCACTTTATCATTAAAACAAACCTGTGATTTCGACCATGAGAGGTCAAGGACATCATCAACATGCCCTCTGAAAGAACAGAAAGGATTGTCTGACAAAGCAAACACATGCTCAGGCATTATAACAGAATCTGAGCTGTTAGACTTCCGGCCATTAGGGATCTTTGTTCTTCTCTTCTTATCCCAGGAGTTTGCTTCTGCGCCAGGCAACACTGATCTTGGATCTGAAGGGGAATTACTGATTGCCATAGCAAACGGCTTGAAATTCTCATTCTCCTCTGCAGCCTTGAGCAAATCACTCTTTGTACTGATATCAGAGACTTCCCACACATGGATGACACAGTCCTCCCCTGCACTGGCTAGGTACCGGCCGTCCAAGCTGAATCTGATGCTCCAAATAGAACCATTATGTGCCTGAATCGCCTGGCTCATGTACAAACCAGTGAGCTCCTTGTGAGACTTTCCATACTGCGAGACTTTGACCCGAAGGTCAAGGCCCTGTGCACCATCCTGGCTATCGTCGGTCGCGGAGCTCGACCTCCTCCCTCCCTTCTCCGACGATGTATCCTTGTCATCGCTGCTCCGACGGTCCTGGTGGTGGTGGTGTCCTCCAGTGATAGCAGCCCCTGCCACAGTCCTAATGCTCCTCAACCAGCCGCCTTTCTTCTTCGACCGTGCCCCTCCTTTCAAAACCCCATCTGTTCGCGGCCGGCTGCCAGACTCACCAGAGTCGACGCTGCTCCGCCGCCCAGCCTCTGCATCCTCCACATTCTGCCGCCTCATCAGTTCTTGAACGATGGGCGAGCAGCCAACGCACATCTCGAATTCCTGCATCGTGAGCTGGCGCCCAGTCCCCACTTCCCTGAACTTCTTCCCCATCCCATCCTCCCCGAATTCCTTCACCACGAACTCCCTCCCGTTGTCGAGGTTCTTGATCAAGCACCTGGGATCGTCGCAATCGGTGGCGCCGCAGTCCTCGGGGCGTCGGTTTCCTCTACCGCCGTCACCGTCGGAGACCTCAATAACCCCCGAGGACGAGGATCGAGATATCGAAACCGACAGATTGGCGGATCTCTGGCGGTGGTGGTGCCGCTGCGGGCGCAGAAGGGGCTCGGGCGTATGCACAGACGAGGGTTCCGCGGGGGCGTCGGATCTGGTGGCGGACGACAAGGGGGCATCGAAGGCAGGCGCCGGGGAGGCGCCGGGGCGAGGGAGGCGTGAAAGGGTGGAGTCTCCGGCGAGGCCGAGGCGCTGGAGGAGCACGCGGCGGCGCTCGGAGACAGGGGCGGGCTCGGACGTCCAGACGTCGAGGGACTGCAGCGGCGAGGAGCCGTCATCTCCGTGGTCGTCGTCGGAGGCGGAGGCGGAGGCGGAGGTGGAGGAGCCGGAGGAGGAGAGGATCCGGTCCAAGGACTCGTAGAACTCTTCTTCGCCCTCCGCTTCCTCCGCGACGGCGTTACGTCTCATCATATCGGCATTCCGAATCGCGATACGGCCGCGACGGTGGCCTCGCCGCGGGGAAGATATATATAAAGAGAAGCGGCCGCCAAGGAGGAGGAATCGATCGTATCGGCGCTGTAACGGGCGAAACGACACGGAGGAGGAGAGGGGGAGGAAGGAAGAGGAAAGGCTGGCGATATGAGTGGCCGTTTTAAGTTCGTGTCAGTCGGGAAGGACTTAATTATTAATGGTGAGCTTGCACTGCACTAAATATATACGGGACTGTTCCTTTATTTTGGATTATGGCGCTAGCCGTCTAATGCTCAAAAATCAAAGGTCTTTTTAAGAAATCAATATATTCATTTCCGATCGCCACAAAAAGACATTAGAGAAATTTATATGGAATAAATTATGTCCTTTGTATTGAAGAATTTGAACCGCATTTTTTATGATTCTCAAAAATAAATTTTTATGTTGTATGATTAATTGTTGCTATTATAATGAGTTCTTATATACTAATTTAGCTTGTATTACTTCCCTCCATCCAATTAAAAGATGCATTTTGTCATTCTCACGCAGATGACATAGTAGTTAAAGTACGACGGAATTTACAAATAAAATAATAGTTGATTTTGAAGGAGGTCGAAAGCTCGTTTATTGGATTCAAATGACTCCTACGTATCTTGACCATTACACGTCAAGGCACGTACAATGGTCGTGAGACAAATCAGGTCGAGGCATGAGGACCATTAGGTTAGCGGATTCCAACTTTTTTTACGAAAAAAAGGTATCTTGTCACCATGGGATGGCGCATTGGTTGGGGTAGGACGACACTTATACGAAATGAGCACAGATCAATTCTGGAGGAGAGTCTAAAATCCCGCCTAAAGATCGATGACTCTCCTTTACTCTCCCGATCAATCGTCAGTCGAAAGGCGCACAATTCCTCTCTGCAATGATACGATGGGACATGAGACCCTAGATTGGTAGTTCCAACCTTTGCGAAAAAGAGGTATCTTGCCCTTACGGTATGATGTAGTTGGCAGGACATCATTAGGGCATTTCAGATATCTACGATTCGATCCCTAGTATAGGTGTATTTATAAAATTTTCTCCAAATGAGATGATAAACTAAAAACGATGCATCACCTCGTTAGAGATCCATAAGCGATCAAGACCGATTATTCCAAGTTTGATATAGAATTTTCTCTATATCAAATGGTTTGAATGTGTTTTCAATAGTATACGGTTATATATGTCTAGGCATAACTAGGATGAGGTAACATAGGCATGTGTGCTTGATTCCATCACTATGACCATATATATATGGTCAACTCCGAATGCCAACCAGATCAACAAAATATATATATATATATATATATATATATATATATAGTTGACTTCATCAAATACTCATCGATAATTGGCTAGATTAATGCGATTATGATTTGTTGGACAATAAATAATAATATTAGTGATATTTTTTCCTCTAGATAGCGACTCTAACAATAATCATTAATTTGAAAATTAGAAATTCACATTCCGATCCAAATGTTTAAACCTTGCAAGTTAATTCCCGTGACTCTTCTAATTATTAGAATGGAAAAGGCCTTTCTCATTTTTATCAATCGCAAGTCGCAATCTCATTTAATTTGGCATATTCCTCCCTCTCCACGAAATTCTCTTGTCAAAAATATCGATGCGCCATGTGGAAACATATTAATGAAAGAAATTCAAACCTGTCATAATTGACCATTTTTATTATTGTAATATTTTAAAACAAATTTCTTCGGTTCACAAAATTAATAAGGACTTGATATTAATTAATTTAAAGCTCCTTCTCATATTGGTATATTCCACCTTTCCACATATAAAAAATAATAATTAATTAATGGAATATAACATGCATGATAATAATTGACTTCTTGATTCAACTCTTTTTATTCCCTATTTTTATTATTTGTTTGTTTGTGTGCTTACCCCTCGCAATGTACTCCACCATGTTACCTTTTTTTTTTTTTTCAAAATTATTATTATTATTATTATTATTATTATTATTATTATTGAGATATCGAGATTATTATTTTCCCCATATAATTTTATGAAATGATCTTTCAAATTTCACATATTGAAAGATTGAAAACGACCTTAATGCTCAAATCTTCCTATGAATTAACAACCTCTCGTTTTGTTAAAGGGGGTCAGCTTAATAGTGATAGCCGTGTATTTTCTTTATCCAAAACTATTAACTTGAAAACTACAAAGGAACTAACAATTATTGTTATTATTATTTAAATATTGCCTTGGTCCTCTTTGATCTAGCTATATGCGACTTAGTCTTTTGAACTGTATAAAATTATATATAATCCATCGATAATAATATATAATGATTGTAATGGTCCATTAACCCTTTTTGTGTTCTTGTCCTACACATTTTATGAGTGATCTTTCTTAATCAAATAGTCCATCTTAATGTAGTTAATATTAATTTTGCACAATTAAAATTTAGTTAGGACTATTCATTCATGCACTATGTAGATTATTAATTTGTTTATATATTTTTTGAGAATTAATCTTGCAATTTAGAGGACTTGAATCAATTTACCAGAGCAATGACTATTTTAGCATATTTAAAAAAAAAATACAAGGAAGTACCTCCTTCTTCTACTTCTTCATTTCATTTTTTTTTTTCTATTTTAACCGCTATTTTCACAGTTTAAATTAGGCATGCTTATCGATTGTTCCGTTTCGATTATGGTTCAATTCTAATCGATTTCGAATCAGTCGATGTTAGAACCAGTTCAAAATTGATTCCGATTCTAAAGTTTTAACTTCGGAATCAATTCAATCCGGATCGGTTCCGAATCAGTTCCAGATCGATTCTAAAATGGTTCCGAAGTATTTTCCTTGAATTTGAGCTTCCAAATTCATCTAACGTGTAGGTGATCATATTTTTTTTTTTCTAAGACAAAATAATCTTGTAGACATATTATAGCATGCTAAGAAATTCTATCTTTAAATTAACAATCGAAATCTGATCCACATCGAAACTCGAAACGGTTCTGAACTGATTTCGAAATCGATTGGAATCGAATCGAATCGGAATCGGAACGGTTCCGATTCGATTCTAAAACTGATTCATTCGAATAAGTTTCGGTTCAGAATTTAACGGATTGATTCCGGATCGAATCGGTCCGTTAAACATGTCTAATTTAGATTAATGTTTTTTTTTTCTTTTCAAAATAAAATATTAAAAATACATGGGTACAAAGATTTACAGGAATTTATAAATAGCAATAGGCTTCTGCAAGCTACAGCTACATATCACTGCCCTCATTTAATTGATTGCGCCTCCTTCCAACTTTGCTCATTGATAAAAGTGAATGCTAAAACCAAAGCAAAAAAGCCTACAAAACAAATAAAATAAACGACCACAATAAAAACAAAATGTCTTTAATTTGCACTATTTGATTGCCAAATGTTTATCATGAATCCTTTCTGTTTAATTAAGTAATTCATGACAGTTCGTCACTCATTCAAGTCAGTTTTAATATGATATATCTCATCTATTGCATAAATATTTATCAATTTATTATTAATATTTTTTTTTTTGAAAAAATAAAATAAAATAAATGAATAAAATTTCAACCTGAAGTTTGAGGAGGCTCTAGTCCCAATAAAAAGGACTTATAGACTGGGTCTAGAAAAGAAGACATTCATGGCAATTTATACCATTCCAACTCTTTCATCAGTACCAATTGAATTGCATCAGAGTTTTTAATTATCATGCTGTTTTTATGAAAAAAAAAAAAAAAAGTGAAGGCCAAGACGATCTAAAACACTGAATTGCATTCGGGTGGCATTTGATTAGAAGGTGAAAATAAAAATGAGAATGGATTTGATAGTAGATGATGGTTTTGATCGTTTATATGGCGTTTATAAGTGATCAATGACGGCATGAAAGTCGACGATCGACGATCGGCGGCCACGACGATGATCACAGCCGGACGGCGACCTCAACGACGGCGGCAAACGAGAATGAAATCCAAACCCCCCATGTGAGATGAGTTTTGTTGATTCCCAATTATTTAGAATTGATTTCCAAACCCTCATTCCTAAAACCATTAACCAAACACTCTATATGATTCTCATTCTCATTCCCTCATTCCAAACCCACCAACCAAACGCCATCTCAGTTCTTAGGCTACGTTTCACAGGACGTGATGTTATTATATTTATAATATAATTAAGTTCGTAATGTAAAAATTATATTACTATATCTAAATAAAAATTATATATAATTTTGAATTACAAAAAATAATTATATTTTTTTTGTTTGATATGTATTATAAGAACGTACAATAGGAATCGACCAATGGTGATGACGACAACGAGCGATCGATCGACTTGTCGCAGTAGGGACGATCGATCGATAATGACGACGGTCGACCGATCAGTCGACGACGACGAGGGTGACTGGCCGGTCGACAATTGATCGATTGGTGGCGGCAACGGACGGTGACGATCAATTTTGATTGTTGAACATCCGATACTTTTCAAATTACGATTTGGAATGTAATCGAATTACGTTAGTTTTACTTCGTAATTCAGATTGCAAAATTTTAATGTCTTTTGTAATCAAGATTACATTATATTACAATTTTAAAATGATAATAAATAAAATAATCAATTTTAAAATGATAATAAATAAAATAATCAATTTTGTAATATAATTAAGATTACAAATTACAAACGTACCAAATGCAATTTTACTTCCAAATAATGAGATGAGACTGAAATCGATCGATGAATCGGATATATACATGAGGCAGGAGGAATTAACACGTTTAATTGATGTTCACGTGAATTTAAAGGATCGGAATGAGTTTAATTAAGTTGCAAGAATATAATTAATCCTCACGACCATCGAGATTGTCTTTTTGTTATAGGTTAAGTAATTATTCAAAATTTCAATAAATATTTTTTCTTAATTAAATCGAATTAATCAAATATCACAATTACGTCTTAAACCACGACGACACTATATCTAAACTTTTTAACTCGACAAAAGTTTTTATTTTTATTTTTATTTTTAACCAAAATTACAATTCTCGAGATCTAGGAGGGAACTCGATCATAGTACAAAATTATAAAATTGGGGCCTTGTTTTTTATCTCACAAGTGCACCAAAAGCTACCATTCGAATCCAAATTATATATGGATCTAACCGTTTCTTGGTCGCTTTGCGAGACTTGTCCCCCCTAAGTGGTGCCCAAAATACGCGACGAAAGTAGAAGAATTTAATACGGAACGAACGAGAGATTAGGGTTTGAAAGGATAAAAAAAAAAAGAGTAGGGGACCATATTAGCTAGTAGCCAAATGCATAATTAATGATTCGATCTACGTCTCCTCCTCCATTGCCTAGCTCCTTCCATCCTTCACTCTTGCATTAAGAGAGCCCTTGGGGATAAGAGGGGGAACAACATGGGGTTGGATGAGCCCTCATGCCATCACTATAAGCAATCACGAGAGCAAGTGTTATTAATTTTATTTGAATCTTTATTTTTCTTTCTTTTTCAGTCATATAATATAGATAGATAGATAGATAGATAGATAGATAGATAGATAGAGATGTTCAAAGATAATAAAATTAAGTTTTTCTTTTCATATAATATATAATAATTATTACAAGATCTTAGTTATTAATATAGTTAACAATATATCAAATTTCAAACACTAAAAATAAAAAATTAAGAAAAGGAGTTGTAACCATTAAAGAATAGTACACCTAATTAATTAGTCTACTTTCTTTTCGATCAAGGTATATAATTCTCGCAATGAACAATATTGTTATACGTGATTAAAGTTTTCATATCACACTTATATTTGTAATTCAATTTACTGAGTAATTAATTAATACTAAAATAAATTCTGAGTCGTGTGGACCATTAATCATATCCATGCATGCTTCCTTTATTTCTTTTTCCCCTTGCAGAAATGGACCATTCCATGCCATTTCACTGTACCATCGTCACACTTTACCAGCAGCAACCTCATCGGCAAAATCTTGGTCCAAAACTGCGCGGAGCGCCATGATTAATTCTCTAGCTCCATCCATATCTGTGCTGTGCGCAAGCTCGCTGCAGCAGCATCATGATCACCATGCATATGCAGCTTGGCATGCATATGCGCACGCAGTAGTACAGACGACGCCAGAGAGGACCGAGGAGAGGAGAAAGCTAGCTAAAAGAGAATGCAGCTGTGGTCACTGAGGATTGTAAAAATAAATAGTTGAAAACCTAGGAGGATCATTACGTTAATGGCTGCGCGATCGACCTGCAGCTACATGCATGGTGGCTTCTGTTGTCTCCCATTACATTTACAGGCATAAGGTGGAGCCGGCCACCTTAATTATAAGTACGTACGTACTCAGTACCATCTTCATCACATATATCAACCCCGTGAACGACACTTATGTGTGTAATTAAACGAGCTGATCTTGGCACGCCTCATCTGGTTCTGTATAAAAGATTAATTGGCTAGCTATTTTGATATATATATATATATATATAGATATATATAGATATGGATAGATAATATACGTAGTCAGTTGACTTTGCTGTGGTCCAGTGATTCAATGGAGATGGATCGATGTAGCTTTACAGTAAGGATGTGGAGAGGGGACCTTGTGAGATTAAATTAAAGTGGCTAGATCTCTTAGGTCGCTAGGTAGGTAGCTAGCTAGCTGCTTGTTGGCGAATGCATGCCTTTGTTGGAAAAAGGCTGAGGATCCATGAGTTCCACTTTGCTAAACTACTGTAAAGCTAACTGGCTCACTGCTCAGTCGAACCATGCCGGCCCGGCGGCCGACCGGCCGGCCGGCAGGGGCATCACCATAGGAATGTGTCTTTAATTCTTTCTGATCGATGATCAGTCTCCGTTTTCTAATTAAGGTCTTTTGTTTGGATATTCAGATAAATTTAATACTACGCAGTAGTGATCAGAGAGATAGGCGGATGATCCACAGTCTCTAAATTCTGCGCAAAGATATATACAAGAAAACAAACGAGTGAATTAAGAGCACAGCTAGGTACGTAGCTAGCTGTTAGATCACGCGAGCCAACTGCTTCAAAATATGTTTTAGGTTAATTATACATATATATATATATATATCGTGGAAAAGAAAGAAAGAAAGAATAGGTTAATTATTTCCTTAATCCATTCGATGAATTTCCTGCTCTGTCTGTCGGTACCATTAATTTGTCGCGAGTCCAAGGGCATGCAGTGAGCTCCTCTTTTCCTTTCTTCCTAATTTCCTTTCCTTAATTCTTCATTCACGGGCGGTTTTCTTTTGTTCGATCTTCTTTAGTTTTTTTTGTCTCTTTTTTCTTTCGTTTCGTTCCTAAATCTATTATGTCGTTGTAAGAGATTATTTTCACCATTTAAATCTTTGATCATTAGATTATTACACAACGATTAATAATTAATTTTACTACCAATTAACATATAGAAGGGAATTAAGGATTAATTCCTCGGGAGACAAAGAGGAAGGGCTATCACATGGAAGAGGAGGGAAGGAAGGGTACGGATCGGAATCATGCATTTAATTTTAATTTGCACGTATACATCGCTGTCAACCAGCCATGTCAATCCTAATTAGATCTCTAATTAATCATGTCATTTAATTATACATCTAGCTGTTGGTTGGTGCACATCTCCAAATTGGCTGGGGGCAACCATGTCCATGCATGTGATCGATCTCTCCTCCTTTATATTTTTTCTACTCATTTCGATATTTTAGTTAGATCAGAATAAATATAATTTATCTCAGTAAATTTTTTAAATATATCTGTGTTTTAGATTAACTAAAGGATATATATTAATAGGTCCCCCACAATTATATTATAAAAAAAAGAAAAGAAAAAAAAGTTTAAAAGAAAAGTGTAGGCCTCTTGAGTCCACATGAATCACATCATTGTTATTTATATATAATGGTCCCCCAAAACCTCTCATAATTAAGATTTATTCACCGAGATAATTAATTACTAAATTAAATCTCGAATTGAATATTCAATTATTGGTGGTGTTTTATGGCCTCATGCATCTTTTTGTTCCTTCGATTTATTGGATTGAATTAGATTGCGTGATTGGATATTTAATATTTAAAGTCTAGGTTCATAGGAAATCTTTTTTTTTTAATAAAAATGATAATATATTGGTGATTAATTAATGGTATAATGAACAGTATGTACTTGTGCATAATTGGGAGAAGGTTTGTGTCATTTTGATGGGGAATGAGGTAACGTCCATGTGCTTGTCCCATCGAATTATAATATTTGTTTTCTTTTTTTTTTTTAAGAAAAAAAACAAATTTTTTATTTTAAGTTTGATTTGAGGTTGGGGACAAATATATATTTACGTGAAATAATATGTTATATATTATGATATTTTAAGTGAATATATCGTTTAAGTTTACTGCCTTCTTTTACTACTATTCCGATAGCAATTTAAATTTTTAAATTTGTTTTTTTTTGTTTTGAATTACATATAAAATTATTTTAAATATGATCGGCAATAGATTAATTAAGAGTTTTACCTCTATAATAAGTGTAGCATATTCTGGATTTAAAACGAATAAATATATGATAATGCATGTTGCCAAGTTTAGTGGATATAAATTTTAATATTATACTATTTTTTTTATAAAAAAAGAGATAAAATATAATAAGATTGTGGTAGTAGTATATGAACTTTTTTGTGTCTGTAAAAAGAAATAAAAAATGCTCCAACAATATAATTAGAAAAAATGTGCTCGGTTGTTTATCTATTTCTATTTTATTCTTATATTTTAGAATATTATATTTCACTTTTATACTTTATAAAATAAAAATAAAATGCCTCCGCGTGATAAATTATATTTGAAAATCTTTTTAATCTTTAATATTTTTTTATTCTCAAACTATTTTAAGCTTCGATATCTCTTTCTCAAGCGAGTATAGATTTTTTTTAAAAAAAAAATCATTTCTCATAGGTATTTATTCTCCTTTTTTTATTGTCATTTATTATTATTTTTTCTTATATGTTTTATTAAACATCTCTTTTTTTAAAAAAAAAAAATATGGCAATGATGTAAAATATTAAAACAAAAGGAACAATAAAATCTAACTCATTTTGCCAATCAAATTGGCTATTTACATTTAAAATGTATTATTCCAAACGGAAACAAAATAAAAATAAAATGAAATAAACTACATAAACGAGCAAAATGAAATATTCTCCCGATAATAATTATTTGAAAAGCTGGCCACAATCCAATCGCTGTAGCAATAATCTTTGCATGGGTTTGGCTGAGCAAATTCCGTATATTTCTCTTCTCCTCCCTTCATGTAAACAGTGCTAATAATTGAAAGAGACTGTACAACTACATTTTGCCAATCCTTCCTCTCAATCACCATTAAGTGCGATCAAGGTCCACAGACATCTTAGTAAACACCACCCAAGTCTCTCCTAGTCTATCTTCACGCTCAGTCGTCTTTAGTTTTCTTTGCCGACGAATTCGTCGTATCATTCGACTGATGAAAAATTTCAGTCGAGGTCGAAGCGACTCCGACCGACCGCAATGAAACGGTTCACAATGGCGATATGATGACTCAATTGTTGTCCCAGGGCATTGTGAGGCGAGGAAGGCATGCAGAATGAGATGGAAGGCCTGGTCCATTGATACGAAGGCAATGATTGAGAGAGGCCTGCAAAATAATAGCGATGTGACACTGGGGATATGTGAGGGTGCCCCAAATTGCCTTGCTTTGCCTGTGTTGTGACTTAAAGGTCAAGCTAACAAGTGTTTTTAAGGTTGTTTCTTCTTCGGAAGTTGACAGTGATGGGTTGGTGAGGAACAACACCCTCTTGCTGGCCCAATCTCAATCTTTCTACTCCAAGATTATTTTTTTTTTTTTGTTGGACTTCTTGAATCTTTTCGAAGGTCGTTTCATGTAGGGCAGTGATTCATTTGGGACCAGGAAAAGGAAGCTGTACTTGAAAAGAAGTTTGGAAATGAAGTGAGAAATCAAGTTGAAACAAGAGTGAGTGTGAGTTGTTCTTGCTAGGCTACTTTTCAGTCCTACAAATATTATAGCTATCGGTCTTCGTCATCGTTGTCGCCTCATTGTTCCCTGAATTAATGGGTGGAAGATAATATGATTTGGTAAGCTTGCCTAACCATTTAATATTTTACAAGGTGGCTTCTCTTTGACCTACTGGCCCCCAACCCTAGTAACCCTCTACCTGATCTATCATAGTCCTCCACTGGAGCCAACGGTATGGCAAACAAACAAGCTGACATCCAATTGTTTGAACAAATCACAACAAATGACCAAAAGATGAGGTTACTAACTACATGGAATATTAACAGGACGAGTGCAGCCAATACAACCAGAAGCCGTTTAACTTGCAGCAGTGAAATGCCACTCGAGAGAGATTGTAGGTTGCACGACAAAGTTCACACACTGTTTGTTTAACCAAAACAACTACATGAGCAAACTCATACGTCTGTGAATTGCATACGACTGCAACTGTTCGACAGAATCATTTCAAAATGAAAATGCCTAGTTTAAGAGATCTGAAAGCTAACTTGTCTATCGTCTTCACCGGAGACTACAAAGAATAGATCATGCTTCTCGCCGCTCAAATATCAGCAGTTAGGAAATTTGTAGATAGAGATACCTGAAATAACAGGAAGCAATGAGCATGAGTTCACGCTTCGGAGAGGGATGATAAATTTGGACCCAAGTAAAACCAGAAAACTCCAAACTTCACCTTTTCACCAAGTTTGAAAGGAGGAATGCCTTTGTACGGACATGTGCTACAGCGAAATGCATCACCAAGACCACACTGCACAATTGCAAAAGATTTGATAAAAGTGGGAAATTTTGGGGAGGCGTCAAAGAAGTTCTGAGAATGTGAACAAATGTTTACATTGCCGCATGCTGACTGAGGGTTATTTATCTGGTCAGCGGTCAGACCCAGCTTCAGCACTTTTGCTTCTTCCTCTGCCCGACCACAAGTGCAGTTCTTGCAGGCTTTCCTCGTCTTCCCAACTTCACAATCTCCAACTGCATTGGGTAAATCAGTCATAAGCCAAATTTTGGCAACCCTAGTGTAAAATAAAGACAACACGAGTATTATAGACAAATATAGCTAACCTTGAGGCAACTGTGGTTTCTTCAAGTCCTCCTCCGATAAAAGATTATCCTCATCAATTAGATCCGATTCCTCATCAATTTGAATTTTTGGAACTGTTTTCACTGTTTTCTTTAGGGAGAACGATGAACCCACTGACCAAGAGGCCTTTTTTCCCTTGATCTGCATCAAATTGTCAACGAGAAGAAAGAAAACAGTGAGTGGCAAATATCCTTTTTAAAATCAACAATAAAAGATAAAATTCAAACTCAAATATAAGTGCCACAACTCAAGATTCCATTTTTATCTTGATCTGCAAGCACATCAATTTGTTAATAGCAATGAAGACAAGAGTGAGCATATATAATCCTTTGGAATTAACAATTATCTACAAAAAAAAATCAAACAATTTTTAGTCACTTCATTATGTTCATATTTTTTTCCCCATATTATACTATATTCTGGTCACTGGCCAACGCGACCAGTATGCAAGGGTGGATCAATTGTACTAGGTAGATCAGAATTAAATACCAGAGCACATAGACAATCCAACCAGTAAGCAAGGGTCTGAATAATGACACATATATGGGCCAAGCAAGTGAGCAACAGCAGTCACTGCACAACCCTGCTCTTTCTCCTATCTAATGAATCTGAACAGGTGCAAATACTAGCCAATACAACCAATATGCACAATTATTAATTTTAAGTAGTCAAGTTAAATATAGAGTTTACCCGACAATAGATTAATGTAAATTATTGCCTCATACCCATTGACAACTATAGACATGAAGCTATTGACAAATTACAATCCTTGAGCCCAAAAAAGGTCATGATAGGTTGCAAAGACTTAAGTGACTCAATATTCAGAATATGTGAGGTAAGACATACTCAAGCTACACTTTAACAGACTAATCAAGTATAGTGTTGGACCTCCATAAATGAAAACCTCAGCAGTTCTTACATGGGTGTTTCAGAAATATATATCTCTCAGTAACATTAATATGTATCTAATTTCAATTTGCTGTGATCAAAAGATCAATGGGGTTACAATTATGTTACTCTGTTCTTACCAATACATGGATCCTAACACAGAGAAAGACGATGCCTCAGGATATAAGTCGAGTTGAAAATTTGCACTTACACTAAATGATTGAAGCTGTTCATTGGGTAGAAAAGATTTTGCTTCCAAAGCATGCACTTCTAAAAACCCTGCCATCAACAGCTTTCGTTCAATTGTGGAGGTTTGCTGCAACAGAAGCAACAACATAAACATCCACACTAGCTTTTTAAGATACAAAAGATGCACCATATTCCATCATCTATGAATTTCTACCTTATATTCACTCTGATCATAAAAAGCCTGTACTAAAACAGCTCCACCAGGTTTAAGCACTCTAGAGATCTCCTCGACCCATTTCTCATCAACAAGTTCAGGTGACTTAGAGACTGACACAACCAAATCAAGCGATCCAGACTCCACGGGTAACTTTCCTCCTGCAACCAATCATTGTATCATAATTACTTATCATTGCAAGTCGTTACAAGATCACTTAGAACCATGCTGTCAAAATTTAGAACAAGATAGAACAGGTAAAGTGACGGAGGTAAAAAAACACATAAAAATACCAATTACACAGCTTTCTGTACCATTGAAAATTTTGTTAGATATCAAAAGATTATTTCGACGACTAATGAGTCTGCAGATGGTTCAATTCTAAACCATATGAATCACCAAATACAAGAGCTGGGCAATTGCATTGCCAAACCCCAAAAAGAAAGAACTATTTACCCAACGAGGCCGCTAGGGTTATGACGAGCACGTCGTCTCGAACGACCAAATCCAACCCGAGACTCGAATCAC
This sequence comes from Wurfbainia villosa, assembly GCA_025175895.1. Classification (NCBI taxonomy): domain Eukaryota; kingdom Viridiplantae; phylum Streptophyta; class Magnoliopsida; order Zingiberales; family Zingiberaceae; genus Wurfbainia; species Wurfbainia villosa. The sequence goes on from CM045992.1 coordinate 121,538,967, forward strand.
TTAGAGAAGCGAGCACTACATTGACAGGGATGGAGACATTATCCGTCAGCAGAAGAGCTCGTTTCCTGGTCTCCGACATTTCCTAAACAATTAACTAAAAATGAGAAACAGACCATGGAAAACTCAATATATAATAGGAATATGAATAGCACCAATTCTAACACAAAACATAAGGAAAAAAAACAGAATTTTTTTGAAGGAACACAAATATACAGAAAACTCCGCCCAGTTTGGGGCAAATCCAGGCAGAACGACGAGGATCAAACAAGACAACGAACCAGCAAGATTGAAACTCGAGGAGAACCCTTCCAAAGAGAAATCAAGGAGGCTGACTTGGATCCGCGGAAGCGAATTCGAACCCTCGAAAGGCAAAGACGGATCTCCAAAGACGGTGACGGCCGGCTCTTCTCGTTGGCGTGATTTCGATCTGCGACGCGCTTTAATTTCCAGAGCACAGAATATTTTTTTTCTTACTTGGACAGCAAGGAGAACAATCCGACAGATCGGACGGTCCAGATAAGAGCACAGTTTAAAACGTGATTCTTAATTTCGACGAAGGCGGTTGCGTCGCCGTGCATTTCACGCGGCCGCTTTGGGATTCGTGAGAGACATGGGTCAACGCATCCAACGGTCCAGAATGAAGTAGGATCATGATGGAAAAAAAAAACACAAAGTAGGAAAAAGCCAATAGCGAATTTGCTTCTTCCTTTTGGGTCGCCGGGTCGGCAAAGGAGGTCAGAGCTTTAACATGCCTGAGCAGAGCATAAGAGAGAAAACTCAAGTGTAGTGAAAGCTTCCAAAATTAAGGTAATTTTTAATAACGCACTTTTAAATTTTCATAATAAAAAGCACTCTAACAATTTACTTGCAATTGTTTATTTATGATCAAAACATGCTAGAAATAAATATGTTTGCATCTTCTGCAAGATAAATTGCACTAAGAATGTCTTAGTTTCTGTAGCACCGATGTCATGTGTACATGGACAACGCAGTGACAATAAGAATGATGTATTTGAACAATTGAACTCTACCTAATGAACTTTTGCACTTTACAACCTTTGTTGCCTTTCTGCATGCCTTCCGGTAAACCCCAGCATTCATCACCTACACGATGCAACTGTTTCTGAGAAACAAGCATCGAGTTATCGATCCTACTGTAGCGGCTGACTGCAACTGGGTCGAAGTCGAACATTAACCGGTGGAACAAATAATGGTCATGGGTTAGCTAAAACTTCCATAATAGTATCGGAAACATTATCTGTTGCATACTAGTTTTGAAGTGTGTGATTGCTGATGATACCTTCTTGACAATTTGTAGGCTTGAAACTGTTCGATGAAATGAAAACAGATACTCGTATCTTCCTTTGCTACTCACAGCTGCGATACATGTGCCACTTTTGGTATCTCTGATGGCCAGGAAGTAAAGGTCTAAGTCGAGGAGCACATGAGCAGTCTAAACAACAACACCCGCTGAGTCGGGACACACAGATACTGCACGACCTGAAAAGAGAAGGCTCGCAATCAAGGCATGGCACTTGTAATTTTTGAAACAAGACAGGTTGGGTCAGCAGGCACTGACAAGAAGAGACGGTTGCAGTCGAGATTTGCACAGTTGCGGTGTCGATATTCCAGCAACTTTGATCCACATACATAGCACCTGGCAAATGCACTATTTTCGTGCACCAGTTCAGGTTTTGCAAAGGCACTGTCACTGGCCCCTGGCGTGTAGATGGAAGGAGGCAACGACAGGCGTGCATCGAAAACAAAAAGGTTACCGATCCATCCAGCTGAACCTTCACTCTTGAGATAATTTGAGACTCCACCGCTTAAAGTGTATAAATTTCGAAAACCCTCCTGTCTGCAATACGAAATAAGAGGACAGAAAAATGAGGAATGAGTCATATAATCCAGGAAGGCTGTGTATTTTGACATGAGCATTTCAAGCAAGAACAATATCGTACCTAAGAATTGTGGAATAGACATCACATCTTATGCCACCAGTGCAATACATCAGTATATCAGTGTTTTCCTTGTCGATTTTAGCTAAAGGATCGGAGGAGGCCACCTGGAGGCAGAAGATGCAAAATGTGTTTGAAAAATGGAGAATAGAATTAGAATTGCCAAAGGGATTAAGCAACAGCGGTTTGCATACATTATCTGCATTTTCTTTATAATTTGTCCATACAAATGAAAATAAATATGCACTTAGATCTTAACTATGGAGTTGTGTATGAAGTTCTAAGTTTTTCTTGCAGACCACATCATCACTCTCTAAGCAGGGCAGATAAGGAAGGTTTTTATATTGATCTCATGTTCGTCTGTAATATCATCAAACCCTGCTATTTTTTTCCATCGCTTTTAATGAAGATTGTCAACAAGGAGATTAGTAATTAAGAAAATATTTAGCAAGTTTATCATTCATGTTGTGTCTTTTGCTTGGCTTGGGAACATTGTTGGGCGGTCCATTCGAGCATTGCGATTGTAACACAAAAGTATCTTTTTCAAGTCAATAGTATATTTGTGAAGATGAAGAAAAAAAACAAAACAAGATTCGCACAAAAGCTGCTGTACCTTTGCCAAATGCTCTGACAAGGCACCCTTTTCTAAAAGAAAAAAAAGAAAAATATATACCCCTAGGATAACTTTTCTCCATTTTTGTAAAAAAAAGTTGATGCAGGTCATTTTAGAAAAATAGGAGCTTTTCAAGGCATTTGTCCTTTTATCTTTTGAGGTAATAAATCCAATTAAAGAAGGTGACTAACAATTTTTCAGTACAAATATCTACATTCCGTCGATGTTTGACATGCTCAATGAAGGTAACTATGCTGACATTTGGCCAGCTCTGGAACGAAATTAAGATAAAATCTATTACCTAAAAGGCGAACATACCTCTGCATTTGAGAGTCCGAAAGATGTGCTTCTAAAACATTCGACATTAGGTCTTTGTGCTCCTTGGAAATGACCAATATCCCACTCATAGCCTACATAGATGTGACAAATCTAAATGGAATGAAAAAAAATAAGCAAGCATGCAAAAGGCAAAAAAAAAAAAAGGATCACAAATATATAAACAGCATTCTATGAAATTAGAAGAGAAAAATTCCATAAATGGTCACACACAATGGAAGGGAAAAGGCAAAATTCTTAAATCACACACCACAGTTTGTTATTGTTTGAACAAGGCAGGTATCCATTGCTTTTCATGGACGAGTTCCTCACACAACACCTTCTTTAGAATACTATATTTATTTTTTCCTGTGGCCAAAATTACTTTTGATCGCCTTTTTCTCAAGCGGCAACTGTGTTACATTGACCCATCAACTTCACAATAAGAACATCTTCATTCATGGTTGTGTTACTAAGAATGTCTAATATGGTGAAGCATCATGGAGGAAATTTTGACCTAAGTGTGCAAGCTAAAAACTTCTTTGCATGAGTCGGTGCAACCTTCAGGGGCTTTATTTGAAAAATTTTTAGCTATGCACGTCTTTTAGCTTGAAATGACCAAGAGCTTGATAGATCACTAATACCTCACCTTTTATTCAGAAGATGCCTCGTCCTTATTGTCTAGGTAGGCAACATCATCATGATTCCATTAGGATTGCATGACCGAGGAGCACTTCTATTAGCATTCTCAGGCCAAAGACATAACATATCTCAAATACTTATTTGGCATGAAGGTTGACCTATTAGGGGAGGCATTTACGACTCTCAAAGGAAGCATGTAGTTGATATGCTTGAAGAGGCTTATGTGTTGGAGATCAAACAGCTAGGATTCCATGAGATTCTGAAGTACAAAAGGCCAATAGAGAAATTGAATTAGCAAAGAATTATGATGCATGACATCTCATTTGCAGTTAGTATGATTATCATAATCATTATTATGAGGCAACCTTGAAGATTCTATAATACCATAAGAATGCTCCTGAGCAAGATCTTTTGTCTCAAGCTATGAGGTATATTGACATTGATTAGACAAGTTCTTTAATAGATAAATGATCTGCACCATACTACAATATTTTCCTATGAGGTAATCTAATTTCCTAGAAGAACAAGAATCGAGTGTAGATAAGATTATGACTCCAGTAACATGTGAGATCATTTGGATCAAAATCATCAAATAATTGATAATCATGTTGGGACATTCTTCCATAAAATCTATAAAATTGTATTATGATAATCAATCCGCTACACAAATAATCTTAAATCCAATGTTTAATGAGAACCAGAACATATTGAAATTGATATCACCTCCAATAGATAGAAAGTATAATCCAATAAAATTGTCACTCATTTTTTGATTTCAATGATAAGTTGGTAGTTTGCAAATCAAATCATCAAAGAATCCTAGAATCAAATATATTTGTAACAAGTTGACTTTCCACAATACATTTGAACTAGGTTAAGGGTGAAGATTATGGACCAGGTAACTAATTGTAAATATCATATAGTATAGAGTGTAATGCATAATATTTTAAAATAAAAATATATATACAAGCAGAGGGGACTACCTAAGGTAAGCAAACCTTATAATTTTCACCATTACCCTGAACAATTCCTATGATGCTGAAAGCAATTCAAAGCTTCTCAAAACATCGAGTGTTTGATAAGTGGGTGTAGTTTATTAGTTGATATCGTACTCAACTGTTTATACCAACTTTAAATTGTTCAGAGCATCATATCTTACAGCTCAGTTTTGTGCATAGATGGCATCCTACTTAATCTGAGACACAAGTTATGTAATTGGAATGTTTAAAGTGTGCACGACAATGAATAAGAGTTACCATTTCTCACATCCAGAAGTAGGCATTTCCTAACAGATCCCTGGCTATCCGCTTTGCTTGTTGATATGCCAAAATCGTCCATAGCTTGCAGTCTTTCCCTCCACTCAGATGGAGTCAATGGGTGAGCTCTCATAGCATCATCTACTAGAGGAAGATGGGCAGTGCCACCTTCCATCTAAAGAAATATTAGATATTTAGGGGGAAAAGTTTAGAATATAAATAAGTTGAATATTACAGCTTACTACAAGTTGCTTGGTCAAAATTAAAACTTCTAAAATATATTGCAGAAATCTAGAAGAAGAAAAAAATCATTAGGAGATATCTCCATTATGATATCAAGACCCAATGAGAGAGCAAGAATTTTCAAATTAAATTAATGGGGTAATCAAATTTCTAATAGATTACAAAATAATCACAGAGCATTGTTTTTACTAATAAACAAGAAAATTTAAATATCAGGGACACCTTACAGATTAAGAATATTGCGTGCCAAAGCAAATAAAAAGACAAGTCTAGAGAAAAAAATCACTTGCCTGTACAAGTGATGGTTTGTATCGCAATTTCAATCGAGGGAAAGCATGGTCATCACAAGCTGGTGAAACCTGGACCAGAAGATCTGAAAATCTATGGTCTTTCTTAACCCAATCTGTGTATGCCAGGACATCTCCATTTGGACCACTATACTGCAAAAACAGTATGTCAATGATCCAACAAGAGCTTAAGATGACTAAAAAGTAAAATAGTCAGCTTGAAAACACTTCAAATTGTTATTGAATGTAAAAAATTTTGCATGCAAACAAATCATGTGTTATTGTTGTCTGTGTTGCATTCACAAATCAAATAATGCACTTTCTTTTTTTAAGAATGCCGCATCAAACCAAACTGAAAAACCTGGTTCATCAGTTTTTTATTCAGTTTTGGATTAAGAAGTAGGGGAAATTTATATTTCAGGCTGAGACCATGGTAAACTAGTAAGAAATTTGACTGGCTGTTTTCTCTGAGCAATTGCCATGTATCTGTGAATCAGGTAGGTAGTAGTTGCATTCTTCTGCATTGATCTCACCAAAACAAATTTTATCACTTTCCCCAACCCATGAACTAAGTTTCTGACCAATCAGTGCCAAGGAGGCATTCATCAGAGCAGCAGACATTTTAGGTGAAGATCAGCCTATTATAAATAAAATGTTTTCTGATCAATTTACTTTTTTGACTACATTCCCTTGTCTATTTTCAGAAAATGTAAGTTGACACTGGCAGAATTCCATGCACAATAATCTAAGATATGACGTTTCCACTCGATTACATGTGTGTACGCTATTTATTTCGTTTCTGCCACGAACAATAATTAGATATGAGGTTTACTCTCAATTACATGTTTATACCCCATGTAGTTCGCGTAATACACAGCTCACAAGAGAAAAATAACAGATTTTTCGTCATTCAAACTGATTAGAAGAGCATGTAAAACACAGAAGTCGAGGGAAACCACAGATGCTGTAGATTCACATCGTTCTTATATGTCAAAAAAAAAAAAAAGGTACCTGCGCATTAATTCCTTGCTCGTTGATGTATATGCGACCATGAATATCCCGTTCCTGGTACCATAAAGGCGATGGCACTGGGCATTTAGCATTCTCTCTATATTATAATAAACGACTGGCTATTCATTGTGTAGGGTTAGTGTATTCTAATACAGACTATAGAAACATATCAAGGAAATGTTGGTAAACAACGAGACCTGGAGGAAATCGAGGTGCTCGGCAACCACGGCCTCGGGATCTTCGATGGTGGCGAACTTATAGAAACTGGCAACCACGAAATCTTCCTCCGGGAAGATCGATTTTCTAGCTCCGGATTCGGGTTTTTTATCGGCGCGGTGACGGGAGCCAGCGACCCCGAGGCTTCTCGCCGCCGCCCGAATGGGAGAGAAAGGTCGGAGCAGGGGAAAGGAGGGGAAGCGATATGCGAGGGGAAGCCGGCGGAGGCAGAGGGCGGAGCGCGAGAGGGACGTGGACGCCGCGCTACCGCCGATGCATGCCGTCGCCATCCCTCGAGCTGCGTTATCTGCAACGGCTAGGCATTTGCTTAATAGACCTCGCGAACTTTGCCATTGCCGCATTCGCTACAACATGAAAAAAGAAAAAAAAAAATGTTTTCCATGAAAAATATCTCGCTCAGTAATTTGCTTTTACAGAAAATTAATTTACACTGGTAAATCATTTTCTATGAAATAAATGCTTATTTATAGTGCAAACTGATTTTATAATGGTGTTTAGCTGAACGAAAAGAAAATTACAAAACTACCAATTCATTCATTTATTTGAAGAAGAAAAAAAAAGAGGAGAGGATGAAGTTTAGCTTGTCTTCCAGTTTATTATGAAAAAAACAGTACAATTATTCCTCGCCTCAATACCACAAATTTATAACGCCAAGTTATTTGCAATGTGTTTAGTTGATAAAAAGGAAGAGCAAGATGGAAGAAAAGGACAATGTAGAAGAGAGAAGGGAGAAAGATAAGACAATAGTCCGAAATTCGTTAATTTAACGATCTTCATTGGTATGTTCCACGATCATTACAAAGAATCTTATGAGTCTTGACGTAGTGATCAAGACACATGAAAATCATCTGAATCTAGAAAAAAACTTTAAATCTTCTCCAGAATTAATCTTTGTCTTATCTGTAAACTGCTTCGTACCTTAATCACTACATCATCTTCGTAGGGACGAACGATAAGACAACAGTGGAGAGAAAAGGAGATACAAATGTAATATTTATTTACTTCACATCGATCTGCCCAAAGAAACAAAATGAGCGAAAATGGACTCGAGGAAGAGAGTATAATTCCCTCCTCTAACTTTACCTTGCAATGCATTTGCTCGAAATTGAGACGATCAAGAGCTTATCTTGAATTGTTTCTGCAAAGTCCAGCGGACAAGTTTCAGAACCAGAAATTTTATTGATGAATCACATCTAATTCAGACAGCATTTGCCAAGTGCAAAAAATCTTGCAAAAGTGAAGTCGAATGATTCTATTCAACTTGAATACAGTCAATATTAGAATTTTATTTTACACTGGTAAGTGGTAAGTACCAACCATAAATCTTATCATTTTCCTCAGCAAGAGTTTCAAAAAAAGTTGCCTCGAGGAATCTACCCGCCGAGATGCGAGTAAACAACCGTAAAATTTTCATGTTCGGCCTTCCCTATCTCATTTGTACCATCCAGCAAGAAAATGCCTCAGCCAGAAACAGAAAAGGCATGACAACGCCTGCGTCGAGAACGAGTTTGCAGTATCGATCACATTGGTAGGCATGCAAGGTGACGAAGTAATTGCAACGAACTCACCTGGAAAATAAGAAGTCTAATGCATAGCATCTTTTCGGTGCACCGGCCGAACAATCTGAGGAACAGGTTTACCAAGGTCCCATCCTTTGTCCCAGTCAACAGTCCTGTTTGAGGATCAAATCTGGAAGAACACAAATTGCAATGTTAAGAAGGTTGGTAAAGATGGTAACATCTATGTAGCAAGAATCTAGCATGAACCTACTTTGGTAGTCGATGCCTTGGACAAGGAATTATCTTAAAAAGCTGAAATGATGATGAAAAGAATAGAAAATAAAATGATCAAGCGGCACAAAATAATATATAATTCAAAAGTGAAATTAATCATAGGGAGGGAGGTTGAACCAACCTGAGGACAGGAGTACAGGAAATTCAAAACTTGAGGCAAGAAGAAGAGCAGGAGTGTCTCACTGCAGAGAAACAACAGTGACTTAGCACGAATAAGTTGATAAGACTTTACAGACATGTGCATGTAAAATACAAAAAAGTCTAGCCATGCATCATGGATGCTTTTAATGGAATAATATCATGCCAAACACTTCAAGAACTATAGAAGATCACCAGTAATCCCTTCATGATTCGATAGAATAGAATAGATACCATCTAAACCACACTTGGGGTCTTTATCATCAATCTCCAAAGTGGTATTGAAGCAGAGAAAGAAAAATGACGAGTGTGGATGAATAGAGACCATTCTTTACAGCATAGAGAAATATTATGAAGTTTATAGACAAATAGGGACAAGAATTTACAGTTGTTATATATATATATAGAAGAGTAAATGAAAGAATTGAACTTACCTGAAATGGCCAAGAATCCCAACTACAGCCAAAGTCATTCCAGCAAAGTAGGTATAGGTATCACCAACAAAGACTGATGAAGGATACCTAGCATACAAATAGAAATACTTGCATCTTCATATAAACATCAGAACACCAAGCAATGCAAGTGTTTTATATAGAATACCATAACTAATTGTTGAGCTGATTATGATTACCAGTTATATGAAAGTAGAGCCAATGAAGTAGTCAGCAAGGGAAGGACAAGATAAATAGAAAATGCATGAGCCTGCTGATATTCCGGGTCTGTGGATGCACCAATTTGCATCACATTATGGATTAAGACCTGTAATTGGACAAACTATTATTAATTTCATCCGAATGAAACATTTAGAAGAAATATGATGTCTGTAGCCTTCTTACTGCAGCGGAAATTACAACAGTTTGCGCAGCTTCCAAGCCATTTAAACCAGCATGGATATTGATGGAGTTTGTGCAAAAAACTGCTAGCATGCCCATATATAGCTTGTAAATCCAACCTGTTCTTCCCACAAACACACAAAGAAAAACAAAAAACAAAGCCATAAAGAGATAGATGAAGCCTAAAATCATTTAAGGAAAAAACAACAAAGGTTGCTAACCCAAAAGACACCATGCATAACCAAATTGAAATAACAACTGCGAGAGAAATATCTTTGTTGAAAAATTCAAGATTAAACAAGTTAATATGGTCGAAATTATTGTTTTTATCATAATTCAGGATTTGTCAACCTTTCATTGTCAGTCCATTAAGGATAAAATTATACCTCATCAGAATTAGACTTACAACATTATCAATCTTATACTTAGGAACCCATATAGAACTATATTTGAAGAACAGATTGGCAGCTGTGGCATGTTTAGTATGTTGAAATCAAAAGAGGAACAGAATCACCATTGCACTTTGGATTTCAATCTTGTGTCTGCTATTTGAAAATGTGGCATGGAATCGTTCATTCTTATGGGTGTGTTTCCTATAAAAGAAAGAAACTAAAAAGGAAATAAGATCCCTCCGTTTCTATTGATGGAAAAAATTGGGGTGGGTGATTTTTCTTCAATTTTCCTCTATATTTCCTCCGAGCAGAAATTGCACTCTCATATGGAATGAAGCTCAAATCTAAGCCAAAAAAAAAAATATTTCTTTTCAATTGTTTATCTTTGACAAATAAAGTTTTTCTCCTTGAAAATATTCAGAATTTTTCCGTGACTTTTTTCTCTACCCTTTTTCTTCCCTACCTATTTCTTTCCTTTGTAGGAAAGAAGGTCTAAAGTAGAAGAAATTCTAATTCCAAGTTCAAATATTAAATCATTCATTTCAACTTGCTTTCTCTTAAACAAAAGGCACATGTATATCTCATATTTACATAACTCTCCTTAGATTACCCAAAATTATTCAATGTTTATTGGAATATTGAAACCAAAGATAGGAAGAGAAAAAATTCCATTCTATACCGATTTCTATTCTATTCAATCCTGATTGCATTCCACTGTACCAAACCTATATGTTTTGGTGAGAGGGAATGGAATGGGAATAAAATTGGAATTGAATGGAATGGAATGATGAGTAGATTCCATTACCAAAATATATTAGAAAATATCTGGAATAAAAAGAAATGTTTAGTGCTAAATCCAACATTTGTTTCTTGTTTCTTGTTTGATAAACCTATATGTATGGATGGCGTAAGCATGTAGAGCAAGTATGGCTTCCTTTTAGCAAGTAAAATTAGGATCAGTCATGTTATTCTATGCTGAAGTTCCTTTTACTGCTAAAAAACATTATGGGAGATGCCACCATCATGCATAAGGTATGTGTATGTGTGTATGGATAAATATTTCTATTGACATGATAACTAAATGCAATGAGAGAAATGAAAATTGTTAAAACCATATTCATTTTGGGATTGAGAACTGTGGCACTAAATGCCACGCAAACTACACTATCTGCAGTGAACACAAAAATCAAAACTAATATCCACTGGACAGATAGTGTATGCAAAACTTTAAGTGTTTAATGCCCAACAAAAAAGTACCTAAATCAAGAACAGCTACTCCAACATATTGAATAAGTGGCTTTGGTATGATGATGGTAGTATGCCCAGCATATGCCATTAACAAGGGAAGAGTTGCAAATGAGGGTAGCACCAATTTTCTGCTCTTGAAAAGAAAAGAGAATCAGCTTCAAATAGAAACTAAGGAACAGCTTGCTGGACTCCAGAGGAACGAGATGTAGTGGCTGCAGGAACTTGTCAAAAATAAAGGTAATACAAGAAAATACTAGAAGAATTAAATACAATAAAGCTCCTTCAGAAGATCATACACTCTCCAAGGGAGGTCAAGAACATCATCCACAAATCCCAGAAGAATCATGAAGCAGATAGAAGCCAGTGCTGCATTATATTCAACAAGCCACTGCATTCAGAACAAGAAAAACAACCACATGACTAAAAATCCATATACACATGTTAGAATACTGAAAGAAATGTGTCATGCACTTACATTATCTGAAAAGGAGCCATTTGCAAATCTGAGCCCATAACATGTTTTTGGACATAAAATTTTAAATCATAAAAATCAGAATGTGAAACAAGTCACAAAAAACATCCCCATGAATAGACCACATTCAGATAGTCAGAAAAGTGGCTGCAGGAACTTGTCAAAAATAAAGGTAATACAAGAAAATACTAGAAGAATTAAATACAATAAAGCTCCTTCAGAAGATCATACACTCTCCAAGGGAGGTCAAGAACATCATCCACAAATCCCAGAAGAATCATGAAGCAGATAGAAGCCAGTGCTGCATTATATTCAACAAGCCACTGCATTCAGAACAAGAAAAACAACCACATGACTAAAAATCCATATACACATGTTAGAATACTGAAAGAAATGTGTCATGCACTTACATTATCTGAAAAGGAGCCATTTGCAAATCTGAGCCCATAACATGTTTTTGGACATAAAATTTTAAATCATAAAAATCAGAATGTGAAACAAGTCACAAAAAACATCCCCATGAATAGACCACATTCAGATAGTCAGAAAAGTATGGTAAGTCAAAAGGCTACATTGCACTAGTTAATTCCTGATGAATCAATAAATATAAAATACAACACAATCTTGAAATATGGGAGTGAAGAAAACATGGCCATTCTGGTCTCTATCACCAAACGACTAACGAGGTGATAAGAAATAAGAACAAAATTTTCCAAATGCAAAAGAGACCTGGAACGGATAGATTAAAGCATACTGCATGGAACAGCATTAACTGTTTAACGGATAGTCATAGGATTTCAACATGTATGAGAACCTGTACTATTAGGTCCTGGATGTCAATGGTGGCATAGATCATCTTCTCTGAATCTTCAACCACACTGAAGATAGAAGTGCATATTATGCAGATTTCAAAATTGTCATTTTGCAAAGTTCAACTAAACCATTTTATCACTATGACAGTATTCCAACAGCATTTGAAGTGCATCATACTATATCAGCAAAAGAAAGCCTACAAACAATTTTTGTTGCTTAGTTTTGGAATATTTAAGAAGAGTCATTCCCAAAATTAGTGAACTGAGAAATGCACATCAACACAGCAATGTCACATGTATTTATGAACTTCATAGGACAAATATACATACATTGGAATCTGATGTGAAGTTGAAATGCTGAAAAAGTATAGCAACAACCAAGTAGACAAATCCAATAATGATGCCCAAAGATTCAGGCCTGAAAAAAAAATTGTGATATTATGAATTTCTTTATGCATAATATAATGGAATATCAATAAGAGAATAAGTATGTCTCAAAATCCATAAATATTTGAAGCGCTATACAGATTCATACTTTTCCAAAGTAAACTTGTCCATTCATTAAGCTCACGCAAGAAGTTTTCTTTAAATAGTCAGTGAAAATATGCTGATATTTTATAAATATTTTACGTGAGAGTTTAACTGAAAAAAAAAAAAAACTATATTAAGTGATTTCTAATCAAGTAAATTCCAGAGCACTAGACAATAAGCATTTCAAGTTTGAATTTAATAGCTTAAAATTAAACAAAGAAAAAACGAAAATAAAAACTCATAAAAATCTAAAACACTTCTTCAGCATTAAATCAGCCTATTTTCTCAGTTATTTAGCTATTTGTGTACTGAAATCTACAAATATTGTCCGACCTAAAGATTATTACTACATAGTTATTCATAAGAGAAGCCAACTTTTGAAACAAATAAAAGAAGGACAAAGCAAAACAAAGTAATTGATCATCAGTTTCGTTATGTTGAATGTTGTGAAGTCACCATGGTTTGTCTCCATTAGGCAGCTTAATAATGTCAGCAAGTTCAATGCATAAATTGAAATAGCATTAACTTGATGAATAACTTAAACATTAAGCATGGAAGGCAACATACTTAGGTGATACCTTAATTCATATGTATAGCAGATTCAAATGTCAATAATTATATATATAGAGAGAGAGAGAGAGAGACTTCATACTCCTTATCGGCACTAATATTATGATGACCTCAACAAATAAGAAACCATGCTTTAAAGCCTCAATATGAACTTTTCTGTGAGCGGGTAGCTTCAATTCAAAAGGCCAAAGCTAGTCAACTAGGACAACAGCAGTTTCGCCTAAAATGTCACAATTATGCAGCCAGAATTATAATGGCTGAATTAAATGTTCTCTTTCAAGTTGGAGAAAAAGTAAAAACTGCATGCAACTCGACTAGTTTTAAGAAGTAAATATTTGCACTAATTTAGAAGTTTGAAGGCTATAGGATTTCCGACTGTGTTCAATACACAATATGCTCTGGGGTAACTTACAAGACTGAAGTCTGACAAAGTCATTCGGCGTATCAGATCTAGTCTTATTAACGTAAGATTTGGAAAGTGGAAATGCTTGTGTCTCTACGGTCAAACATAACTAGCAGTAAACATCCTTTGCGGTGGAGACACAGACTTTATTTAGGGAAAATAAAATAAATTTAATAGCCAGTATTTATAAACTCGGCAGTTAACAAACTATCTTATGCAATCAGCTTTCAGGAAGTCAGAAATTAACAAAATTTACATCAAACAGACGAACGAAAAAACATAAAATTTCATCAAGGTAAGCTAAGTTTAATTAAGAAAATCAAGGAGGGGAAAACCAACACTTTGATGGTTCCCTGCGGAGTCCCCTTCTTATTGATGTCAAACCCGAAGAGATTTCGGCGCAGCACGTAGCGTGCCGCCACAGGGATCAATCGCAGCGCCACGACGAAGGCACCGAAGCTCATGGACGCACTTATGGAGATGGATCTACGCAATTCGGGCTCGATCTGGTAGTGCACGAAGACGAGGTAGAAGAATGGGAGGAAAAACGCAGCGGCGGTCGTGACGATGATGCCAAGCTTCGGCGGAGCTAGGGGCGGGTCTTCCGCAGGTATCGGTTTCTTTTCCTTAGCCGAGATCGGCGGATGGATCTCTACAGGTTTCGAGGAGGGCTTCCGGCGAGTCGCCATGGCGGCAGCGGTGGGACGTCGACTCGTCGGGTCGGGGAGGGAAAAGGACGGAACGAACGAGGAAGAAGCGAGGGAAAGATGTCCACGCGGCGGCCGGTGAGTGGACGCTCGACGTGTCGAAAGGGCATTGACAAGAGTGGGCCCACTAATACAGGACCACGACGGCGTTTGGGTGCGAGATGTGATCACAGGTGGCAAACAGGCAGACCGTCGGCCACACAATTCGACTTGCGGTCTGAAAACTTGAACCGGGTCAGTTGAGTCGATAAGAGTTAAAATCCTTCTTTTCTCTTTATTTTTTAAAAATAACTAATTTATATTATCTTAGCCATTAAAATCATCAAAATTAATATCCATTGACAATTTGGAAAGAAGGCATTTCATAATTCTGAAACTTTCAAAATATTTCGAAAAAGAAAAGAGAGAACAAATTCCTTAAAATATTTTAACAATTAGAATGTAAAACAGTAATCGTATGCATGCAAAATTATCTCACACTTGAAAAGAAAAGAAAAAAAAAAAAAACAGTGTCCGATTGATGTTATCTGAATTCTGAATACTTGCAGTCATGGAGATATGGTAGAGCTAAATCCCACAGAACTTTGATTGGAACTATTCGCATTCTGACTGTCAACCACACTGATTTCTTCTTGCTGAATCTTTCTTCTTTTCGACCTGTTCCTGACATCTTCTTCCTTCTCATCGACGAAAGAGAAGAACCTTTGCAGGCTGTACCTTGACCTCGGCCTTCCCACCACGGAAGAATTGGCCTCCTCCGAGGGACGGTGGCGAAGATATTGGCAAATCATGGTTACGAGATATACGAGCAGAGCAAGAGCACACGTCATTCCGCATATCAAAAACAGACCCAAAAAGGTTTTTATTTGGAGGGATTCAGAATCGAGCTCGTTGATGTCGGAGCTGCACGACTCCGTGCTCAGCCACTTGTCGTGGATACGTTGGAGATCGCCGTTTTCTGACAGCGCAAGGATCGCAGTAGAGAAGTCGACGGCCAGAGGAGAGTCCCTCGGAAAAGCCTAGGATGATGAATGACAAACACACAGGCTAAGATTCATGCAAACTGAAAGGCGAAAGCGATGATTGAAACTTGCCATGCGACTTACGAATCCCCAGCCATTTCGGGTGAATTCTGATCCTACCGTAGCAAACTTGCATTGGGTCGAGAGAAAAAGCTGGATATAGGGGAGCTCATCCACCACGGCGGCGACCCCTCCATTGTTCGGCCCGAGTTCAAGTGCTCTTACGAAGTCTTCAGGGGAGCCAAGAGCATGCAGTCTGGACCTCGAAATGCCAAGCTCCTCGGCAAGATAATTTCCGGCAAATGAACCGACTTGGAACCCTACGGGCTCATCGCTAGCAATCAAGTTGTCAATGCCTGTTACTGGCGATTGCAGATGTTGGACAGTGAGAATTGAGGTCAGATTCGCTGTGTAACTCGACTGAATTATTAGCACGACGAAGAGCCATATTATGAGGATCATACGCCCCGTAGTGCTTACCGTGTTTTCCCCTGTGAACAAACAGAGAGAAATCTGAACATTTGAAGCCCAAGAATGCTAATCGCAGTTACTGAAGATAACGTAGGCTTCACTTACTGTGTGCAAAGAATAGAGTCGAGAAGCTGAACCTGCAAAGCAATCGGAGATGGCATGGCGTCGAGATCAAATGAATTAAAATGTCCATTCTTGTGGGAGATCAAGTTCGAAGCTTATCCAAGAATGCGTTAAACGCTTACCAAACTACAGTGACGATCTGTTTTCTAGGCGGGCCACGGAATTCATCGTTGTGCCTGTGCTCGAGGATCCAAATCACTGCTCCTATTAGAAGCAAGGAGAACGCTGAGACACACCACATCTCCCAAGTAAACGGCTGCAAGAAAGCCCATGCACCGGAGTTAGTCTTCTTCACGGCCGTCACTATTACAAGCCCAGATTCAGCGAATGGCTGTGTGAAGTCAACGATCTTAGTTCGATTTGTTACTATGCTCATGTCGCCGACAGCAGCATCAAATTCCTACAACAAGCAAAGATTCGTCATGCTCAGTAAGTTTCTTCTTAGTGCTATATAATAATCTGAAAATCCAATAGCTTCGTGTTGAATTGTTTTTGCAGATCAAGACTTACACCTAATGCAACCATTTCAGCGAGCTTCGCATAGCTGGGATTCTCATGGCCATTTCCGTAGGATACAAATCTGTAGGGAAGAGGATAAGGCAACAAGCTGACAGCAGCAGTGAACACGTCTATGCAGAAACCCTTGATGTCGTTGCCATCTGATGAGAATGAAACAAATTGTCTGAAACTGACTCTTTTTGGAACTCCAATTCTCAGTTCGTTTCCATTGTTAGGGAAAACCCATCCGCGAGGTTTGGCCATCGCATCGCCGGGCCAAATCACACTGAGGAGTTGTTGATTCGAAGTGGAAAGATTTGCTGGTTTTTCATACAATTTTTCAGGAGATACAATTGACAAACCAGAATAATTTGACCAGTAACCAATTGTTCTCCACCCAGTTCCTACTATATTGAGCAGATCATAGGCTGGCTGAATCAGATTCCTTTCGTGATCAAACTGGACTTTACCAGTTACGCCATCAAAACTTGTGTTGAGAATCTTGTCCAGCAAAACCTGTCCCTGATCAAACACACTCATGGCCTCGAGATGTAGGCTCCCTCCCTCCGAGTCATGCAAATTAGAGTCGTTAGAAAATGAGACCCTCCCTCCGTCGCTGAAGAAGGCATCCAATGCATGAGAAACCAACCAAACAGTATCGTAAGCATACAGCCCATAAGAGTTCAACTTGAAATTTTCAGCCTTTTCATTGTTGATCAGTTGGCTCCATCTCGAAGTCAGCATGCTCTTGAGCTTGGAATCTGCAGTATGCTGGCGCAGTGAAAGAACTCCTTGCATTGTCTCCATAGTCGTCGCATCCAACGGCGCGGAAGAATCTAACAGAGAAGAAAGCCAATCTGTTGCTATCCAAACATACCCATTCGACATCATACCGAGGTATCTTGCTGTGGAGAAAATTTTGATACCGATATCTGGGCTCACATGTAGGACAATGATCCTTGAACCCATGAGTGCAACCTTCACCAGCAAGTCCATGATGTCGCTCGATGTAGCCCCGGGCCGCAATGCAGCCTTGCATGATATCATGTGGCGCTTTTCTGCAAGCTTGTCTCCGAGAGAAGTCACTCCATTTCGACCATGATCATCGTCGATGAAAATTGCTATGACCTGGTTCCACTGATAATGATCGACTATATCAGCAACAGCAGCCATTTGGAAGAGGTCACTTTGGGTGCTCCGGAGAAAGAAGGGATATTGCAGAGAGTTCAGTGTGGGATCTGTTGCAGAAAAGGACACGAGAGGGACACGGAGCTCATTCGAAACATGCGAAATGACATGAGCAATCACAGACGACTGCGGGCCAATGATCGTAACAATGTCCGTCTCCATGAACTGCAAGGCTGTGCAAGTCAAATCCAAAAACAAACAATGAGTTCATCTTGTTATAGCTCACTCGGGCATTTCGACAAGCAGGCAGTGTGCTACGCACCTTGTACAACGCCTACGAGGTTGTTGCAATTGGAGTCTTGCATTTCCACAGCCAGTTTGGTGCCTTGGAGAATGCTTGGATCGCCATTGACGTCTCTCACTGCAGCATCAATTGCAATCTTGGCAACTCTTCCGATGGTGGTATTATGCGAAAAAATGGCACCGATGTGCACTGTAGCAGGCCTCGTGGTGGATCCATTCATACTGAGGCCACTCAGGGGGAGATTAAGAAAGACAGTCAAAGATAGAAGCAAAGCAAGCTTCATAGTATCAGATTTACACTGAAAATTCTCAACTTTTCCCCTATTTTTACAAACTAATCATAAATCCATCTCGTCGATCCACCAGTTAGCAAATAATCCAAAAGGAAGAGTTGCTGAAAACAAGATCCACGAAGAACTGGAAAAAGAGATTCAATTCCAAAGAAGTTGGGGTGTGAATCTAGTTTCGTTTAGAAGAAAAAAAAAACAACAACATATATTTGTTGCAGGCCAAGGGGGGGAAAAGCCAAAGGAAACAATTGCAGGATTTAGAGCAGATAAGAAGAAGTAGGAGTATGGGATTCAACTTCTAACTCAAAAATACATGGAAATGGATCCAAATGTCTGGCTTTCTGCAGAAGAAATTAATGGAGACAGGGACAGGAAACTACTTGCCCAAATTAAGAAGAAATATGGAAGAAAACATCCCACTGAATGCTGTTCTACTTCTTCTGAGAATTATCGGGAGGAACAAAACAGTGCGATGGGATGGTTTTTTTGTGCCATTGAAAATCATGCAAGGATACAATATATCAAAAGGATCCTTTTCAAGGGGAAAAAAAAAAAACTCCATCAAATAACATTCCTGTCTTATTCACTACGTAAGGACACTGTATAATTAATATCTAACACACAAGTGAAAATTCACATTTTAATTGTGGATACAAATAATTTTATATACTGATGGATTGAGAGGACTTGAATCTGATTAGAAATGGAGTATCTATAATCCAACATCCATATTAATTGTGGAAAAAGAAGCACTTTAGATTCTGCATCACAAAACACATTATGAATTATGGCTGTTGAGGGGTCGTTTTCATCGCATTGTTTTCTTTTCATTATTTTTATTAGGTTCACTGACGCCATTCGAATGCATCAATGGATTAGGTTCTCAGGACGTGATGAAATTTAAGCAAAACAGCTCGAAATTTGCTGTTATGGCGTTCCTCCAAAATACATTATTGGAGTTCTTGCTTGCTTTTTTTTTTTTTTTTTCTCTCCCTCTCTCTTGAATTTCTTCGGATATTAAAAATTTATATTTTTATTTATTTTGATAATTTAGATATTTAAGTATATTTATCTTATTTAAAATGGACAAAAATTCTCGGTGCAAAAGATTTGAATCGTCCATCTAATCTCTCATGTCAACTCCATAAATATGAAAGAGAATAAATCATGAATGATCATTTGATCTTGTCTGAGTTGAAAATCAATCAACCTGAGGACCTCTGATTCGCTCGCCATCGTAAGGGAGGTAAATCGCCTGGAGGTATAGCTGAAGAGCGACACTCTCGCATTTGCGAGGATTAATCCGTTGTCTCTGGTGCAGCGTCTGCGTCTTACTGCTAGACTCTTCCATGAAGCGATTAGAATTATCAAATGTAGGCCGACCGATGCGGTGACAACCCATCATAAACCCAATATTTAGGGAGAGGTGACCACCATCTCAGTTGAGAAATTTCCAACCCAATCAAGCGGTTTGCGGGTTAAGTAGGCCAACCCCTACACAAATTTAAAAATATATCTAAAATTCTTAAGGTGTTGAGGTTTGAGATAATGATTTGTAAGACAGATAAGTCTGTGATTAAAAAATAAGTATTTGAATAAAATCTTATAATTGAGATTGATTATCGACTTACAAAATTGAGTATCGATGTTTTTGATTCCTTTCCAATATTCTAAAATATTCAAATCTTGATAATATGTAAATGTAAATTTTTTCTCTTTTAAATAGAGATTCAATTGAGATTTTTTAACTTGGGTAATTATTTGATTTTGATATGTTATTATTTTCTATATTGATTAGAATAGTAGTGACAAGATAATAAAAAACAATTAGAGTATAAAAAATATTCTTTTGTTCTTTACTCTTAACTTCTTTTATACTTTGTTGAGGTGTATGTGTGATAGAAGACGATTGTAATGGTGAAAATTTTATCTTTTGATATTTCACAACCCGCGCCAACCATCCATGGCAGGCTAACGTCTGAACCCGCCTTGACCAGCGTATTGCGTTTAAGCCCGCCAAAATGGCGGGTTGATAAAAGTTCAACCCAATCCGCTTAAATTGTTTGGCGGGGCGGGCCAACCCGGCGGACCTAACCCAACTTGACAGCTCTAGGAGCAATAATCACTGATCTTGATATGATGGTAAAAATGATAGAGGACGTAGTCTGACATGGATATTAAACAATCCACTAATACGAAGATCGAACTTTGCATCTTGTGTAAATTCTACATTGTATTTATCAATGCACCATCACCGTTGGGATTAAAAAAAGGGTAATTTTTTTTTATGTTGCCAGGATATCTAAATCCCGAGAGTAATCAGCCTTGTCCTACGGACCTTCGGAGCGTTGATCAACAGTTGAGTCGGATAAAATTGAAGCTCAAGTAGCCTCCATCTGTCACCCTTAGTAAATTAGAAAAATGCTCACCGTTTTTTTTACGATTCAATCCAGACTTTGCAGTCGTATCATCCTTGAAACGATGATTCAACGTTAAAATCATACTTCGTCTATCGGACAAATTCTTAAGTTCAAGACCATCCAAATAGATCTTTTTTAAAATTTATTATCAAATGATATCGCAGTAGATGATTCAAATTATGTTTTTGTATGAAATGTATTTTCATTTTTACTGCTTACCACTGCATTGTGCACCGGAGAAAAGAAAAAAAAAAAAAAGGGCAAAAATACTTAATCCGGTGCAGCATCGTTGTATTTTTGACCATTTTGCATCCATCATTTCTTTCCTGTCTTCGAGTACTAGCAAATTTTGTCCTGGCACAAAAATGGCCAACTGATACTTTCCATCCTGCAATTAGATATTTCCTTTGAAAAAAAAAACACACACATAAAAAATAAAGAAGAAGCATAAAACATATTTTTCATCCTACGAGAAGAGGTTTTACTTCACTCAAGGGCTGGGAAAATTAAAGAATCCTACAGCAAAAGTAGCTTCAAGTGATGATCCCTCTAGTGAACTAGTATACATCAATTGTCTCACAGTTCCACGCACAAGAGTCTCTATTTAAGAGCTGCAAATCGACATGGAAAGATCCAGATTGATTCTGTGAGCACCAGAGCATCCACTCATCTGTCTACTCGACGAAGAAACTGCCTTTCTTTGAGCAGAAGAAGGTGATAACGATAGCGATAACGAACAGCCATAGGCTTCTTCCTTGTCCAGTATTTCATCGATGAAGGTTTGGGACTTGTAGCATCCATTTATGTAGCAGTGCTTGATGTTTAGATTGTTCTGCACTTTTCTCCAAAGTTAAACAAACCATCAGCACTCGATAATGATGACTTTAAATGCTCAAAATGATCT
Source organism: Wurfbainia villosa (assembly GCA_025175895.1). Lineage (NCBI taxonomy): Eukaryota > Viridiplantae > Streptophyta > Magnoliopsida > Zingiberales > Zingiberaceae > Wurfbainia > Wurfbainia villosa. Next base: position 121,560,587 of record CM045992.1, read on the forward strand.
TATAAACTCCAAAGAATTCACGATAACTGTATATTTTTCTTTATGTTTACCTTAAATAATGAATTATGACCTATATATTAAATTAGCACATCACAAAAGGCAATAAAATCATTACCAAAATGAACTCTCTGATCTTTTTTCCATCTTTTCTAAAGTAATATTTCTCTTGTCGTTAAGATTCCCCATGTTAGCGATGCATTATATTCATATTTTAAGAAGATATCTCACTCCTAAATAACTAATTATTTTGGGATGGATTGTCCATTCCCAATTCAACACCTTGAATCTCCTGCCATTTTTCTCGCACTTTCTTTTTGTGTTTTTAATAAAAGAACAGATGCTTACAGAATGTGATTAGTCTAGATGAACTTTCAACAAGGAATTGAACGTAATACACTGTGCATGTGATTACTTTCTTTCAAGTTTTCTTTATCGAATGTTTGAATGAGATAGTTAAGTTAAAAGCCATGCCTGATAATTCAGATACAGTTAAAAAAAAAAAGGAATCCAGAAAAGAAGCATTTCAGTGCGCAGTCTTTCGAGAAAATTCTAGCAACGTGAAGAAGGAAATATGATTTAAGATGATAAAGGCTCTCAGCTTCAATTTCTGTACTTTTACCTTGCAAAGCATGAATTCCTGCTTCACTGTTCCTGAAACATTAATGAGATTGGCATGGTGATCGTTAAACTCCAAGAGATCAGCTTCTTTCTGCTGTGTTTCCACCCTAACTCTTTTAGCAAATCAAACACCAATAAGACAGTGCATGGGCAGAGCAAATTTAATTAGGTTTAACTGCAGAAACATGACAAACTTAACTACCTTTTCAAAGGCTTAAAGAACTGAGACTGCAACTCTTTGCTGAACCTCGAATGAGGACATGAAGCACCATCGACTTTCTCCTCACTTTCATAGCTCGCAGGGTGCCTTCTCACTTGCAACTCTAAATTGAAAACAGTAGTGAATAGAAATAATGCAGCGAGAATGATTGTCAACGAAGAGCATACTAATAATTGACCTTACCTTGTCTGCTCATGTCACTCCTTAGGCTTCTATACATCTGAGATGAAAGCCAAATCCCGGCAATGCCGGTCCCAAATCCGGATAAAAAAAGATTGATGATCATATGAATCGATCTTGATACACAAATTCGTTAGTTACCTGGAGATGGGACTTTACGTGAGATATAGTTAACCCTCTGACATCCATCAACTGAAGCACGAGCTTAGGAGTGGCCTCTGTGCAAGGAGGAAAGACAAGAAGAAGAAGGAATGAGAATTGAGAGGAGGAGGAAGAAGAAGAGATATTTGTTCGATACGATCGAAATGAATGAGAGACGACGGGAACGATGTGTACTGTCTTGGCCTCCAAGCCTCTGAATGGCGTTGACAAAGAGGTGGTGGAGGTCAGGAGTCCACTTGAGGCGAGGAAGCTTAGATCTCGTGTACTGCCTCACTGCTCCATTCCTCCCACAGTTTCCCATTCTTCCTCTGAATGGCGATCAGTCTTCTTGAGGTGTGACAAGAGTGGCATTTTATAAGCAGAAAATTACATTAAAATAAGCTACAAAATCTCGTCAAACATTTACCTTTGAGGTGCTTACACGTGGACTGCAAGGCATTAATCATTGATACAGAGCACACAAGAGAAACATACTTCTTGCATTGCATGTAAAATCCATCGGAGTGGAGATTTATTACATGCGAGAAGGAGAGGGCACAGTAGTGATGTTCCTCGGCTCCTCCATGGCCACCATGACCTGATGACCTGAGAAGAAATGTTAAATAATCATGATTATTTAGTTGCAGACTTTTTGACCCCCTACACACTAGGGACAAGGAGATTAGATTTGAGGAGCCAAAAGGCTTGTAGTTCATTGGAAGGAGCAACACAAGAAAACGGTTGTAGAATCTCTGAGCAGGGGATTTCTTTACCACTCCTGTGTCAAAACTCACTCTCTTTTATGTTGTGTCAATCTCACTAAAGCTATCTATCTATCTATCTATTCGTTCCTTCATTTATTCAGGTTTTATCTTTCAGTGTCCTTTTCGAGAAAAGGGAATGGAGGGTTCAAGCATGCACTTGCAGATACAAATCCAAAAGCTTAACCTTCAATCTCACTAAAGCTATCTATCTATCTATCTATCTATCTATTCGTTCCTTCATCTATTCAGGTTTTATCTTTCAGTGTCCTTTTCGAGAAAAGGGAATGGAGGGTTTAAGCATGCACTTGCAGATACAAATCCAACAGCTTAACCTTGGTTGAACAATACGAATACATGAAGAAATACAAACCGGAGATCAGAGTTCTGCAATGTGTTTAAAAGTTAAAACGAAACCAGAACTGCTGGCCTGAGCCCACCACCCCATTTATTTAAGCAGTTTTATTGATGAGGTCCCTGCGCAGGGATTTAAGCCCTTCCAAAGTCAATTTTAACTCCTTTTTTTTTACTAATATTGCACTGAAATGAGCTCGCAGGAGTAGCCCTGTAGGAGCAATGCTGGTGTTGCAGAAGCAAACAAAGAGGAAAAAGTATTTGCATGCATTGAACTCTTTTGCAGGGTGAGTACTTGAAAGCCTAGTCAGTGGCTGCCAACCTCTGAAAATTCTTCCTGCCTCGTGCAGAGCTGATCAGACCCAATAAAGGACTACTGTGCAACGCCTTGAAGACCAAACCACACCCATCGACTCGAATTCAAAGCCAGTTCGATGAAACGAATGCGACCTGTTTATAGTCCAGTACTCGTCCAAACATGGCTGCTAGCCTAATGGCAATGGAAGTTCAGAAAACCAAAGTAATTGAAGATATATAGCTCTCGATCGAATAGCCCTCCAGCTACTGTTCTAAACAATTACAAAAGAGTTGTTATTCCACCCAAAGTTGTATGAAATGCCATCTATTGAATCACAATGTCTAATGGTGGAAGACCATTACATTACAAGGAACTCGCCGAGTTTTTACAAGTTGACCCTTCGTCGCCGTTCACCAGCCAAGTCAAATCCAAGACTCGCAAAATTAGAACAGCTCAGCCCTCACATGACCAGTCCTTAATGTTTCTCCAGGGGTGTTGATAAAGTTGTGGACTAGGGAGCTAAATCCCCGGCAGGGTCTAATTCTTTTTGTCGTCATCGATCTGAAGAGGTGGGTCTGCAGAAAGAATGATGGGAATTGCTGCAGTCGCAGAATTCATGTTGCCAAACTATCAAAAGGAATAATAATGGCACGGCTGCTGCTGCTGCTGCTACTGTTTCTTTTCCGTGTAATAGTAGCGAAGCGAAGACAGCGAATTGATTGAGCATTTTCTATCACATGAAAAGAAAAAGAAAAAGAAAAAGAAGAAGAAGAAGAAAAGAAAAAACTCAAATCATTTTTCTCTAAAATACTATCCCCTTCATTCCAGTGAGATCATAAGTGGAAGGGGGTGTGTGAAAGAGACCTGTCTTGAGGAGGAGATAGAGAGGTCTGAAGGCGGTCGGCGAGGGAGGAGGATGACCACATCATAAGGCAGCGCATGAAGGTGGTGAACACTCACTTACACTTAGGCCAGGCCACCACCACCACCATCATGCTCCATGCACAGCAGCAAAAGTTTTGCTGAAAGGTTTTTGGATATATATATAGACACACACAAACACTACATCGGGAATCAATATCAATCAAACACAGTTTTACCTGCTCCACGAGCAAACTGCAATCATGGCTTCTCCTGAGCAGTGCCCCCACTACACAGATTGTTCTCATTCATGGATTTTCCCTAGTCTTCTCTCCTCTCTCTCTCTCTCTCTCTCTCTCGTGTAGGCGTCGATCTGCAGAGAGTTAGTCAAATCATAATCATGGTGCCTTGGACAATGTTCGGTTGAGCTTTGATGGACAACTGACGTACTGCCGCTATGCAAAGTTGCATCTTTCATTGAAAATTTCTTCGAGTGTGGCTGCCTCTGTCATACCGATTTTAGTTGTTAAACAGCCAAACAGGGATGAAAAATGATCTGCACGACATGGTGGTGGCCATCTTGAATGCACTGTCACAGAGAGGTCCCTAGTTTCCTAAAACCTTGTAATTCCACTGCATAAGCAACCAAACAGCACTAAATGCTCTTCTGACTATCTGATGTACTAGTTCGAGAGGGAGGATGGACCACCATAACCACAAGCTGTTCATGGATCACACACCATTGTGATAATATTCATACTTCAATTCTGACTCTGGTTTGGGTGGTGGCGAGGTGACAGAGTGTAAATGAATGGATTTGGATACGAGCATTGTCCATTAATTTTGTCCAAATTTAGATGTCCTACGTGAGTGAGTATTTCTTAAAAAAAAAAATAAAAAAAATTATACATGGCTGATTTGAGTATGGGATAATATGGATATTAGAAATGATCGTTTATGACAAAATAATGTAGTTCGTCCATTTCATAGTTCATTCTATAAAAAAAAAATATATATGCCAAGACATGTGTTAATTGGGTTAAGTTGTGCAATTTGATTGATGAGCCAAGTGATGATTGAATATGCCACAAGGACAAGGGTGATATGTAACGGTAAAATTACATTTACTCTTAATGTCTCTTGTGGTGGAAAAAAAAAAAATCACGGAGGGACTATGTCATTTGACCCGATATTAGAAACAACGGAGAACTTCTGAATCAAAATGAGGATTCTAACTTATAAGAATAAGGATGATATATAAAAGATTGGAACCGTCAACTTAGTAGTCTTCATCAATTGTCTCATGACTATTGTGAGGGAAATAAATCACAGATGTTTGACGTGGTGGTCAAGACACATGAGAATCATCAAAATTCAGAAAAGGACTTTAGACTTTCTCCAGAATCGATCCGCGCTATTTTATGTAAGCACCACCGTGCCTTAGCCACCACGTCATCCCCGTGGGGACTAAGAATAAGGGTGATCTGCAAAAGATTAATTAGAACCACCAACCAATCTAGCAGCCTCCACTGGTCTGTCTCGCGATCATTATGAGGGAGGTAAATCACGGAGAACTCTATGAACTTTGATGTTGTAGTCAAGACATGTAGAGTTATTTGAATCTAGGAAAGAGTTTTTTATCTCCTCCGAAATCGATTCTTGTCTTATTCGTACGTTTCGCTATGTCTTAACCACTATGTTATTTCCGTGAAGACAGAGTGATTAAATAGACTGAAGGTGTTCGATGAAATTGATGAACCTAGCAATTTTGGTAGATCAAATGTGCTAATTTAATATAGAAAAGATAAGCTAAATAAAACAAATTAAATGAGTCAGATAAGCTAAATAACGCAAAGTGTCCGATCAAATTCAACGGAGTGAAATAACTTATCAAGTAAAAAATGGTTAAATAGGTTGATTATATATGTCAAATGGAGTAAATAGTTCGTACTTAATATTGTCAGAGTCAATAAATTAATTAGATGGAACAACTTGACTAAATAAGTAAGAAATTTGATCGAAAGAATTAAGTGAGCTCCGTAGATTAGAAAAAGATATAATATATTTTGTTAATTAAATAATTTCTCCTTTGAGGTTACATTTAACCGTAGTATTGTTTTTTAATGTGTTAAGTGTATATTTGATTGTAGTGAAAGATAATAACATTCTTTCAAACCAGTCTAGCACCGCTTAGAGAGTGATAAGTTACGATGACCAAACAACCTCGACATTTATTTTTCAAGAGAATTAACTTCAATTCTTGTTCATTTTAATAACTTTATCATCCCAATATTAACTTAGTTATGTCTATGAGACATTAAATGTACATATGACATTATTGTTGGGATTGTTAGGAGAATTAAAAAGATATGAAAAAGATCATAGACTTATAAGATAAAAAATATCTCAATTGGTATGTAATTTTTTTAAATAAAATCATGAGAATTTAGTTTCAAAATGAACAATATTATATAACTGTAAAGATATATAAATTTTATTTACATCAATAATTAATTTATAAATCTTATTTATATCAACGACTGTTATATTGATTATCCAAGTTAGTTGTGACATTATAATTTAATAGAAATATGTAAGGACGATGATAAATTTTGAAAAATTTATATGGGTGATCTTAGTTGTAGAAGTTTACCTTCGCAAATAGAATACACTTTGACGTTGGACAACTTTACAAGGACAATGTGACTGCAAAAGTCGGATTGGACCATTAAACTGCAAGCACTTTCGGATTTACTTTGGTAGTCGATAGAGACTTCGCTTAGGGGAATATGAACTCTCCGAAAAAGATTTGTGAAATCGAATTGATCATCTTCAGAATTAATCGAGTCGAAGACTTATATACAATTAAATATTAGAGGACGTTCAAAATTATAAAACATAAAATTTAACTCCAGCACAATTAAATCCATACTCAGATTTGAAGAATTTATTACATAATTTAAGTTATTACCTACTTCTAATGAAGTTTAAGATTAGTTTGTATTTAGTAATTTTCAAAGTTTTAAATTATTAAATATTTTTAATTTGATTGAAATATATATAATTTTTCTAACTTTACTTTCTCCGCATCTTGCATTTTTTTCGATTTTAAGCTCTTTTTATGAACCAGACAAACAAACAAAAAGAAAAAAAAAAGAAAATGAAAAAAGTATTTTTTAAAATTCACTAAAGATTTTATATATTTTTTAAAAAAATATATTGGGACTTCGTTATTTCAATGTTGTTCATTTTATTATTAAAATATTTTATCTGCTTAAATTACTATTTAAATATTTTGATGACTAGTTAAGCGACGAAGGGGGAGGCGGAAGGGCGACTCGAGTCTGAAAATGGCTAAATCCGCCGAACAGGATAGCATCGCCGCCCTCTTCCGGTGGGCGGCGCAGCTCGGCATATCCGACTCGCCGTCCTCTCCGTCGCCTACTCTCTCTACTAACTCTGGCCATCCTTCTTGTTCTACCTCCTCGTTTCCTTGTTTGGGTCATTCCCTTTTCGTCTTCTACTTCCCCGATGCCGGCGGGTAAGTGTTTCGTTCTTTGGCCGCTGATAATTTTTTATTGTTCTTGAATTTTCATCGCGCGTAGTTCTTCCTCTTGGTCCGCAGGCGAGGACTGGCCGCTGCCCGAGACCTCAGGAAGGGCGAGCTGATTCTAACAGTACCAAAGGCTGCTCTTTTTACGACGGATAGCGCGATGACCGATGCCAAATTGGCATCTTGCCTTGAGAGTCATCGACATCGCCTCTCCGCCGTTCAGGTCGGCTTGTTTCATTAGTTCAGATTTATTGAATAATTAGACATAAGTATGGAGATGAAGATGTTTGAATTCAATGGTCGAACAAGTTGAGAGATAGCCCGACTATCAACCAAACCTACTGCAATTTCTTCTCAAGGTTAAATCTTTGTTAGTCATACTTGATCCAGATAACTGCATAGACAAACTAATCCTTCTCAACCAGAAGCTGGACCTAAAATTTTGCGCTATGCTTGTATTTTGAGAGAGCACATATGTAAATGATGCTGGATAAAAGAGCAGGGAAAAGAGTAGTAATTTATTCGGTGTTGTTATGGAGTAATACAAGTTGAATGTGGAAAACTGTCTGAATCCATGATAATTAAACGCTCCTTGCATGCTATGCTTATGTAGGATATCTGACAATTTTATGGACACTCAGTTGATATATTTTTGCAATAGCACTCTGGCATTGTATATAACTGAAATATACTGGTCACAAATTAGACATGTGAACTTTTTAAGTATTCATCCTCTTGGATATAAAACATTGTTTTATGAAATGTGAAGGAGAATAGAGTAAATCTGATGGTTGGGATTTTTGCAAAGAAGGCAAAATGTAACCCAATTTCTGAAATCTTTTGAAGGATACAGATTAATCATGTGTGTATGAGAGGCACGTATGGTAGCAATAATAAATTGGGTCACTGGTTTTGCATGTGAGAGTTGTAGACTATGGATTGTCCAGGAGCTCCAAAAATTCCCAATTCTATAAGCACAGACGTTTTGTGTCTTATTATAAACTCTCTTGGTTATGTAATAGAAATATAGCTTTGCTTTTTCTTTTTCTTTTTTGTGTATGTGTTTTTGGGGTTAGATTATTGGAGAGTTGATTTAGGGAATACCCTGAGAAAATAAAAGGATTATACTAATTAGCACAATAAAGTTTGATGAAACAACCGAAGAATAGCCAATCATATTGGTCATCAGGATAAGGTCTCATGTGCAAGAGAACTTTATTGGTTAGAAAAATGGCTATCTCTTGTTATATTGTTTTGAAGTACATAAAAATAACACAAATTCCTGCTTGTTAGCTTCTGCTTTGATTGGTCTGATAACATCTGACTGACCAAGTAGTTTTAAATCCATCTAAGACCTTCTAAATGCCATCAGTTAAAACTGTCGAGTTATTGTGTGTACCTAAATCAGCAAATAGAAATGCCATCTAAACTTAAATTTCTGTATCTTTTGTGGGTTTGCCCTTTATATTAGCACTATGTTGGATAGCAAAGAAAAATTGTACAACTGAAATCATTTTGTCATCAAACCTAAACTATTCTTTGCCCAATTAAATCTAACTGCATTAGAAAATTCCTGAGAGCAGGTTTAGTTAGTGTTATACTGTCTTATATTTTCCTTGGATTCATAGTTAATCAACTATGCCTATCCTTTTACAATACATTTTATTTAGCATTTCAACTTGACAAATTTACTAAATAGTAAGTTCTATAATATAAAGTAAATTGTAGTTTCATCATTTGTGGTGTTGAATCAGAAATCTCAGATACATACTTTTGTGGATTGTATATTTATTTGGATTTATGCTGTAAATTTTTTGAGTAATATATACAAGAATGTCCATAACATTTCTTGTAAACTAGCCAGATAGCCATTCTATATAATTGTATCTTATGAGAAGTTAGACCGTTTCATAACCTGTTACTCTCCTTCCAAAATTCCTCTTATTTTTATGACCGACTAATGGTTCATTTTCAGATGCTAGCAGTATCCTTGTTGGCTGAAGTGGGAAAAGGGAGATGTTCTCAGTGGTACCCTTACTTGGTGAATCTACCACGTAGTTATGATACATTAGCTAACTTCACCAATTTTGAAGCTAAAGCATTTCAAGTAATGTTTGGTATAGTTTTTTCCCCTTGTTTTCTTGTAGTTTATGATAGTCTAGCTTACTTGTAGGTCACCTAAAAGATTATTCTTATGATTGTCAGGTTGAAGATGCTATTGGGGTTTCAGAGAAAGTCATTGCTCTAGCAAAGTCAGACTGGAAAGATGCTGTTAGTGTCTTGAAGGAATTGGACCTTAAGCCTCAATTTTTAACTTTTAGTTCCTGGCGTTGGGCTTCAGCAACTGTAGGCCATGGATCCTAAACCATTCTTATTTATTGTTTCTTCCAATCACTTATTTATTAGTTATTTTATCTGTTTTCTTCTTGAAGATATCCTCTCGGACATTGCATATACCCTGGGACAGTGCTGGTTGCTTATGCCCCATTGGCGATTTGTTTAATTATGCTGCACCTGATGAAGAACATTCTCCTGAAAACTCAGAAGATACACATCCTGATGTCTCAGTACAAAGGTTAACTGATGGTGGATATGAGGAAAGTAAAAGTTCATACTGTTTTTATGCAAGAAAAAATTACAAGCAAGGAGAGCAGGTACTTTGCTAACATGCTCGAATCGTATACTCCTCCTAGAGCCACCATAGTATAATGGTTTCTAAGTTTCTGTTTTTCTCCATAGATATTTTCCTTCATAGTATATTTTTTTAAGTTTTTTGTTTGGTTGGTACAATGAGAGAAAATAGGTTGAGACACTATACACATGTTCAAAGCCATATGATAATAAATTCCTGGATTAGAAGGATTGAATTGATTAGATTTGAAGGTGTAAGGGATAGAGAGAGATCAAACATAGGCTTGTGTCGAGCTCAATGGATGGATAAGAAATTAAAGAACAATGTTGCTGATTGCAAATAGTTGAACAAACACAACTTAATAATGATGATGATCTTTAGCTGAAAATTAAGCATCTATGAAAATATAGAAACTGCAACCTTTCTAATTTTGCTGTATCCATTGATAACTTGCATTGGAAATTTTGGGCTTAGAGATGCTCTCTCAATGGTTCAAATATTTATTCATATTTATTAGATAATCATGTCAAAACGGGTCGATCAGGCTGAGCACAACCTGAGCCCCGGTCAGCCCATTTTCTTGTCATGTTGTTCTGGGCTTCATGCGATCTGTCATGAGCCATACTGGGCACAACTTGTGACTCCAAGTTTGGCCAGTTCGGCTATGCCCGGACCAGATTTTTATAATTTTGAAAAAAATTATAAAAATTTCTCCTTTTTTTTTTTTTTTTAATTTTTAAATATTCGAGTGGGTCTTGACACATAAGCCATATCCTTTCAGGTACTTCTTGGGTATGGGACCTATACTAACTTAGAACTTCTAGAACATTATGGTTTTCTATTGAAAGAAAATCCAAATGACAAGGTGTTCATCGACTTAAATGGAGGAATGTGCACCTCAACTAGTTGGCCCAAAAATTCTCTTTACATCCAACCGGATGGAACTCCTTCATTTGCATTGTTGTGTGTTTTACGCTTGTGGGCTACTCCGGCAAACCTACGCAAGACAATTGGGAGTCGAATTTATAGTGGATCTTTAGTGTCAGTGGAAAATGAGGTTTTGATCATGAAATGGTTAGCTAAACACTGCACGTGTATATTAGGAAGGTTGAACAGTACAGTCGGTGAAGATAACAGACTACTTAGCAAGATTGACGGAATGATAGAACAGTTTTCTTGTCTTGGATCCACACAGACTCTCTATCAGGACAATGAAATTAAGGGCTTTTTTCAAGCACATGGCATCAAAGAGGAAGAGTATGATCATGTTCAACTGCTGAAAGCTAGGAGGTATCTGGAGAGATGGAAATTGGCCATTGAATGGAGGGTGGCCTATAAGAAGACTCTTCAAACTTGTGTTTTTTACTGTGAAAACATTGTTTGCTGCCTACCTATCAAGTGCGCTTAACAGACAGATCAGCATGTTATGGATTTTATGGTTGACTAGCCACTTTCATCAGAGGCTTGATTTTAAAGATGCAAGTTTTTAAATTGACCGTACTGTATTTCTGCAGCAGTTACCCTATTGCAGTTATGAGGAGAAGTTGTTATTGATTATGCTCTTGTGAGAAATTGTTAAATAGGTATTTCAGTATGCTATTGGGCTGTAGACTACTGTAGAATGAAGAGCAGAACCTCGTCAATTTCAATCATCTATCTTGAGGGTTTAATGAAGAAGATTAAGATGCAAAACTTTGGCCATCAATAGATAATGAAATTTTATTTTCATTAAGCAACACTCGTTGAGGTGTTTTTACTGAATTTCAGATGCATTCGACACCAGCCAAGCACCAGGAGAAAAGCAGAATCTTATCATATATCAAGAGGATCCAATGAATTGAGATCACGCTGCAAAACTTTGGCCATCAGCAGATAATTAATTTTTATTTTTTATTAGAACTAAGACATTCCAAATCTCAAAGGTTTTTTTTTTCCACCTCCAAGTTCCTGCGTCATTCAGTTTGATAATTTGTTTTCTGTTGATTATGTATAAGAATCCACATTGAAAGGGTGCCATAAAGGATTACCATGCTCGAGCTAGTTCCTTACCTTCAAAATGCTCTCACTTTACAATGTTTTTTCAGCATTCTAAATAAATGGAAATACAAGAACTTGTTTCATTGATAGGAATGTCATGTGAGTTGGTTTACACACTTAAGCCAATAACAGTGCATCGTCTAAAAATTCTTATGAGAGTTGATTGCTGCCACTTTGGAATTCTTAAACTACAAACAACTTTACAGCATAATTTCTAGTTTGAAGGCAGACATGTAGACCCCAAGCACAAACCCACAACAATATAACTACGACCACCAAACTCACCAAACTTCAAATGGATGATTCTTCCCCTTTATTTTCCTGCACCCACCTCTCATTTTGATCCTTCCAAGTAGACATTAGTCAGTGGGACAAGAAGAATTTAAAGTCAAATAATCATACTTCCTTTTGTTTGGCTTGGAGAAAATTCCGGTTTCTTTTTCAGTGCATTCTGTTCTAATTTATAAATCCACCAGCCAAGACCCTTGGTGGAGTAAATTGTAGTCCAATGGTGGAGGAAGAGTTGCCTTTCTCATTCAAACTTAAAGATGTTAATAAAGGACTATAAAGTGTTGGCTTTCTCATTCAAATTTATTCGGAATGGTTGAACTTAAATAAGTTGTTTTCCACGAGCTTTTTATTTGATTTCAACATTATTATACAGTCCAAAGACACCTATCTACAAATATATTGGGTTAGGAGGACTGAACAACTGACAAAAAATCTAGTTGAATCAAGAAAACTAAATAATTGACAAAAAGTTCAACTGGAACAGAAAAACCGGACAATTGATAGAAAGATTTACTGAGTTTAGGATTAAATATCAAACAGAGAAAGTCATCGAGGACAGATGAACTTAAAGGAGAGACCCAATGTAATCTTTCGTCCGAGAAAGAATTATTAAGATTGTTGAGAGATCAATCAAATAAATTGTTGAGAGATTAATTTTCACATTGAAACAATATTTAAAAAAAATGGATTTATAAAATGAAAAGATATCTTTATTGATACGAGACCTTTTGGGTATAATCTAAAAATAAAATCATAAGAGTTTAGATCCAAAGTAGATAATATCATACTATTATGAAGATATGTAAATTTTATTTGCATCAACAGTTGATATCAGAGCTAATGATCCATGTTGAACCATGAGCCTCAAACGAAAGAAGTAAGATCTTTTATGTCCAGATCAAAAGAATTAGACACCGGACAAAAAGTCCAATTGAGTTAGGAGGATTGGACAATTGACAAAAAGTCTAATTGGATCAAGAATACCAAATAGTTGACAGGAAGTTCAGTTGGATTAGAAGGATCGAACAACTGATAAAAAATCCAGTTGAATCAGAAGAACTAGATAATTGACAAGAAGTTCAATTAGAACAGGAAGACCGAACAATTGACAGAAAAATCTACTGGATTGAGAATCAAATATCAAACAGAGAAAGTTATTCGAGGACAGATGAACTTAAAGGAGAGACCTAATGTGATCCTTCGTCTGAAAAAGAATTATTAAGATTATTAAGAGATCAATTAAACTCTCACATTGAAAAGATATTTTTATTGATACGAGATCTTTTGAGAATAACTCACAAATAAAATCATGCGAAGATATATAAACCACTTCCATCTGTTTAGCTTCTCAAGGAAAATTCCAATTTCTTTTTCGGTGCATCCTATCTTTACTTCTTTAAAAATCCACCATTCAAGTCCCTTAGTGGAGTAAATTAGTCCAGAGGTGGAGGAAGAGTTGCCTTTCTCAATCAAACTTAAAGATGACAACAAAGGACTAACAAATGGCCAACTTCAGTTCATATCCAGATGCTTCAGCTTAGGTTGTTTTTCCACGAGCTTTTTGTTAGATTGCTATGGTATTTTACAATCCCAAGACACCAAATTACCAATGAATGACCTTGTTTCCCAAGTCGACATTAGTTAGTGCGAGAAGAAAAATTTGAGGAAAAGTAACCCCACACTCCCTTCTGCTCAGCTTGTTGGGGAAAATACCAATTTCCTTTCCAGTGCATTCTTTTCTTACTACTACAAACAAATCCACCATCCCAGACACTTGGTGGAGTACAAAATACAGCCCAATGGTGGAGGAAGAGTTGCATTTCTCGATCAAACTTAAAATGTCAACAAAGGAATAGAAAATAATGACTTTAGGTTTCTTGAACTGATGAAAAAGCTCTTTTAAAGCTTTAATCGACATCTGAAGGGGAATACATATTCCAGATGTTTCAAGTTGAAGTTTTGCTAGATTTCTGCGGTATCGAACAATACTAACGCACCAATTTCCAAAAGAAATTGCCTTGTAATCCATTACAAGAACAAACCCTAACCAGAGAGATGAAATTTACAAGTATTTTTAATGAGAAGGTTAAAGAAAAATAGTTTAGGGGAGGAACGTACCGGCGCCGCCGTCCTCTCTAGCGTTCGCCGCTTCCTCCGTCGCAGAGGTGGTAGCGCATGGATCCTCGGAGCTCGCTCTGTACCGCGGCGACGGCTGGGCAGCGGGGGCCGCGACGATGAGAGCCCGGCGGCAGGAAGGGCAGCTGGAACGGGACATGAGCCAGGTGTCGACGCACCCGACGTGGAATCCGTGTCCGCACTGTGGCAAGATGCGGATCTCGTCGCCGCCCACGAAGTCCGCGAGGCAAATCGGGCACTCGGCGAGCTTCGCGTCCGCCGAGGCGGCGTAAGCGACCTTGGGAAGATCTCCGAGCGCCTTCTTCTTGAGCCCCTTACACGGCGGCGCGGCGGCGGCCCCCCGGCGGAGCCAGGCGCAGCGGGCCACGAGCGCGAGCCCCACAACGCATACCAGCGCGCAGAGCAGCGCCGCGAGGATCACCACCACGTCGGAGTCTACTGCGAACGGATCCGATGGCCGCGTCGCCGGTAGCACATCGGAGTTCGCCTCCATGATTCTCGCTGCCGGTGGCATTGGCGTACCGAAGAGAAGGGCGTGCGAGTGTGGAGTGAGTTCCCGGCGGTTGGGATTCGCTTACAAATAGTTAGCTGAAAGGAAAACTTTCATTTTTGCCCTCCAAAATTTATCATCCTTTTAAAAGTACTCTCAAAATTTTACAAAATACTTATAAAATTTTCAAGATTGCTATTTCAACTCTAACAATTAAATCAGCTAAACTTTAGTTTATAAAAAGTAAAATAAAATACTGTTCATATGATTTTAACAGCAGTTTGAAACTTAAATGTATGAATCAAGATAAAATATTGGGAAATTATCTCTACATATAATCCCGAATTGAATAAATTTGTGGCGATTGGAAAATAAAATGTGTGGCTGCCTTTGAAGATTGATATCAGACACAGCCACCTTATCCAAACAAGATTGTTTCTTGGACATTGAGAAAGCTGAGATCTTCCTCACGCACTTCATTCCATCACCATACAAAAAATGAGTGATGATGCCATTTCCAATGGCTCATCGTGAGTTTTCTCTTTCTTTTTTTTCTTCTTAGTGCCTCATTTGGCATATAAATCTGTTATCAGCAACCCTTGTGCTCTTCAGTTGCAGCCATGGCGAGCCATGCAGCTCTTGCCTCCTCCAGAATCCCTTGCAGCATGGGGTTCCACTGCAAGACCAACTCGCCCTGCTTCACCAAGGCCTCTCTCTCATTCTACATGTGGTTGTAACAGTAATTTGTAGGTGTGTGAGTGCCATGTCGAATGATCTGAATCCAATTTCGTGATTGCAGAGACTAGAGTTTGCTGAATTCTCCGGACTGAAATCATGCGCGAGCATCAGTACTTTTGCAGGGCACAGCAGAAAAGCATCCTTATCGGATGCGTTGGCTTACCAGTTATCTACCAAGGCAAGTTCTTCACTGCACAGCCAGATTATGTTATCATTAGATGTTTCTGAACTAGTTTTGACTGCATATAATCTGCAAGCCTTTTGCTATTTCTCAATTGCGCCACAATTTTCAGCATTTTTGTGTATTTCTTCCAGGCAACTAGGGCTGTTCCTACAAAAGGGGTGACTGTTGCAAAGTTGAAGGTTGCAATCAATGGTTTCGGGAGAATAGGTCGAAACTTCCTGCGCTGTTGGCACGGCCGGAAGGACTCGCCGCTGGAGGTCATCGTCGTCAACGACAGTGGCGGTGTCAAGAATGTATGGCACACCTGATGCTTAACCCTTTCCAATTCTTCCAAGGAAACAAAACATTGTCCTGAGCTCAAGTTCTTCTGTAACAGGCATCTCACCTTCTCAAATATGACTCCATGCTCGGGACCTTCAAAGCGGATGTGAAGATCGTAGACAATGAGACTATCAGTGTCGACGGCAAGCCCGTCAAGGTCGTATCCAATCGCGACCCTCTCAAGTTACCTTGGGCGGAGCTAGGAATCGATATTGTCATCGAGGTACATGACTCCAATTTTAATTATTTGTTCGATGATCGAGTGTCAATATTGTGAACCTACTGCAACAATTAAACTTGCCAATCCCTTACAAGAACAGGGGACGGGCGTCTTCGTTGATGGTCCAGGAGCTGGGAAACACTTACAAGCCGGTGCAAAGAAGGTCATCATCACAGCACCGGCAAAGGGTGCAGACATCCCAACGTACGTTGTGGGCGTGAACGAGGGAGATTACAGTCACGAGGTGGCCGATATAGTTAGGTATGCACGCTAGATCCTGAGATACAATTTTTGTCCCTCTTGATGTCCGTCATTTTGTCTCTGCACAGCAATGCATCTTGCACGACCAATTGCCTCGCTCCTTTCGTCAAGATCTTGGACGAAGAATTCGGTAATCCATCGCTTGTGCTTCTTGAAGTTCGAGCTCAGGGAAACCTACTCTCTTCTCGTAGTGATTCTTGCTTCTTGTGCTCTTGTTATTTGTCGTAGGCATTGTGCAGGGAACCATGACGACGACTCATTCTTACACAGGAGATCAGGTCTGGTGTCTTCTTTTACGCATGATTTGATCGGCTGATGTCTATCTATCTATCTAAGTGGTTAGCTAATCGATGTTGCAGAGGTTGCTGGATGCGTCGCACAGGGACTTGAGGCGCGCGCGAGCTGCGGCGCTGAACATTGTGCCCACTAGCACCGGCGCGGCGAAAGCGGTGTCGCTGGTGCTGCCGCAGCTCAAGGGGAAGCTCAACGGGATCGCGCTTCGCGTGCCGACGCCCAACGTGTCGGTCGTCGACCTGGTCATCAACGTCGAGAAGAAGGGAATTACGGCGGAGGACGTCAACGCCGCGTTCCGGAAGGCGGCTGACGGGCCGCTGAAGGGCGTCCTGGCCGTCTGCGACGTTCCCTTGGTTTCCGTTGACTTCCGATGCACCGACGTCTCCTCCACGATAGATTCCTCGTTGACTATGGTGATGGGGGAGGACATGGTCAAGGTGGTGGCTTGGTACGACAACGAATGGGGATACAGGTAAATCGCTTTGTTGCTTTCGCATAATCGGTTGCAGATGGTGATTCAGAATTTTACGATGCAGCCAAAGAGTCGTCGATTTGGCTCATCTGGTGGCGAGCAAGTGGCCCGGAGCTCCTGCGCAGGGCAGTGGAGATCCTCTCGAAGATTTCTGTCAGAGCAATCCGGCGACTGACGAATGCAAAGTCTTTGAAAGTTAAAAAGAAAAAAAACATCAAGATACAACGACACAATCTCTTTCTTCACAAGAATCGATGAGGATGTTTCAATCTTGTGCTGAATTTGTACTGGATTTTACATAATAAAAGACTTGTGTTCTAAAGATCTGCATTTTAGGCGATTGATATCTTTGTAAAATACTAATTTCTTTCTTAATTATCAATACTAGATGCCATTTCGATCCGAGCAATAGGATGTTTTTTTTGGCATGTAGTGTATAATCTAACAAATTATCATCCAAAATATAGACCAATTTTTAAGTTTTTTAGAAAAAAATATTTTAAAAATGTTTATGAAAAAGAAAAGAAAAGGGTGGTTGTTCATTTGTAACTGCTTCGCAGCAAAGGCACTCGAGTTCTTACCAAAATGAAAGAAGAGTAAGGCAATGAAAGCTTCCTTGTTGATCTCGATGTCATTTAAGGGAATTTTTCATCTACAATTACTCCATTCTCGTCTAGATTTCCAACTGAAAGTATGGCGCAGAACTTTCCCGTTTGAAATGCCCATCGGGCGGCCTGATCCCAATCTCCTTATGTAGATGCGTTGCTTGGTTGCGTTACCTTCGTCGTTGCATCGGCGAGAAGTGAAATGAGGGAGATGGTGACGGGGCGATGAACTAGCGGTAGGTTTTGGCGAAGAGCAGATTTCGGTTGCTGCTATAAATGAGTTGCTTTCCCTGTTTCCGCCCTCGAAGGAGGGGAATCGATGGTAGGATTGAAGACTCCTCTCTCTCCGGTTCTACTTCGAGAATAGCAGTCGATGCTTCTTCAGGTGGGTGGCTCAAACCCTAAACTACCTCAAAACTTGATTTTTTTCTTCCCCCTGTTATTTAGCTCTTTCTTTGATGCACGATAGGGAATGAGGAAAATGCATCGTATCAAGAGAGCGGGAGGAGAGAATCCGCGAAAAAGTTCGCCTTTAAGGATCTCGCAATGGCCTGCCGGAACTTTCAAAAGGCCAATGTAATCGGTGAAGGGGGTTTCGGTAGGGTTTACAAAGGGCGACTCTATACAGACCAGGCAAGTGATTTCCCCCTTTTTCTTTCCTTCGCTTCCTACTGAACAAAACTCTGCCTTTTGATGTTTTGTTCACAAAAATTGCATCTCGGGGAGCAGATGGTGGCCATCAAGCAACTCGACCATGGCGGTACGCAGGGAAGTAAAGAATTCCTGGTGGAGGTTCTGATGCTGGTGGTGTTGCGGCATCCGAACCTTGTGAGTTTGGTAGGGTATTGTGCTGAGGGAGGTGAGAGACTGTTAGTTTACGAGTACATGCCCAAAGGAAGCTTGGAGGATCACTTATTCAGTAAGCTTTGTTGTGTGCCTTGTTTCATTGTTGATCCAAACTTATAATCTTTGTTCTTCTGCAAGCACTGATAAATTTTTTTTGTATATCTACCTGATCTAGTATTGTGGAAAATGATAATAGTTCAGCAAGAACTTAGGCAGTTTCACTAATATGTTTTGGCTCCTCCTCATGTTATGGCTCCAATTTCAGAGAAATGCCTTTGGGTCCATTAGGGATCTATAGTGCTCTATTTCCAAATGACAGACCTTCCGATACGATGGCACTGAAATATTGGGAGGTCGATAACATTCCTCCAAATAATGCATAGTTCGTAGGAGGCCACTGATCAACTTCCTTCATTCTTCTTTTTAAGCTTTTGATTGCCGTGTTACTTTGTTGCCTTATTTATGAATTTAGCTCCTGAAATATATATCATGGTTTTACTTTCAATCAGATGTTTGCTTGTGCGAACTTTTTCATTGTATGGGCAAACTAAGGTGGTCATATGAATGAAACTGTACCTGAAATATAAGTTTAGGTGATCAACTATCTGTATAAATCTCATTCTCCGATATTAGGAGAATCGTTATGATATTTAGATTGGCTAGAAGTTATTTTGAATAACCCAAAGATTATGGTTTCTGGTTATTGACAGATGTTTGTAATACATTAACTATTGGATCATGTTGTAAAAAATTGGAGAATAGAGAATGGTGGTCTTCATTTGAGCTTTGCCAATCAAATGTATTATTGTGTGGCTTTGATCGTTTCCTTGTAATGTTTATCAATCTATTACTGTCATTTTGGCAGATATATCTCCTAAGAGACCACCTCTCGACTGGAATGCGCGAATCAAGATTGCTCTCGGAGTTGCAAAAGGACTCGCTTACTTGCATAATGTTGCAAACCCACCTGTTATTTACCGAGACATGAAGGCTGCAAATATATTGTTGGATAACGACTTCAACCCGAAGCTATCTGATTTTGGGCTTGCAAAACTAGGACCCGTCGGCGACAAGACGCACGTTTCGACGAGAGTCATGGGAACATATGGCTATTGTGCCCCTGACTATGCCATGACTGGTAAGCTCACACTGAAATCTGATGTTTACAGTTTCGGTGTGCTGCTTCTGGAGCTGACAACGGGACGACGAGCTTTTGACCCTTCGAGGGCTTATGCACAGCGGAACTTGACACATTGGGTGAGTCGGTTTAAGTTAATTCTAGTTTTAGAATTCATAGAGGTTTGAGTTCCTTGGACAGTTGAAAGCCTAACAAAAGTTGGAAGTGTGGAATGTTAGGATTTTCGACAATGATGGTGTTACTCACTGATCGAAAACTTTAGCAAAGACATAATATTTAGGCTTTGCATCAGTATCAATACATGATAGCACGAACTATTTACTTTCAAAGTCCTTGCTCTCATTGGATTTAGCTATGATGATGAATCAAAACTGCATTTGTAAATCCATTTCTTGAAACATAACTATGCATTCGAAGTCCTTGAAGTTCGAGATCAAGGGCAATCTCATCAGCTCATGTTAGAAAGCTATAATTCTACAGATGACTCAATTTTGCTGATGCTTTAGTCGTCTGTTGTCTTCCTGCAAGGTGCGTCCCTATCTCGACGACCGGAGGAAGTTTTTGCGACTGGCGGATCCACATCTCCGGCACTGCTTTCCTCCCCGGGCATTCCAACAGTTGGTTGCCATTAGCTCAGTGTGTCTGAAGGAGCAAGGTCATGTTCGGCCGACCATGACCGATGTTGTGGCCACCCTCGACATTGTAGCATCCCAGCCTTATGCTCCGGAACCTCCTGACTCCATGTTCACAAACAGAGCTCCTCCATCTTTGAATGTAAGACAAAGCGCTAAGAAAGACCAATCACAAAGGTAAAAGAAAAAAAAAAAAAAAAAGGATCGATGATCCATATAGAAGAATTGTTCATAGATTGGAAAATGAAATAAAATAAATATTTACCATTAAATTGTCGGCACTATTCGTCTCTAACAAATTCAAGATGTTAAAATGTTAATAGTAAGTATTTATTTTATTTTTCAATTTTAATTTAATTTTAGTTTTTTTTTTTTTTTGAAATATATCATTTTAAAATGAGAATTTTTAATATATTTAAATGCCTTTCAAGACCTCTAAAGAAGAAGGCTTGATAAATAAATAGAAAAGGTTTAGAAAGTTAGGATTAAAAACACTAAATAATTGCCGAGTTTAATGTGAGATAGATAGAAAGAAACTTGATTCCTGACCAAAACATACAAATAAAAATGGAGATTTATTTTTATTATTATTTAAAACATTGGGTTCCATTTATATAAATACTTTTTGACGTGATCATTTATGTAACATAATAATACTATTAATTTGTCTAAATTCTATCGATCATTATATATATATTTTAGAAATGCATATTATTAATATCGAAAAGTATCCCCATATAATTAATTTGTAGTTTAGTTTTTTTTTTTTTTTTTTTTTTTTGCATAGCAGAAAGGACGTATCGGTTAATGAAAATAGGCCATTGTTTTTATTATGTTATTACAATTTTCCAATATTTATCTTTTTTTTCTTCTTATTTTATGATTTCAATAATAGTTTATTCAAAAACAAAAAAAAAATATTTTCCTTGTATTTTAAATTATATTTTATAAAAATGTGGCTTGCCAATCTAAGCTAATGTTTTAAAAGTTCAACATAATAATATATTTTGAGGTTACTAATTTTGAGAGAGAAATTCTATCAACGTTTTTATTAAAAAAAAATAACGGAGCAAATTTTTTATTTTTTATTTTTTTAGAAAATAAAAAATGATTTTTTTTATATATTTTTTAGTTTTTCATAAATACTATTATTTTTTGGAAAACCAAAATGAAAATAAAAAATATTTTTTTTTGTGTTTTCAAGTTTTTCAAAAATGCTCTTTATATTTTATTTTTTTTTGAAAAATGAAGATGAAAAATACCGACCAACATTTTTTTTTTATTTTTCCAAGACATAAAAATAAAAAATAAAAAATTATCCGTCTACTAAATGCCTCCTAAATTTTTGAAATACTTCTTTTAAAAAAAAAACATTTCAATTTTGTCGATTAGGAAGAAAATCTTAAGATTTTTGCTTGATGCTGCAACTTGTTGCAGGCAGCGTTGAATTGTATGACACTGCAAATTCAAGTTGACTTGGACTTACGCCCAACAAAATCCACGCCATCGGACGCATGTTGGATCCTTTCGATGCTCGGCTCGTTGGACTTTGACTTTTGTATCCCACGCCGCGGCAGACTACCTCGATTTCACCTCCTTAATTGGGTTGACGGACTAGACCAATTCAACCATTAATCTTGAGTTTCTTTTTTTTCTGATGAAAAAAAGAAGCATTTTTATTACTTACACTTACACGAACATATTGAGTTCATCGAATTTGGAAGAGAAAAAAAAACACATCATCTCGTCTCTTATTGAATGATGCGAAAGTGAAAGCTGAATCAGTCTGTATTAAACCAGCACTTTGCCTAGTTCCTTCCTCTCCTCGTCGCTTCCTTTGTTTACTCTCCAGGGTGATCTCCATTTACAGACAGGAAAACCAGTGGAGAGACAAATTCAGGCAGTGGAATAGCAAATATAGACACGAAGGTGATAGTTTTCAGATCATGGGCAGCTGTTTGAGTTCTCCTGTCAAGCATTTGAGCCCTCATGATTCCAGACCCTCCGGTGCAGGTAATCTATGTCGGCCTCTTGAAGTTTTTGCATCTCTGAAACCCTAATTTGTTTAAATCGGTTCTCTATTTTTTGGAAAAGTCAAAACTTGCCTTGATCCCCAAAAGCTGCTTTATACCTGTATGTTGGTTAGTTTTTTCTTGTGAAAATCTACATGGAAAGTTATCTTTTGTGAAAATGATCTTACTGAAGACTTGGATACTAGTGTGATTGATTTTCTTCATCTATTCTTGCTCATAGTGTTGAATGTTCAGACATCAGAATGCCCCTTTGCTAATCCACGATTAGGGCTTCATTTTTGTTTCTTGTTTCCTTGGAATACAGGTCGATCTGCAGAGAAAACCGGCAGCCGGAATATTCCTGTATCCGATAGATTGCATAGCATAAGTAGCACTACTTTGGGGCAGTCCGGAGGCAGCAGCATTGGGAATATTGAAGATGCTTGTTTGGAAGGCCAGATACTGGAGATTCCAAATCTCCGGATATTTACCTTTGCTGAATTGAAGAGTGCCACTCGGAATTTCAACCCCGAAACAGTTATCGGAGAAGGAGGATTTGGCCGGGTCTACAAGGGATGGGTTGATAATAAAACACTGAATCCAACAAAGACTGGGGTTGGGATCATTGTAGCAGTGAAGAAATTGAATCCCGAGAGTGTACAAGGGTTGGAGGAATGGCAGGTCATTTGCTTTATCCATTTTGTAGTTGTCTCTTTTTGTGGATTTAGAAGGAGAAACTAAAAGAAATGATAGACTTCCTTCTCTTATGAGCTTTCTTTCATCGAAATAAACACTAACCGAGACTGAAATTACCTTTCTTAGCTGTGTGATCCTTTTTGATTCCCAAAATAAGTGAACTAGAAGCCGCAACTAGGATTTGCTACTGTTTATTTTCTAAATGTGTTCATTCCTTTGAACAAGAGGAAATGATGATATGTTGCATGTTACTGAAAGTCTTAAACATTAAGCTACTTTGTGGAATTTGTTGACTGTAGATTCTTCTCTACTTTCCCTATGCGAAAGTTCTTCAGTACAAAACTCTTCGTCGATGAAAACTAAGTATCCTTTAGATTGTTTATTGCTAAAATGAACGATCTGAAGTAGTCGATTGAAATCATTTATTTCGGTTGCTGCTCACTTTGCTAAGTTTCTTGTTTATCTGATAAACTTAGTTTGGTTTCTCAGTCCATGCTTCTTAAATTGCAGTCTGAAGTGGACTTTCTTGGGAGGTTGTCACATCCCAACCTTGTTAAACTCTTAGGCTATTGTTGGGAGGACACCGAGCTTCTACTTGTTTACGAGTACATGGCCAGAGGGAGCTTGGAGAGTCACCTTTTCCGAAGTTTGTATTTGTTGCTCGCTCCAATTTAAATTGCTCGTACCAACTTGAGGCCACTAAATTGTGATAATATGAGTAAACTTATAAATCTGTGAGCACTAACTTTAGCTATGACTGTGAACTCTTCTACTATTTTTACATCTTCTCTTTGAGAAGCCTTATGATATAATTAAAAATCATCTTTAGTTTAGACACAAAATCTGTGCCAATTAGAAATATTGCAGTTGGTAGTTATTTGTTTTCTGAAGTTGTCTAAAGTTTAATCTTGTTATCGACTCAAGAGTAAAAGAATTAAATACTTTGATAATTGGCAGAAGGGACAGCTTCTGAGCCACTTTCATGGGAGCTTAGGCTGAAGATAGCAATTGGTGTCGCTCGAGGTCTTGCATTTTTACATGCATCTGAGAGAAAAGTTATATACAGGGACTTCAAGGCCTCAAATATCCTCCTTGACTTGGTACACCGGCTTTCCTGTTTGATCATCCAGAGCCTGCATTCTCTTCGATAGAGATGCCAATGGTCGATGCCTTTTACTTGTGCAGGACTTCAATTCGAAGCTTTCCGACTTTGGTTTGGCAAAGAACGGGCCAATTGGAGGGCGATCACATGTTACCACGCGAATTATGGGTACTCAGGGATATGCTGCTCCAGAGTATGTTGCCACAGGTATCCAACATTTTGTTTTCTTGCCATGTCAATTAAACAGCTTTTCGAGTAGGTTAAATGACACAATTTCAATGCATGTGGTTCTAAACAAATCATGCCAACCGCCATTCACATTGTCAATGTTGTCATTCACATTTGTTAAAAATGTTTGTATGACCCTGCTATTCATTTGTCGATGTGGTTTCAATGCATATTCATATGACTGTTGATTATTTGGGACATTCTGTCATTGTTGCAAGTTCTTCGCAGTTCATTACATTAGTGTGGATTATTTTGAGAAATAGTAACAGAGCTTTTCTAAGAATTTGTATTGTGGTTCCAAAACTCATGATGATTTAGATGCTGATAGATTTTTTTACTCCAAATCTTTTTGTCATATTAATTTTTGTATATGAGACAAGTCTCATTGTTCAGGACATCTATATGTTAAAAGTGATGTCTATGGATTTGGAGTCGTGTTGCTAGAATTGCTCTCCGGTTTGCGGGCACTTGACGATCGTCGCCCGAGTGCTCAATACATCTTGGTAGATTTTGCTAGGCCATTCCTTGCGGACTGCCGCAAGTTGATTGATCTGATGGATCCTAGGTTGGGGCGGAAGTATCCGTTAAAAGCTGCTCAGAATGCAGCGCAACTTATCTTAAGTTGCCTTTCTGTGGATCCAAAAGGAAGGCCATCCATGAAGGAAGTGGTCGAGATTCTTGAGCAAATTGCTGAGATAAAGAGAAGACCAAAGAAGTCTAAGCCAGGGTCACTGAACCAAGATTGAAACCGAGTTCTTGGTCTGATGCCTACTGAAATCACCGCGATCGACCAAGTCATACACCTCCGAATGGTGCTCAAGGTAGCAACAATTCTCCAAAAACAAGGAGACTGGAAAGGTTTTTCCCAGTCAATGCAGCTCGAAATCAATCTTCAATTTCTATCCATGTCGACCTTGATATTTGCAAAGCGACGGTTTATAAATGGATTTTAATGCCATACCATTGTTTATACGAATTTGTAGGATTAAGTATGAACCTAGCTCTGAACACGATTCCAATGTATTTTCTTCATTTATTTGAAATTGTACCTTGTGTGAGTTACATCACCTGCTTATCTTCTTTCTTATTACATATTCATCAAAATAGTGTTATACAAGAGCTTAAATGGTGTCCTTCTTATCAGGGTGAACCATTTTGTCTGGATCCTTTCTGACAACTTTTGAAACCATTTTGTCAGAGTGAATCAACCAACTCAGTTGAATTGTTAGTATCTTGGTTGAACTCAACTAGCTCAAGTCATCGCTTGATGCTTAGACTCTTGGAACCATTTTGTCTAAGTTGAACCTACCTTAGTCGAGTCACATCCACCTCTATTAAATTGGTTCTATCTTGATCCAACTCTAACTCAGCTGAAACAGATTGTTTACCATGCAGTTCTAATTTTTTTTTTTAGAAAAAAATACCGAACAATCTTATTTAGAATAGAAGTTCCAACACGCTGCACAAGATATTGGAATTTTGATACTTTGGCATCTGAACAACTTTAAGAGCTCAAAGAACTAGGGCCATGAAAATGTTCAAGACAGCACAAGAAGATAATGTAAATTGAAATACTGGAAATTTCAAAACCAAGCCAAAATGGAAGTACTTCGACTGTACACACACCTAGTTTGACTTGCTCTCACCGAAATCCAAAGGTTACAAAATAGAAAGAAAGTCAATGGACGTGCCTAAAAACTGGAGGCATGTACCAACTTTGCAAAACTATACATGATTACAAACTCCAAATTAGGTGTGATGGGTGTTAGCTCATCAGCAATTCTGGTAGGCACAAGAATAATAAAAAACCTTTACAACTAAACTACATGAAGTTTAGTTTTACAGTGAACAAGGTCACATTCAAGATGCCTGGTGTAGGAAACAATCATTTCCGAAACCAGTTTCTCAGCCATGAAATGCTTAGAGCCACCATAAGCTAGCTCATGGAAAGAATCTTATATTCCACATATCCTTGGAGGAACCAATGAAGAGTACTGATACACCATATCGAGGTCATTCATCTCAATTGAGGTGATACCATCTCGACGTATGCCAGTGCAAATTTGTGCCGTTTCACTTGTGGAGATAGCAAGCCTTAAAGATATCCTATTCTGTTCAAAGCGGCTAACCTTCAAAGATCAAGAAAGCACTGATGAGCTTCCCCATGATGATCTGGTGGTTGGTTCGGCAACATGATGGGCAGAAAGTTTGATGGTATGAGCATTTGTAAGTTTGTACACGTCAATGCACTCCTTAAGGTCATCATCGCATGTTATTAGGATCCATTCAGAGTCATCATCAAGGTATTTGATATCCACAGATGTTGTGTCAGCGATACCAAACCGCCGCATTATCTCTCGCTTTAAATCTAGGAAACCCCAAGCAGGATGTAATCTGAATATTACTTTCTCTTCCCCACAAATTGCTTTGACCTTTAACAAATCACGTCGATGCAATGGCCAAAGGGACTTATTTCCTGAAAAACAATGATCAATTTGTAACTCTCGACTTTCAGTTCTAGCAACAGACTCCGGTACTTGTTCAGTTGGGAGATGCAGTTCTATGTGGTTTTCAGCCTCCTTGTGGATACCACTCTGATTCTTATCCGCTGAAGTATCTTCTACAAATGCAAGTTCATGAGGATCACGCAAGCATTGCTTTTGTTCGATGGAACAACCCTGACTTGAACTAGAGTTTTGACTGCACGAAGACGAGGAAAGCGAATTCGACCCAGATGTGCGCGAAGTGAATCCACCTTCTGCCACTTCGTTGGGATTCGAGGACTCAGGGTGATCATGTTGCTTGGAGGGGGAAAATGAATTCTCCACTGTTAGGTTATTATCTGACCAAGTGGTTTTAATGAAGTTCTCATACAGGGAAGTGAACTGAATGCCTCCTGCAGGACCATGGACAGAATCGATAACCACTTGCAGTTTCTTCAAGGAGTGACCGACTTTCTTTATCTTTCGCGAAGGCCAACGGCTAATCCCATGCTGCCTACATATTCTTTTCAGAGTAGTAGGGCACACTGAAAACAAACACAAGATTTTTTTTTTATCCATGTATATGAAGAACATGCAACGCACCCATATGCTTTGGACTTAACTTGATGCACAAGTGCACCAACGATTCTTGAAAACACAGTGTCTTAGAATATAGAAATATTGATGTGTGAGATTTATGAAAACAAATTGAAGAACTCACAAGGTATATTGCTTACCTCCAAGGCTCTTGGCAGCATCCTTTAAGCTACCGGCAAAATATTTCTGAAGCTCCTGCAGATTAACAGTTTTCTCAGTCTTGGTGCGCCTCCTCTCCTTCATCTTTTCCATATTCGGAACACTAGTTTCAGCTGAAAAAGAAACTGCATAATCATCATAGGAATCATCACACAGCTGGGAAAATTCCAACGATACTTTTTCAGTAGGCATTACTGCATCTGAGGGGTGTGTTGTAACTCCGAATCTCTCAAATTCCTTTTTCATAGGCTTCCCTTGTGTTGAGGCTGCAAAAGGATTTTTTGGCAAACTTTCTTGTAATGATGCAAGCTCAGCGATACTCACATTTGAAGCTCCTGTTCGCATATGTTTGTCAACAAGTGGTTTTGGATCAATCTCCGAAACAGATTTATCAGAAAGTATTACTGAAGGGATATTTTTCTCATTATTTTTGGATACAGTCTCGTCCTCTAATTCTTTAGCTGCCACAACCCTCAAGGTTCTGCTCACTTGTTGTATTGTGATGGACAAAGAACTGAGCATCAATTTCTGTACTTCACTTCCTATGCAGTCGACAGGTAAAAAGAACTCCAACACAAAGTCTACATTTCCAGTATGAATACATCGGAGCCGAATAGCAACTGCAGCCCTCAAGTTGAATAACTTAGCATGGTGCGATAACGGGTATTCTATCTTGCTAAAGTCTGTTATATTCGACGAGAAGCATGGTTGATTTGTCATAAATGCTTTACCGACGATGCCTTGGCCTCTAAACAAGTGGTGCTCAGAGCACGCTTGCTGAAAATCCTTCATGCTAGGATCTTGCACATAGCAAGCATCATCGACAGTTGAAATACAATCCATGAAGGTTTCATCAGAGTGCCGATTACCCTTTTTGCCTTGCTGGAGGCATGATATCCATGTTTGAGCTAATGGCAACCTGTGGTTCTTGCAAGCAGTCTGCAAAACTATCCGGATCTCCGATAAGGCAGCTTGGTAAGAATCACCAGTCATCTGACAAAGAAAGGATACGTATTAATGTGATGCTAAATTCAATTTGTTTCCAGGAGTTTTAGTAGCTCACCTTTAAATGAGGAACACTAAAAACTTCAGATGTTCGAAGATCAACTGCCTGCAATAACAAACAGGAACTGTAAGCAAAATACGAAATATATATATATACTGTGGAACAAAGAACCAATACTTTTCCAGCAAAAGCAGGAATCAAGCTATGAACTTACCTGAAAAGCATTGCAAATCTTCTCAATATCAGAACTGTAATTGACCTTTTGTGTGGTCATCACTAGCTCCACAACCCCTAAACAAGATTGATTATCCTTCTCAAAAACTGGCAGGGCTATCGAGCCGCGAACATCGTACTGTTGAGCATCCTTCACACGAGGGTACTCATAGCTGCTGAAGAATCGGACGTCCGGTGACCACTCAGGCAACTTCCACAGAAACACCCGGCCGGGCAATCCCACGGCTTGATGAGAGTCCTCATCGGCCAAGAACTGGTACCTAGTCGAGGCCGACCGATAATTGACAAGCCTTTGGCAGTTGAAATCTAGGAAGAAAGGTTGGTCACAGGTAGTAAGGACCTGTTTTTCCCCTCTCATGACAGGCACCCAAACCTGAACAAGAACATCGCCGTCTTTATGCGACTCCTTGATGTACCTAAGAGCATGGTTCAATCTTTGTTTCACAGTAGACATTGGATCATTAGGCTGAGTTTGCCAGATCTTGTCTGGTTCATAACCAAGCTGTGTGGAAGATTGAACAGCAAAAACGGGTCTCCCTGCATCAACTCGATCGTCGATTCTCGTAACAACAGGCAAAAAGTTGGAAGGGCTGAATGGTGCTAAGAAGGTAGAGGTGCTTGTTCGCTGGAAGTCCGAGTAATCAAATTCTGGCCCTGATAGTAACTCATCCAGCAGGTCCAAATCAACCCCAGAATCTTCCATGAGAAAATCTCTTCACATCCCCATAGCAAGAATCATCTCTCAGCAATACAATCCCTAAAAGCCCATCCTAGGGTTCATCTCAGTAATCAGAGAGATGCAAGACAAACTGCAAAAAACACAGCATTCACAAAGAGAACAAAACAAGAAATGGAAGATGCAAGCAAACTTTGCTCAGAAATAATGAAAAAGGGAAGAATATTGATGGCAGAGATGCAACAATTTGGACCCACTGGTCCAAAAATCCAAACTCGTTTGCTTTCAGCAGAAAAGAACATCGCAAGAAGGTATTACCTTTACACTTTACAGAACCATTTCCCGAAGAACTAGTCTTTCTCCCGGAGGTTGCTGCTTCAGATGCCAAGGAGGAGAAAAGTTGCGAGTCTGTGCAGCGCCATCAAGAATCGTCAGGTTTCCATCAACTCTCCTCAAAAATCCAGTTTTCCAGAAGCAGTATCTCCGTTTTCCTACCTGAATCCTAAAGAATTTGTGGCATGGAATTTGAAGCGGAAGCGGAATCTCAGCCAACTCCTCTACCTTTGTCCCACCAGCAACGAAATTACCAGGACTGTCCCCATGGAAGACCAGAGACAGGAATCCAGCCGCACCGCAACACGCAATCAAGGGGCAAAAGGGGGAAAAGCCTGGAACAAGGAGGTGCCTCGCCAGGAGCACGGCAAAGTGCTGACCAAGAAGCAAATACAAATCCAGATTCTTTTCTTCATTCTCATTTGGGATCTCGGGAGATATTCACGATTCGCACTCTGTTGAATAAAAAAAAAAAGTAGAAATCTCGCACAGAAAGTCAGAAACAAAAGATTAAAAAAAAAAACACTAGAGATCGAAGACGAGCACCTCCGCTTGTTCTTGAGATGCGTGGAGTGAGCACCACATGGTGGTCCTAAGATTTGCAAGAATCTTTCACCGAATAAAACAAAGAGCGTGCCAGAATCTTCAAATTTTACTGCGTGATGCTGATTCACTTGCTCGATAAACTCCAAATTCCAAACAATCATCGATTTGAGGGATTGATTACAAATTTCGCCCAGCGATCGCCATCAGCAGCCAGTGTCCCACTCTTGGAACTATATAAAAAATCGAGGACCAATGAGATGAAATGAAAACGTCTGATCCAGTTGGCTACGGAAACAAAAGGCTCAAAATTGACTCGAGGATTTCAGATGGCGACTCCTTCACGACTAGCAAATAAATAAAAGGAAGGAAAAAATGGCTCCATCATTATCGAGTATATACGTATCCTTCTTCTCGCGACAGGGATGTTACCTCCATTTCAGAGTTAATTGGACACGGCCATCTTAATTGTTCTTGCTAACAAGTTTCTACTGATCAATTAATATCTGAATTAGCTACGATAGTCACTGTCAGCGAACAAGATTTAGAGAATAATTCTGGGTTTTGTAAGGGTGTTTTAAATGTTTGATAATTAACTGCTCTTGTTTTTTTATTTTTTTGGGAAACTTGAATTATATATATATATATATATATATATATATATATATATATATATATATATAGAAACGATCTCCGTGTGACGATTTTCTGTGCTCTCGTGCGCTCCATGCCGATCCACGTGCATTGTCGGTCGTAATCGGCCGTCGTTGGTCGCTAAGCTAACACGATCGATCGCGAATTTGCCGGTGGTCCGACGGCTCAGATTCCGGTCGATTAGTGCTCAAAATCGCACAAACCGACCGGAATGCCAAAACACTCGGCACCATCGCCGCGATCGAGCCGGATTGACCAAATCGCGATCGAATCCGGTTCAGATGGGCCAAACGACGTCCGATCCGTCCGTTATACTCGGCCAGCCGCGATTCAGTTGTCGGCCAGCCGAAATCGACCGCCAGAATCGGACGCCCGATTTTGACCGCGTTCGGGTCGGATTCCGATCAAATTGCGGCTGGAATTTGACGGCGAATTAATCGGCAAGCGACGTTCACACAGCGAGAGGGAGGATGGAGGCACCCGATTACGGTGAGAGATGCAGATGATCAAACGAAGGTTCGAGCAGTCGTGCATGGGCACACTGACTTAGATTCTGTTCGGATTGCGATCGGTCCATAGTCGATTCTGTTCGAATTGCAGCTGTCAATGCTGCTACGTTGGCGGCCACAATTTGATTAGATTTCGACCGCTTTTCGATTGAAATTCGATCGCAATTAAATCGGAGGGATGTCGACTACGATCTCAATAGGTTCATAAGTTGGGCTACAGTGCAGATAACAATCAACCGCAAAAAATTTGATTGAAAATTATGAAAAATAAAATTGTACATTTTTTATTTACTATGCAATCTCATGAGATTGAACGGTGCATTGGACACGAATACACATTTATCGATCGTGTGTGTATATATATATATATAAACAAACAGATTTCTTACGTTGCATTAGACCTGGCCACGGTCTGGGTTCGGTCCGGGTCCGGGTCGAAACCACCGGGTCCGGGTTGACAAAATATCGACCCTTAAGCCCGCCAGGCTGCATTCGGTACCGAGTCATGGAACCGGCTCGGTTCGGTCGGGTCAAGTCCGGGTCGGGTCCGGGTCCGGGTCCGGGTCCGATCCGGTCCGGGTCTGATCCGGTCCGGGTCCGATCCGATTAATCGTCGTCTTAGTTAAATAAATAAACAAATAAAAAATGATGTAAATAATTAAAATAAAAAAAAATCACAATTAAACTTATAAAAACTCTATCAAATATTTCATTATCTCAATACAAAATATATTACATCTTAGACTTAAATAAAAAAATCTATTACAATAAAAAAATCAAATACATTTCAATTTATTGGTATTTCCTCCGTCGTCGTAGTTCGGATGTTCATACATGTTTAAATCTTGGTCTTCTTCGTCACTTTTAATATGTTGGGTTCGACTTGCGGACTTTTGACGATCATTGAGTAAACATTGCGCTTCAATTTTCGGCCTTAAGCTAGAGCGTCTCTCGTCGATGTATTTCCTCGATACTAAAGCTTGTTCCACTGTTGAAAGCTGGACAAGCTAAATTTCTTTTGCCATTATAGATAAGATTGGAAATAATTGAGTTCTTTCACGACCACCATTTTAGAATGTCGAAGCTTTCTTCATCTGCATCACTAAAATCAAAAGAAGTGGTGAATAATTCTCGAGTTCTATTTGGAACTTGAGGATCCTCGTCAGACGTTTAGTCAGTTTGTCTTAATAACAATTGTGCTTTAGTGAGTTTAGAAGTAATAATACTAGTTGTAGTGGATTGATGTGTTTCATGTCCAATAATTTATTCACCATATTTAATGTTATATTCATTATAAATATCATGTAAATGTGTTTTAATATTAAACAAAATCAAAGAAATATTAGGAGCAGTTTCGGTAATAGGGCTTAAAGATTCATAATATAATGCTAACATATCTTATGAACCATCTAATTTAAGTCTAGGATCTAAAACAAAAGCACGTAAAAATATTTGAGAATGTTTAAGAAATATTTTTCCCATTTTTCTTTCATTACATAAATACATTGAGATAAATAAGTATCATTTGATTGAATATGTTCATTAAAAATACATGCAATATTACAACAATGTGTTAAAACTAAATGTGAAGTTGGATAATAAACACATGATAATTGGTCACTAGCATCACTAAAAACTTTTAGAATTTCACAAATACTAGTGCATATATTCCATTGATTTGAAAACAAATAAATATCACGTGATTGAACACGTTGATGAAAAAACATACATAATAAATCTTTATATTCAAAAGTAGATAACAACAATTTATAAGTAGAATTCCAACGAGTTGGAACGTCACGTGCAAACCGTTTAGGCTTCATACCATTTATTTTACAAAATTTTCTCCATTCTTTCATTACTTGAGGATGTGTCCATAAATAATGAATTGCACTCCTAATTGGTTGAATATGTGATCCTAAATTTTTAAGTCCATCTTGAACACACAAATTTAAAATGTGACGTGTACACTTAATATGAAAAAATCTTCCACCTATTGATGGTTTACATATATCAATAAGTTCACTAATACTAGAGGTATTTGCACTAGCATTATCAAAAGAAATTGAAAAAACTTTAGAAGTTAGACCATATTCTTCTAAAATAATAAAAATAAGTTGTGAAATATTTTGTGCCGTGTGTGTTTCGTTAAAACATATATATGCTAGTAATCTTTTTTGAATGTCCCAATTATTATCAATCCAATGACAAGTAATACCCATATATGAACAACTTTGCCAATGATCACTCCAAATATCGGAACACAAAGAAACTTTACTGTTTAAATTAGAAAATTCTTTAATCAATTCTTGTTTTTGTTCTAAGACTAATTTTAAAAGTGTACGTTTTAGAGTATTTCTTGGGATACGTTTAATAGAAGGATTTGCACTTGTAGAAAGCCAATTTTCAAAACATAATTTACCACTAAAATTAAAAGAAAGTTGTTGATTGCAAAATTTAGCATTTCTTCTCTAAATCTAGTTTCGTCGAATTTAAAGAGTTTAGATTCGTTACTGACCCGATTGAGAAGAGAATGTGAATTTGAGTTTGAGAACGATCAATACCAATTTCCAGGATGATTTCTCTCCACGTGTCGAGTAAGGGTTAAAGTAACCTCCTCCTTGTTGAAATTTGTAACATTTGAACAATATTTGCATTTTGCTTGCATATCACCGGAAGGGCGTTACTTTTTAAATGTTTGGTGAAGATATCGGATCGAGGCGAGGCACTCGAGTTGGTTTTGTAGCCGTAGAACCCGCCATCGTACTGGATGTATTGCTCCTAGTTTCTTGACTTTGATGATGATGACGTATTTGAAATTCATCACCGGAAATATCAAGATCATAGTCGGCGCCAATATCGAATGGAGGTGAATTGCCGCCTTGCTCGAACTCGAACTCGGGCGGTGGTGGCATTATACTCTTTCCCTTTCGGGCACCGGCCGCACCCTTACGACTTGATCCGGCTCCAGACATTTGTAAAAATATGACTTGAGAGACTTGAAAGCAAATGAGGGAATGAGAATTAGAGAAGAGAAATTGTGATTTGTGAAAAAATGAAAGGGAATGGAGGTGTATTTATAGGAAAAAAAAACTTAAAAAAAAAAAATTTCCAACTAGACCCGCGGATCGGGTCCAGCCGACAGTCGGTAGTTACTGCCAACGGCCACGAAATCGTGGCCGTCGGTTCTTTTTCTTTAAAAAAAGCGACCACGGTTCGACACGCCGCTCTACGTGTCAAGCCGTGTCGTTTAGTCTTGCCCGTGTCGTGACGGACAGAGAGCGACATGCCCGTGTCGTGACAGACAGAGAGCGACATGCCCGTGTCGTGACAGACAGAGAGCAACATGCCTTGCGCTGTGCGACACGCCCATGCGACACGCCCGTGTCGTGTAACGGGAAAACAGCGACACGGGCGTGTCGGCTGTGCGACACGCCCGTGCTCGGCAAATTTTTTTTTTATTTTTTTAAATGTCGGTTTTTTTTTTCCGGTTTGGTTTTTAAAAAACGGGGACCGGACCGCCTAATAGGCGGTCCGATCACGTCCGGTCAAACCTGCGGATTGCCGAACCGTTGACTAAGGTCCGGTTAAGTTCGGTCGTCCGGTTTGACCGAACCTTGGCAGTCTACATTGCATGCTCATCTGTGATGTGTTGTTAGTCACCCGATCTTCGTTGGTCCATTCAATTTACGGGATTGAACAGTAAATGGAAAATGGTACTTTGCCCGTGACGTTCTTCTCCGATGAGGATTATATAGTCAACCTCCTGAATTTGTCGGGGTCGTCGTAGTCGGTGAGAACCCGATCGAATTACAACCACTAGCACCGCAGTCGTTGGCGACCACAATCGCGGTCGATTCCGACTGCAATCCGATCGAAATCCGACTGCGATTCGATCAGGATCAGAGTCCAAGCAGAATCGATCATAATTGCGGCCGCGACAATAGTAGCCGGAATCGACCACTCGACGACGATGTCGAGCGGTACGGAGACAATTCGACGAGGAAAAGTTATTATACATTCTTCGTTATTACGCTTGATCGGGTGACAACTAAATTATTATATATTTTTTATTATCACACATGAATAGCGCAACGTAACACGTGCAGTATACAATTTCTGTATATATATAATTCAAGTTTCAAAAACAAACACAAGAACAGTTAATTATATATATACATAAGGACGTGGAGGGAGCAATGCTAATGCTTCATAAACCAAACATACTGGTTTAATTTCCTTTTCACAAAAAAAGTTGGATAAAATGAAGTCATATGGTTCGATTAGAACTCTCTCTCTCTCTCCAGTTTTCAAACACTTATCATTATGCCCCTGATTAATAGAGAGATTTCAATTTTGTTCTCTATATGTTTTTTATTTATTTTATTTCATCCTCATAATTTGCATAATAGAGAAAAGAAATGTCGCTTGTCGGTCATCCATGTTAAACGTGCATAATAAGTTTAGTTGAAAATAATAATAATAATAATATCTTTTATATATCTGTCAAATTATTTTAAGTTCTAACAAATTTGAATTTTAAAAAACTTTATTCTTCCTTAATATTATTCGAAAGGAAAATGATTCCTAATACAATTTATGTTTCTGTCCAACTTTTTTTTCCTTCTCATTCGTATCCATAAAAGATTGGAATCCGTCAATCTAGCGGTCTCTATCGACTTGTCTCACGATAATTATAAGAGAGATAAATCATGGAGAGTCATATATATCTTGACGTGATGACCAAGATACGTGAGAGACATCTAAATTTAAGAAAAGATTTTAGATTTTCTCTAAAATCGATTATTAACTTATTTGTAAATTCCATTATATTTTAATTACTACGTCACGGTAGATATGATGGTGCACAGTATAATAATTTATGATTTAACTTTTAGAATAGCTGAATGCAAAGTAAAATATATATTTTTTACTCTTTACAGTAAAATAATAATAATGTTCATTTCGAACGTCACTCTACATTGATTCTATAATGCTAAGTGAAAGGATATTAATCTAAAATATGTATTTTAGAAGAATCTATTCTTCGTTCATTATAATAGTTTTATCATCTGAGTATTTAATTTTATCATTCCAATATCAATTCAGTTATATTTGTAGGAATGAGAGTGATAGTTCTTTGTGATTTATTTTTTTCATATTAATTGTGAGATTGATTGACAGAAATATTCAAGACGAATGAATCATTTTTTTGCACCGAAAAAACAGGATGGTAAAAGAAATTATATATTTTTTATCCTTGAATAATAGAAATAGAGATGAGAGTTGCTTCCACAGGAGAAAAGGTTGGCATGCTCCCTGATCGGAAGCCAAACGGTAGAACTTTTGAGGGGGCCAAACAGGGACGTCAATGCAAAAAATTAAATCTGTTTCCTTCTTTTGATAAAAGAAAATGAGTACCGATGACGTAGTCATATATATATATATATATATATATATATATATATAGCCGAATTCCGATAGGCCCGTCGCCAGATTCTGACTTTTCGTCGATGAGCTCAAGTAGACGTCGGATGTATTACTGTGCATTTTTCTTCATCATGCATGGGGTGCGTAAATAGGGGTGCTTATAATTGATGTCCTGAGCATCGAAATCCTGTGCACCCGTGCACTCTATGTGATCGACGGTCCAACCCACACACGGTGTCGGTGTTGTCGCCGCGCCGTCTGACCATTGTCGCCGCCCGAATCGGGCGCGATCGACATGCAACTCGTCGATGGTTCGATGGGGCTCAGCTTCCGGTCAGTCAGCGCTCGGAATCCGATGCAAAACGATCGAAAATGACCAAATCACGCGCCCGACAATGGCACGACCACTACCGGGCACGATCGGGTCGGATTCTGATCGAATTGCGACCAGAATCCGATGGCAGATAGACCGACAGTCGATGCTGGTCCATCTGCTATACTCGGTTAGCTGTAATTCGGTGTCGGTCGATCGAATGGCGGGCGAAATCGACTGCCAGAATCGAGCGCCCGATTTCGACCGCGATCGGGTTAGATTTCGGCCACGATTCAGCTGGAAATGACCAAATCACGCGACCGACAGTGGCGGGCGCATGATTTGGTCATTTCTGACCATTTTTGCATCGGATTCCGGGCGATAATCGATCGGAACCCGAGCCCCGTTGGACCACCGACGAGTTGCACGTCGATCGCGTCCGATCCGACGGTCGACGGTGGTCAGACGGTGCGGCGGCGATGCCAACACCACATGTGAGTCGGACCGTCGATCACGTGGAGCACACGGACGTGCAGGATTTCGACGTGCAGAAGATTAATTTTCTCTCTCTATATATATCAATTTGATTAATTTTAAACCAAATAAATTTATTTATTTATTTATATTAATATATGAAAATAATTATATATTATTTTTTATAGTGTTATATTGAATAAATAGTATAATTGTTTTGTAACGCTATTAATTAATATTATACTAAATGAACTAAAGTAAAAAAACAATACACTTAGGAGTGTAAATAAGCAAGTTAAGCTAAGTTTTATCATATTCAAATTTATTTGATAAAATAAAATGAATCGAACATTGAAATGGTTTGTTTGTTTAAACTCGATTTGGATTCTTTTTTTTTTTTATGAGCTGGAGCTTAATTCATTTAGATTTTATCGCGCTCTCAATTCAACCTCATTTGATCGTTTCAAATTTTTATATTTTTAAAGTTGTTTAGTTGGTTAACGAGCTTGAATGCTTTATATTATAAATTGATTTGTTCATTTTCAAAGCTTCGTTGTTTATTTATCATATTGATAAAAAATTTATTAATGAACATAATTCATAAATTTTGTTTATAAATATTATTCTGAATTGAACATATATTTTATTCATTTAATTTAGCAAAGTAAAATTGACTGTATCGTGTATATTGTATATATGGGTCCACTAATTGAGTGGATGCCAGCTGCTGAGAAGGAAGGCTTTGGGTTGTTCATAAAGCCCTAAAAATCCATAATGGTGTAGCTGTAGCCTGTAGCTGTAAACATCAATCAAAAGTTCAACTCATAATTTTTTAAAGCCATTATAAAAAAAAAAAGGAAGAAATTAGGTTTGCACCAGTTGTTTAAACACGCCCAGTGGTGTTCAATGACCATCATAATTCTTTATCAAAGCCAATAATTGAGATCCAAGATACTATATTTATTTATTTATTTATTTTTGAGAATTATAGTATGTGTTCGTTTTTATAAATGACAACATATTGATCAATTGGATCTTTGGGTAAAATGATACTGCTATAATATATAATATGACCAGAGATATTCAATTGAGTCAAGGGTGTGATCTTTAAAAATAAATTAGAAAGGGTATAGTTCGGAAAGATGTATCGAGTCAACAGCTCGAGATGTTAATATAAAAATAAATTAGGAAGGGAGCAAAGAGTCAAGCGGACAATAACTCAGGAAAGTAGAAGAAAAAAAAATTATTATGTTAAAATACATCATTATCTTTTATAATCGATGGAAGAAGTCTCATAGGCCCATCAAAGATTCTCAGAGATGAACATCCTCTAAACTATGCTACGCAATAACTTATCCTAATATTAGAGGAGATATAAAAGACGGAACGAAGGAAGAAAGAGGGGGTCAATCTTATTCTATATATATTGACTATTTTTTGTTACATTCTTGTTCTTCACTACTGCTACTGTTTCTCTTCCTTATACAAACTCTAATTTAAACATCGAAGGATCTCCGATGAGTAGATCGACGGTGGTATAATGTGTGTTAATTTTTACATGAAAAGAGCAAGGAAACTTTTACTGTTGTGGTAAAAAAAATCCATCCTTGATAACTCAATCTCGAAAAAAAAAATCCGTACCGCATCATAAAATATTGTATTTTATAAATTAGAACATATCTACTGATAGGATCTTTAAAAATTAGTTCAGTTCTCAACCTTCTAAACATTCCGAAGGTGGAAATTCTATCCCATCACAGCTATTTGTTCTTCGAGAACAAGAAAACAAACAACTTTATACAACTTTAAGTATTTACAGTTGAGTCCCCGTGGGGATGGCGCGATCATAAGACAATGTAGTTGCTTAACATATGGGCTGGGATCGATTTCGGAGTGGGATTTAAAATCCCTCTGAGTTTAAATGATCCCTACTGTCTTGTCATCGTGTCCAGAGACATAATTTCCTCTGTGATTTACCTCTCTTTTGTCGTAACTCTGAGACGAATAACAGGAACTGTTAGTTGGACAGATTTTCAACTTTTAGCAAGTATTTGCGGTTGAAATTCCATACTGTACGGCAGCGAATAAAAGAAATTGCAGTTCCACACGCGACAGAGATTATATACAAATGCTAAAATAAAATAAATAATTTCGACAAAATTTT
The DNA here is from genome assembly GCA_025175895.1 of Wurfbainia villosa. NCBI lineage: Eukaryota > Viridiplantae > Streptophyta > Magnoliopsida > Zingiberales > Zingiberaceae > Wurfbainia > Wurfbainia villosa. The sequence continues at coordinate 121,600,483 of CM045992.1, forward strand.
CAGCAACTTTGATATGCCATCCAAAAATTATACCAATATTGTCGAGGGACTGACGTTATACAGAGCAGAGTAGTAGAAATGCTATTGCCACAAACAATCATCCAATCAAAAATTCGGATGCATTATTTCAGAGATAGATTGAAGAAATTTCAATCGATGCATTATAGGTTTAGATGGAAAATACGAATATCTCTTATTGTAAAATATGTTTTACGGATCAACACCAGAAAGAGAAGAGAAAAAGGGCATTCTTCATGCGTCGACTGTATTTACTCTATTGAACCCAGCAATCAATGATATCAGAATCCATCTATGTTCTGCCTAAATAAACATCTCTACGTAGATTCTCATAATCTCATCGCTGGGAAAGTGGGAAAAAGATTGCTAATCAATCATTTAGGACAAATGCTCACATAGCAATTCATTCAGTCACCTGAAATATAAATCTTTCTGCACGCTGGATGATGAACAAAGGGAAGAACACCAGGAGGTGGCTGGATAGGAAAATAAAAGAAAGGAGATTGCATATCTGAAAGAAGATTAAGAGAATCCTCATGAACATGCTCCTCCATCTATGGCCATTATACCTAATTATGTCCTTCATCTTAATCCAACTGGACCAGATTTCTCGTTGCAAAGTTACTTGCTTCTTTTCCTACTCGCAGGGATCCATTGCTCAGGAAAGAAATGTTGGACAATTTGTATTGATACAGGAAGCTAGCCCAAATTTAAACTTATTGTACTCTCAAGTTGTCGATCTTGATAGTTAAATCAAGTCGAATTGTTGAGTTCGAATGGACAGTTGGGTCGTCGAGACTGAGTGCTCCAAAAATCTGACTAGGTAGTCGAGCTCTGAGCCCGAGTGATGAATATTCGAGCGCTGAATATCCAAGAGCTAAGTGTCAAGTGCATATTGCCCAGGGCGAGAATGCCCAAGCTGATTGTTCAAAAACTGAGGGGTTGAAATATGTATTCAATACAAATTCTTTAAAACAGATTTGCTCCATCTCCGTGGTGCTTCAAGATTATCATGGGACGTCTATTTCTCAGAATACTATGCGAACCACGAACCCCACTAAGCACGGATGATCACGGTGAACTAAGAGAAGATGTGGAGTATTTTTCCATGATTAGTCGATTATAAATTATTAATTAAACAAAAATAATTCAGAGGATAAAATATTAGTTCATTTGTTTGGACAAATTTCGTCTTGACTGGTCCGACATTCGACATGCATAGATAGTACCTATATACGAATCAACTTGATTCAATATAATCTGGACTTCTAGATTTGCACTTCCTCTATGTATCTATGCGTGAGAAAGAGCTTCAGTGTGAGACTAAAGCTCTGTACGCAATGAAATCTTTTTCACCATTGCACTTCCTTTTCCATTCATATTTGTCCAACAAGAAAAGCTGAAGATAGATCGATCTCTCAGTCATCGGTCGAGATCAAAGAGTACATTTGTGTTTTCTAATTTTACAAGCTTGGTATGGTTTGTTGCAAAGATGAGCACTGGGTTGTTTTGGGGGATCTCTGCAACGAAAACTTGTAAGAACACAAGAACAAAGTATAATTGTACTTGCGATGCATTAACTATCTGTACACTGCACTCGTAGCTCAAGTTCATATGCATTCTTGGCACACTTTATATAAACTGTGAAGGGAAGGAGCGCCTGGTTTATAGTCTAGGTTTCCTTCCAAGCATAATAGTGATTAGCTCGTGTTGTTTGCCTCGGTTTTAATCAATGTAAATGTGTTAAAAATGCATTTATTTTATTTATTTGTTAAAAGCTTAGATTTTTTTGTTTTTGTTTTTACTAAAATGGTCAATTCTCTTCTTAGTCACGGGTTTCTGCTTCTGCTGTATTTGTCCTCAATCTCCGGCATTAAATTCCAAAAGTATTTGGAAGAAATGAGTGATCTTGTTGAATGAAATCCTATATTCTCTCTTCTTTGTGATGATTGGTAGGCGACAAGTGGAAGCCAACTTGCAAAAAGTTGGTGAATAACTACAAGCATGCGTACACCCTCTGCAGCTTCTTCTTCCTTCGCACAAAGGTAGAAAGAAGGTCAGGACCATACCTCATCTCTGAATTATTGGATTACTAGATTAGATCAATATGTCAACTGATCAAACCATAAATCAATCAAAAAAGAACAGTCAAGTGATCTAGATGGCAAAGTGATGAACTTTACTTGGCTACTATCCACAGAGCAAAACAATGAAATGTAGATCAAGTGGAATTATGTTTATGCAATATGTTGAGTGAAGGGTAGCTTTACATGACTGACCAAATAGGTTAGTGAGCAACAAGAACATCAACTACTTATTCCTTCACATGACCACATGATCAACTAAAGTCCAAGCAATTATGTCCTAAGCAAGAGCTATCTAGTTTAGCTAACCCACTACTAGGTTAGGTTTATAGTTTCTCACATGTCTAATAGTGGCCAAACCCTAGTGAAGAAGACAATTAAGCAACAAAGTTGCAAGATAATAATGGCCAAATTATATATTATTCAAAGCCCTAGCCATTAGGTAGCATGTCATTTTCTTTGGAATAAAAAACCTTGGCACTTTGTTGCTTTATCTCGTCATCAACCACAATGAACTTGTGAACTAAAGACCAAGGGGGTTTGAGAATTCCTGTTTGATCACTTCCATTCTCTTGAGTCACAAGGGTAGCAATCCTCTTGAGCAGTGTCAGCAATCTGAATTCCCATGTCATAAACCGAGCCGATTGTCCAGTCGACTGGCAAGACCGCCTTCGGAGTCCAAAGCCACTTTCCGTCGTACCCCCCTGTTACGACCATTCTGAAGTACAGTGGTCTAGCCGGCACCGAGCCGATGGTGCTCCAGACCGGGCCATAGTCTCGGTCCATGGACTGCCAAATCGGTGAGTCGACCTGATTCGAGCTTAAACATTAGGGGGAACGTTAGGAACCATGTCAAAATATGGTGTGGCTCATCAGTACCTGAGCTACATCAACTCCTAGTATGTCAGTCTGACCTCCTTGGTACAGTAACTTGATGGTCAAGTGGTTAGATCCTCTCTTGGGTTCTTCTACTCTGATGGAGAGGTTATGATTACCATACTCACAAGGAATCCTGCTTGCTTAAGAACACATCAAGTCATTACTTCATTGAGGAATGTGATAGTGAAAACGATATGGCACATTAAGAATCATAAAGAAACTTCTGTTTTTGTTTTTCCCATTTCTGAGAAAAGAAATCTAATTGTCATAAAACTTCTAGTTTTAAGCTTCTGAAAATGACTCGGATGTTTTTCAGTTTTCAGTTGTTCAATAGTTTCATATCCTATTCTATCTTAGAAAAGAAACTAAAATAATTCTCACTGTTTGAAACTTTCCTACGACAAACAAATCAAGACGGAATTGCTACCCTAATATATATCAGCAGAGCTATGATCTTTCAGAGATGAAAGGGAAATTTTAAATCTTAGCATCAGAAATTTTTTATTTTTAAGTTTCCGAAAATATCTACCATGTTTCTATTTTCATTTGTTTTGTAGTTCCTTAACCTTTTTCAAATCGAAACTAAATAATTGCCATTGTTTTCACTTCCCTATAACGAACAAGTCAAGACTGGATTACGATACACAATAAACAATATCAGAAGTATCTTGAAATAAAAACCATTTTTCCGTAAATTAACCGAGCTAAATGATTTTTCTCAGAAAGATGCAAGGAAAATTATGAACTTTTTATCAGAAAACTTCTACTTTTAATCTTCTGAAAATGATTCATATGTTTCTGTTTTCTGTTGTTTTCAGTAATTCATTACCTTACCTCTTCAAAAAAAAAAAAAAAAAAAAGATCGAAGAAAAAAATTTGACAGGATTAAATTTGGTTCCTAATCTCGTCGATAGTTCATACCTCTTGTATTCCACATCCACAATGCCACGTCTCATCAGCTCCTGTGCCTTACCATTCTTTGCCATGGCCATGAAAGCACCCTTGTCGAGCACCAAACCAGCGCCGCTGCCCTTGTTCAAATCCGTCAAGGTCACCTTCACCCCTGCGCTCCTACAAACTATCGTGTTCTTGCACCTCACCTGGGCGCATATCCAAACCCCTAAAAACCCAATCACAAAGCGATTAATTCAAGCAAGATTAGATCTTTGATCTCGAACCTGGAAACAAGCTCCACAGCCCAAGCCATCTCTGTAAATGTCAGGGCTCCCGGCCGCCACATGCCCCCCAGTGAACTCCAGGGCCATGGAGCCATACCCACAAGTCCCTACTGCAATCCATAAGCTCCAAAAGTTTGAAAATCAAAACACTAATTAAAGTTACGGCGATTCGAAAATTAAGTACCTGAGGGAGAAGCCGAGGAGGAGAAATGCGCTGCCTTGGAGCGATGGACGCACCTGTCACAAGCTGAGGCAGAGAAGAAGAGGAGGAGGAAGAAGAAGTAGAGGAGGAAAGAGGAGGCACTTTTGGGCGCTTCCATGTGGGACTAAAAAAGCTGCAGGGAGCTGGGGGAAGAAGGGAGACTAAAGAAGCACGATGTTGGTGCGTCTCGGGAGGATCGAGTGGCTGGCTGCCGGAATCAGTCAAAGAGAGTCATAAAAGCCAGTAAAATTAATAACAAATTCATTTAAATTCGCCGTCCACGATCGGTTTTGAAATCGTCGATTTTTATCCTTCAGTAAAATCGAAATTACGGTTTCGAAATCTCTGACCATTTTTTACCATTCAATTTTGATTTTGAAATTATCAATTCATCATCATCCATTGTATCCGAAACAGAATCATTTGTGCAAATTCGATCCCGACTTCAATAAAAAAAATAATATTCAGTTTTGATTCCAATTCCTATTCGATTTTGGTTCCGATTTGATTTAATTTCGATTCTAAAAATTTAGAAATCGGAATCGAATTATATATATTTCCGATTTCGATTTTAATTTCTGAATCAAAATTAAAAAAACGATTTCGATTCGATTTCTAAACTATCGTTCTAATTCGATTAAATCGAACCTTGATCCTCCCGATCCACACAATTATTAAATTAAGGTGGATAGAAAAATGCATGCAGAAGTTTTCAGAGTTGGGCCTTTAATGTGGCTTTGGTTTTGGGTTCCAGTTCAATGTTTGTCTGTTCATCTTAGCGGGCCGTAGCGAGCCGAACCGGACGACGGCTAGGACGTGATTGACACGAACTCGCCGACCCGTTAGGTTGGAGTAGGGAGTGGTCTTCTGTTCTCTGCGAGCGAAAGCGCCTTCTAGTCCTTTCCAGAGTCGCCGGTGGCCTTTTGAGACCGCAAGAGGCCGAGGCAGGAAGCAAGGGGTACAGTAGAGGGAGGCGTAGTCGATCCAAATATTTTCTGCACCATTTAGAAGAAGAACGGAGGGAGAGAGGCGGCATCGATCCGTTTGCTTGCCGATTTCGAGATAGGGTTCGATCTGATCTCCCCTTTTCTGCTCTGGATTTTTGTTCTCCCTATCTAGACATGGATAGTTCTCCTTGTTTTTTTTTTAAAAAGTTTTTTCCTCCTCTGGAGTCTGAATGAAAAACTAATTCTGAGAATTTGGCACCTATTGATTATGTTTGCACGTTCCACTAAGAAAGTTCGAACTGAGTTCTAGTTTAGATTTTAAAATGCACGCCTTTCTGCTGGTGTTGTTTATAAACGTTAGACTCGTGCTATTGGGTAGGGATAGACGAAGTGGAACAAAATTGAAGATTTCACATAGTACTTTTTTGTTTTTGATCAAAAAAATCAATCCTATTTATTTCATAAACTTTCCTTGATAAATTCCAATTTTTCTATTTTTTTTAAGTGAATTGTGACAATTGGTAGCTTTGACAATTGGGAGCATTCCTCATTTCAATTAGCAGTTTGAGAACAAAAACTTGCTTTGCTATTTAATCATTTGTTTATACAAATGGAATTTTGGTTTTTATAAAATTCGAAAAATGCAAAAGTTAAATTTGGGATATTGTAAGTTGGAAGTATGTTTGAGGATTTTATAAACAAGATGACCTATTGGATTTGATGTACTGCAAATAAAAATGAAGAATTTTTATCTAATGCAAATAATTCCACTAGTTTTTTTATATGAATGATATTCTTGTTTGAAACGATTAAGTTTTTCCTGTTTAAGATTGCAGTATCAGTCCGATAAAAAGTCATTAATGAACGTGCATCAGCATTTCACTTTAATTTATTTTGCACTCCGTTACATGATCATGCATAAAATTTTTATGTCAATGTTCATGAGACATTCCTATCTGCACAGTTTATTCCATGTTTTTTATCCTGTTTTATTCATGTTGATTTTTATACATTATAACTTTTAACAGGATGGCTGATGATCAAAGCAAGTGTTCAGCCTCAGAAACTGGTGAATCTTCAGACTCAACTATACAGATTAATGTCAAATCACTGGATTCTCAGATTTATACATTCTGTGTAAACAAAAATGTAAGACTACTATTTGTATTTCAAGTAATTCCTTGTGAGAGAACCTAGTCTTATGTTGTGTTTCTCTATGTGCAAATATAATTTTTCCTTTATTTTTGGTGGTCAACTAGATTCTCTTATTACAAAATCTTTTATGAGTAATGTTTTTTTCCCCTCTCTATGTTGTATGCAGGTGGTAGGTATTAGGCAACTTGTAGTAGGTTACTCTAATTTTGAAGTGGAAATCTTGATCTCATGTTTTTTTTTTATATTTTTTTTCTTGATTATGTAAGTCTTTGTGTTGATTTATATTTTCTCATATGAATCCGATTTACTGTAGACCGGTTGGTAGTTTGGAATACATCCCTTTTCCTAATGCTGCAATAACATTGTGACATTATAGGATAAAAATACTCCTAGTCAAATAAAACATCTCATATCATTAACAATGCCTAAGCCTCATTTTAGTGATCTTTTGTTGTTCAGTGTTAAATAATTTAATTCAATAATTTCTTTATTCTAAAAACATTATGTCATTTTTTTATGTTATTTTAACTGAAAATATATTATAATTGATTACTATACACAGTATAATGGAGGGTCAAGATTCATAATCGATCCAAACAATTGGACTTACACATACATCTATACAATATTCCATTGCATTAGTTTATAGTGATACTCTTAATATCTAAATTAATATAGTTACATGCTCACATCTATGTGTGCCTCTATGTATTTACAGTGGTTTTGCATCTTTTTAAGTGTTGAGGGAACTCGAGCAAAGATTTGCTAACTTAATTATATGATTATAACTCCAATTGCACACAACGGTAGAAATTGTATTAGACTATGTCAAGGCTAAATAGAATGTGAGAGACTTAGTCAAGGCTAAATAAAGCTGTTGTCATTTTTTGGTAAAAAAATTCTTCAAACTATTTTTGGGTTGATTTGCAATATGCTTTATTTGTTCTCATTGACTATTAAGAAAAGGATTACTTGTACATTTCAAATATCTCTATTCTTATATTCTTGATCTTGCTACTTTGATGGACAAATCATATTAAATAATTACACTAATTTAACTTTCTTTTTCCTTGAATTCTTCTAGGCACCAGTTCCTTTGCTGAAGGCAATGGTTGCAAATGCTTCTGGTATTCCAGTGGAGCAGCAACGGTTGATATTTAGGGGGAAGGTCTTAAAGAATGATCAACTTCTTTCTGATTATCGTATCCTTTATTTGTTTTTCCAATCTGGGTTTGCTTTGTTAGCTATAACTTTCACATAATTAAATCTCAGGAGTGTTTTTCTTTTTAGTTTAGTTATAGATCAGGATGACAATAAGGATATGATAATGATTTAGTGGCCTTTTTGATTCATCCTGGCTATCATAAACCTATTTTCTAATTCCATAGGATGGTAAATTATTGTATACTGGCCTTGTGCACTTTAATTTTGCTTCTTTTTGTTTAAATCCTACAAAGCATCCTCTGCACTTACAAATCTATATTAAATGGGTGAAATTGAAATTTAATTTTGCCTTCAGCAGTAGGTAATCTTCCATAATAGGGATCAATAGAGCAAATGTGATTATTATGAGACCCAATGTGAAGCAACTTACATATCTAGAGCAAAGATTTTTATTTAAACAGAATCTTGTGCAATCTTGATATGATATTTAAAAAGCTACCTTTATTGCAATCTGATGGGTTGTATTTGTATGATGAACATTGTATTAAATGTTTGGTCAAACAGAAGTCCAAGTATTTTTCTCTTCTTTAGCTATATGAAGCATGGACACTGTACTGTATATGGTTATCATTCTCTTGTTATCTATGCTCATTTTACAATAATGTCTTTTTCAATCATTCCAGATTTAAGCTTATTTTCTTGAAGCTGCCAGGTGCAACGTTAAGAGGTCTTATGGCTTAGCTGAAGATGTGGGAAGAGTAGGAAACACTCTGGTTCTCGATTTAAAATATCAAGAATATAGTTGAAAGAGATACATGTTTATTATATTCCTAAATAAAATAATTATATCTATATCTAGAAAAGGTTATGACATAATATCTAATGGGTTAATATTCCATGTGAAATTAAACTTCAAACTCTAACACCCAAAGTTAATTATCAAGTCAAGTTATACAATTTGTTATGCACATGTCATAGAACACAAAGTCACACTGCTGTAACATAAAATTTTTATGCGACCATATAAAGTTACACTAAGATGATATTAAAAAAATGATATATTTGTAAACCAATCTGAAAATGTCCAATCTCATAATCAATGTCTTTAATATTAATAACTATGTTCATAAAATATAATATAGTATCAATTTTGCTGTAATTACAACTAGTTATAGGATACTACAAATTTAAATTTATATAAAGGTCCAGATAGTTATATTCATCAGACTTAGATGTTTAACATTCTCTCTCTGTCTCTCTTTTTCCCTTGCTATGGATAATGGAGGAAGGAGGAAACACCAAGGTTAAACTGACTACAAAATAGATACATGCAGAAGATTATCCAAAAGATAGAGAAAGATAACAAGAGATATAATATGTTAATATAAAAACCAACTTTAGTGCCTCCTCTGCCTAGAGTTGCTGTAATAAAGAGGATGTTTATAAACAAGCTTGATATTCAACTCGATAAGAGCTTGTTTCTGCTTGTTTGGTATTTAAAAAAAATTAAACAAACTTACTTGCAAACTAGTGAGATAGGTTCATTAATTTCATGAACAAATTGTGAACAATTCATGAATGAACTTATTTATTAAATGGATTTTATTTTTTTATTTTTATACTTAAATATGTAAAAATACAATGCATATCTTACACATTCTTTATTTTTTTTGTTATGTATTCAAAATGAGAATTTTGCCTTTGTTTTACCTTAATCTCAAGTACAATAATCTCTTTACTTGAGCTCGATAACAAACTTGAAATTGGCTTGGAGTTGCTTGAAAGTTCAATAAACAACCATGAACAAGCTAGAATGAACAAATGAACATGGTCAAAACCCTGCTTGCCTCAACTAGATAAAGTTGCTTCACCTTGAAGGTGCCTTGGTAGTGGTGCTAAGCATTGAGCGCCTGTTAAAAACAATGGATTTGTGATATTTGCTTACAAAGGCTTCGCAAAGTTGTACCTTCACTATTATATAGATCTGGAAGATGGACATACGCTACATTTGGTCACTAGACCAGATGAGGCTCAAACTCAATCTGGGAGTGTTTCTGGAGATCAATCTCACAGTGGCAACCAAGGTTCATCTAGATTGTTTCTTCCTATTGTAACTTTTAGATACTCTTTGCTTCAGTCAATTGCTAAGCCTTTATTATCAATTTGTTGATGCCTTATTTAAGAATGGATTTGAAGTAATGTTTTCTTTTTGGTACTTAATATGTAAAATTCCAACTATAACTGTTCCTTCTTGATTATGATTTTTTGTTAATTCTCTTATTTGCAACTTTAAAATTGTCGCATGCTGGAAAAATTTATCATTCTTGAAAATTCTAGAAACAATTGCTAATTAGGCATTCTCCATTTAGCTTTTGCTTGAATAACTTTTACTGATTACAACTGACTACTATGATCTTGTGTTTATTTCCCATTGTTTACTCACTTATTTTGGGGCAAAGTTAAATTTAAAAAAAAATGGATAAATATTTAGACAAGATTAGTTCATCTGATCATTTGGAGCTTTAGAATTTTGTGAATGTTAGTTTTTGAGCCAAAGGAATTTGTGATATATTTCCAAAGGAATTTTGCTTGGTCAAAGTTTTCATTTGCAGAAGGGGAGCCATTGTAAAATTATTGCCTTGTGACTTAGAGGTCATGAGTTCGAGTCCTGGAAACAATCTTTGTAAAGCAGGATAAAACTGCGTACAATAGATCCTTCTCTGCGACCTCACATGGCGGAAGTTTCGTATATCAGGCTGCCCTTTAAAATTTTCATTGGCAGTGAAAGTGAAGGCTCAAAAAGGAGGTGTTGTATTTTAGATGAAAAAACAAGAGATGAATTTTTTTCTTATGATGGTATCAATATGTTCGGTGACTGTCAAGGGATTTTATTATTAGCAGAGTTAAAACAATAAGAGTAGAAGGTACAAGTGGCAGAGGGAATCCAAAGAAACATAATTTATGTAATAAAAAATAATTTAATTGATTTGAACATTTATAATAATCAAGTATCAGTTGCCTTCCTTAAACATACATATTGATTTGACATGTTTGGTTAATTTCTACAAATTTGCCACTTACTTTGGGCAATTAACTGCATTTAGTACGAATGACAAATGCAATATTAAAGCTGTGTTTTGAAATTTTGCACTGCATATTAGTCAGGCGGTACATGAATCACCTAATTCTGGTAGTTTTGCACCTTGCTTGTAGTAGCAATACAACTTGCATGTTCCATGACAGGGTTGTATGAGGTAGTATATGTCAAATACACAGTGTAAGTTACTGGTCCTTGACTCCAACATTAAAACAGTTATTTTAGTTTATTTCACTGAGATTGGGGTGTTCTTATGTGAAGTTGATGGGTTGGCAAACATCATAAGTTGCCTGAATATTGTGGCAATTTTTAGGGTAAACAATAATATGAAACCATGATAATATGATAGTCCAGTGTTCTAGTCTTCTTGGATTAAATTATATAGGGATAGCCATTTTTTCAGGAGTTAGAACTTGGCAATATTGTTGATTGAATGACCAAAAGACAAATATAGGCTGGTCCAATCAAACTTGTGTCAACTTGTATCATGTGACAATATGAGTTGCACTGTTGCAATATAGTTTTGTCCTCGGAGCAAACTTGTACAGAAACAAATACTCAAAATCTTGTGTCTTTGAACATGTCCATACAATTGTAAGTCATAATTTGATATTTCTTATTTTATCTAATGAGAATACACCTAATTGCAGTTGGGTAGTAGCATTTAATTTTACCTTTTTCAGTAACTTCACCCAGTTGTTTTGGTATTGTCACCTCTGATGCAAATTGAACATTGCATAATATTTCATTGAACAATCTATAGGGGAATTAAATTAATGAGTCATATCATGAAACTTTAGAAAAGAGAAATAAAAAAAAATTAAGGAGACTACGATTTTCGAAAATCAATTTAGGTTCATGCTTGGAAGGCCAACAATAGAAATTATACATCTTTTTAGACAAATAATTGAAAAGTGTCGAGAGCAAAAGCAAGATCTACACATGATATTTATTGACTTAGAAAAAACTTATTCTAGAGTCCCATGAGAAATTATAAGGAGAATTCTAGAAAAGAGAGGTGTTAGCGTAATATATATAGAACTAATTAATGATATGTACGAGGAAGTAATGACTAGAGTGAAAATTTCAAGCGGATTAAAGGAAACATTTTCAATAAAGATAGGTTTACATCAAAGATCAATTCTAAGTTCCTATCTTTTTATACTAATCATGAACGAACTCACTGGACACATTCAAGACATAGTACCGTGGTGCATATTGTTTGAAGATAATATTGTTTTGGTAGATGAGACACGTGAAGGAGTAAATGATAAATTAGAATTTTGGTGGAAACACTAGAAGTGAAAGGTTTTAGGCTTAGTAGAGTAAAGACAAAATATATGAAATTTAAATTTGGCAATATTAGACGTAATAAGACAAGTGTTGAGATAGGAGATGATGAGCTGTCTGAAATTGAGAGCTTTAAATATTTAGAATTATTTTTGTAAGGTGATGGAGGGATCTAGAGAGATGTCTTATATAGAATACAAGCAAGATGACTGAAATGGAGGAGAACATCGGGTATTTTATGTGATCGTAAAATACCATTAAAACTTAAAGGAAAGTTCTATAAAACGACGGTTGGACTGCTATGTTATATGATATTGAACGTTGGACTATGACTTTAGCATATGAGCAAAAGATGAGAGTTGCAGAGATGAGGATGTTAAGGTGGATGTGTGGACATATGAGGATGGATAAAATAAGAAATGAGAGTATTAAAGAGAAAGTCGGAGTTGCATTTATTGAGGGAAAACTATAAGAGACACGTTTAAGGTAGTACGGACGTGTACTTAGACAACCAATAAATGTTCCAGTTAGACGGTATGAAACGATGACAAATACACATCAAACGAGGAAGTGGAAGATAAAAAAAGACTTGGTTAGCAATAATAAAATAAGATAAAATTTATTTAAATATAGATGATGATATAGTAAGGGATAGAGCCAATGCCGTAGAAGGATCCATATAGCCAATTCCATCTAGTGGGATAAGATGTGATTGCTGTTGTTGTAATGGCTGTGAGCCTTTATCCTATGTTGCATTGTTATGGTATGTTTACAGTTAGACGATATGGTACAATCTGGTCCAAGCATGAATCACTATTAATACCTGACCAGGTTTTTTGATTTTTTTAAAACCCCTCAAGTTTGGCCAGATATTTTGGATGCTTCCAGTTAGTCATTGATCTGTTTCTGCTGTATTTTGTGTTTTTTAGTTAGCTAATGACTTTAGGATTTGTATTCTATACATATTATATTCTCTGTTATTTGTGTGTGTCCCTTTTTTATTAACTTCTTCATTTGTAGTGTATCAAATATCTCAATTGACCCCATTGTCTATCATCGCATCAGCATATTACGTATTAGTCAAGCAGCAAAATATTTAAACATTCACAAACCTTTCTATTATTCTTTCACTATGACTGCAAATAGTTGGAATCTTCCATGCACGTGTCTTCCAATTCTTGCACTTTTATCTGGATATGGTTTCAGTCAGTCATTTGTAGATTTCTCTTTTTTTTTAAAAAAAAACCATCAAAGGTGTCTTTGTATGCTACATATACATGGTTGCACAATTCCGTTATTTATGTAGTTGTATGTATAATATTTCTCATGTTTTTCCAGGGACTGATGCTTCCACCAATGGACCTCCCAATAGGATTGGACAAGTTTCACATGGTGTTGTTCTTGGAACTGTTAATATTTCTGATCAAAGAGAAGGGATGGGCTTGGTACCTGATATTGGTCGGGTATTTTCCTTACTTCAGAAGTTGTGTGATTTCACCTCATTTGAAGTTAAGAATATGGGTCTTTTGTTCTGAGTCCTTTGTTGTTTTACCTGCAACATGTTTTATCCTGTTTGAAGGTTGTGGGGGCAGTTCTGCAATCTTTAGGTGCTGGGATTTTGTCCCCGGCTGGATCTAACAACACCCTATCTGTTGCAATAGTGAGTCTTTTCTTTATATGTTTTTTATTTTGATTGCATGAAAGGCTAATGCTAGTGTTCTTTATTGACAGAATCAGGCAGCTTCTAGCAATGGCACAGGACAGTCACAAAATGCTACTGGCAGAGTTCAACAAGCCACTCAAACACAGACACCTGTTACACTGGTGAATCAACTGCCCTTTCAGGCGCAACTTGCTTCTCCAACAGTTCAACAACCAAATATGGTAGAAATTTAATTTCGTTTAATATTTTCTTGGTTTGGTTATCTTATGATTTCTTATTGGCCCATTTTTCTGTTCTTTAGGTTATTCCTGATTCTTTGAGGACACTTTCAGATTACATCAACCGCATGGAGCTAATACTACAAAACAGCGGTTATTTTATTTTTTTCTTCAATTATTTTTTTCAAACTTTGGAAGCTCTTTATTTTGCAAACAATTTTGAAATGTTCTGGATTATAATATTTGAAGGTTCTCAGTCATCTGGACCAAGCAATACACCGAATATTCTAAGGTCAGATAACACATCCTTGAACTGGAATAGAATGCCAACTCCTGACGTATTGGGTTCAGTAATTGATCAAGCAAGAGTACTACTCAGTGGAAATACAGCAACTGCTCTCTCTGTATGTTCTTAGTTCTACTTTTAGAATATTCCAGTACAATGTTTTGTAGTATTGTTTTAAAATTTGGTTTTTGCAGCATCAAGAATATGAGTTGTTCAATAATAAGTCAACTGAAATGGAAAATATTCATTAACTGTTGGCCTTCTGCTTTGTTGACACCTAATTCTCTAATGAAATGGACAATTTTAAGATATAAATTTCAAATAATTTGTTTACTTTTAACAGTATTTTGCTGACTAGAATAGAAGAGATATTTATCAGAATGTTTCTATATTGTATTTCTTTCACATTATAATGTCATAGTACCGTACCAATTTGTCGTTTGTGCTGTAGCATATGGCTGAGCGCTTGAGAAGGGAAATCACTTCTGATCCATTGGTTCGAAGTCAGATACAGACTGAAGCCATGCATATGGGTTTAATCATGCAGCATTTAGGTGCAATGCTTTTGGAGCTTGGTCGTACAACTATGATGCTACGGATGGGAACTCCTGTATGTTATTTTTTTTTTTACATTTTAGAAATATAACTAATATTTAGTGATATAATCTTACATTTGATGCAGGATGGTTCTTTTGTGAACTCTGGCCCAGCTGTTTATATATCTTCCACTGGGCCAAATCCTATAATGGTTCAGGTGACTGGCTTTTTTTTTTTATTGTAGTTGAATTGTTCATTTGATGTGAGTAAGCTTCTTGTATTTTATTGCAGCCTTCTCCTCAGTTGAACTCTGCTTTCAATGGTTCTTTACCTTTGGTTAATGGACCTAATATATTAAACGTTGGGGACATATTAAGAAATGTCAATGTACATGTACTCTCGGGTAAGATTTTTTTGATTTCACTCAACTTCTTTTGATTTATGCTAAATAGCTAACTGATCAGGGACTTCATCGGCACCTGGTATATCATCTTCTGGTGCAAGGGAAAATTCAAGGGATCATAATCATAGTGGACAGCAAAACGTGGAACAAGCAAATCAAACTGGCCATGCTTCAGGACCTTTAGGGAATGCTGCTCCAATGAGAGGAATGGCTACTAGAACATTTGTTGCAGCTATTCCAGCACGTTCTTCTGAAGAAAATGCTGGTCATGTCCTTAGTGTTGCTTTTCCTGTACATGCAGGGTCTCAGACGTCGAATCCTACACCTTCTGCTTCATCTCAACATTCTCATCCATCTATGATTAGTGGAACACAACCTACTACAGCAGTCACTGTTCCACTTTTCTCTTCAGGATCTGGTAGTGTCCCTCGAGAAGTGGCACAAGAAAATGCACACACTGATCATGCATCTGCTAGTGCTGCACAAGAGCAAACCAATGGATTTTCCCCTACCCAAAGCATATCAAACACAGTCGGCCAGCAGTTAGTCACTGAAGGTAAGCATACAAGTAATCTTGTTTCTCTTATGCTCATT
The DNA here is from genome assembly GCA_025175895.1 of Wurfbainia villosa. NCBI lineage: Eukaryota > Viridiplantae > Streptophyta > Magnoliopsida > Zingiberales > Zingiberaceae > Wurfbainia > Wurfbainia villosa. Next base: position 121,616,198 of record CM045992.1, read on the forward strand.
GTGTCTATGTGCTTATCAACAACATATTTGCTGATTCTTTTCTATCTTGGTATTCTAGGTTCTTCGTCAAGAAACTCTTGTGAGAATGTTAAGAGTGATTGGCCTGATAATAACCCTGATTCTGCAGACAAACATACTGAGACGCATGTTCCTGACATTTCCACTGAAGATGGAAAGCAGGTATGGTCTATGATATCTTCTATTAGATAACAAGACTCATGGAGGTCTGATATTATTGGGTTTGCAACTCTACGGGATTGATTTTCTTCTACTATGAAATTTGGACCATAATCTTCAGTATTGCTTCGTAGAAATTTTTGGTTACCGATGAGATGCAAGGACCTGCAACCTCGAAACCTATCAAAACTTGTTCGACTACAATGGAAAAGCTCCCCGAGGACAAGACGGACGACACTGCAGAAAGTAGCAAGTTTGCTGGAACTGACAAGACTACTCCCTTGGGGCTTGGCTTGCGTGGTCTGCAACCCAAGGTGATAAAAACCTCCGTTGCATGTATACCAGAGTTTACAACTTTATGTAGATCTTGTCATGCTTTGTTTTTTTTTTTTTGTCTTTTTTCCTTCTGATATGTATTGCTTATGATCTGTGTTGTTACTTGACATCTTGTTTAGAAGCGGAGCAAGTCCGTAAAGCCTGTAGTTAAGGATGGAAAAACTCACGATTCATCATCGGCCAGTCAAAATTCAGAATCTATTTCTAGGGGCCAACAGTTGCTTAGATCAATTGTTTCCCAGGGCTCTGATGGTAACAGAGCCACCATGAATAGTTCTTCTGATCCATTTCCTTCCACTCTTAATCAGCGTGTGGGTAGTAGCATGCCTTTTGGTGGGCAAGGTTCAAGGGAACAAGTTGATGTTAGCGACACAATGAGCCAGGTCCTTCGTGGCCCTTCATTTAATAATATTTTGACAAATTTGGTGGAGGAGACTGGATTAGGTTCTCCCGCAACTTTGAGAAACATGATGGAGCAATGCATTCAGAGTCCAGCAATGATGAATACTCTAAATAATATGGTGCAACAAGTAGAAGACCAAGATCTTGGAAGCATGTTGATGGGATCTGGGGGAAGTCAAGGTGGCATTGATTTTTCTAGCATGATGCGGCAAATGATGCCTGTGGTATCACAAATTATTGGCAGGGTTCCATCCCACTCTCCATCAGTTAGTGTCCCTGAATCTGAACCTCAGTCTCAAAGCAATAGTATGATCAGACAAAACAAGAAGATGCAAGAGAGCAAATTTCAGGTACATGCGTGCTTTGTCAGTTTTCCTAATTGAATCATGTAAACATTTTTATAGTTTCATCTTCTCCATCATGGTTTTCGATTCCACTCAGTTCAACTTGCTACCCGCATCTTCAGTCCTTTTATATATTTGGCTGACAATATTCTCGGTATTCTCAGATTGATCTTCATGAAGCTCAACAAAGGATCGAACAGAATGGCTCTCCTGGAAGTATTTTCCGTGCCATGGTGGAAAGTGCAGGCAGTCTTAATGGTGAAAATAATTGTGAAGGCCTTCAAGAACTCGGAGATGATGTGGACCTCAGTATCGTATGTAGTCTATTTTCATTAATTTCTAATCTTATTGTTATTGATGTGGAGCACTTATATTTTCTGCCCGTCAATAAATCGTTTTGGCAGGAATATTCAGAGATATTGCGCCGTCATATTCAGCAGAGGCTTGATAAAGAATCCAAATCGAAAGAGAAGCTCTAAGTATAGTGTTTATCACCGTTACATGATTTTTTTCCTCTCTCTCTTTCTTTCTTTGGATCAATACAGAAGGCACAACAGTTACTGCAGTGGGTGATATTGGCTGTTTTTGCGACCTTTTCTCTAAGATTTAACACCAATCCGGTTGTATGTTTACGAAATCCTTTATTAGATGCGATTGCAATTTTGTAGTTGTATATCATAGAATTTGTTGAACAGGTTTCAGGCCTCTTTCTCTTATTAAGATTGAATAGGATTAGTACGGCAAAGGTCTGATACGTGCTGCTAGTTTAAAAAAAAATAATACTAAATGTTTTGGCTGAGACGGGGATGCCGAAGTTTTCAATAGCAAGGACGGTTTGATACTCGATGACTTGGATTGTTTGTTAATTCGGTTGGATTTATTGAAGTGTTGATTCGTTGACTCGGCTAGAGCAATGAATCTTTTCAGATGGACAGTGTCAGATGACTTGTCTCGGATGGGCAGGCGAAGGAGGTTTGAAAAGCAAACATCGTTAAAGACGTCGAGAGAGGTCTCGGCTAAGCTCTTTCAATGTTCAAGTCAAAAATTGATAGGAAAAAAGGAGTGACGAATGCGAAGAGCATTAGATTAAGAAAATTTCAAATCTCTTCTCATAATCTCAAGTTATTTTTATATAAGTGGATTCATCTTTGTGGAGTGGTATTGAAAGTATGTCGATGTGATTCTTTAATGTAATGGCCTATAATTTTTAGAAGTAACAGAGGCTATTACTTTAATAAATAAATATTGTAGGCGTACATTAATGTTGTTCGCGTGGTTGATGGAAAATAAGACACCATTAATGTGGTGGACATGCTCCCTTGAAGTAGGCATGGACATATTTTTTTTGTCGTGTGGGGCCTTCGACAAGGAATATTTCATTGGACTTCCTGACTTCAATGACCGTCACGTCACTTGACTTGTTTAGGTATAAATTGGTCGAGATACAAATTAACTGAGATATAATGTTGTAATGTCTATTGTGATGTTAGAGATGCAATACTGCTGAAGTAAGATGCTTTTAGAATGTCATACGACTAGACCGAGATATGATATTTCTAGGATGTCATACGGTCAGATCGAGATATGATACTTCTAGGATGTCATACGATAAAATCGAAATATAATACTTCTAGGATATCATACGACCAAACCGAGATAAGATTATAAATACAACGATGTTCAATCCTATACAAGTTCTAATCGGTATCACTAAATATGCAAAACTGAAAAATTGGAAAAAGAAGCAAAATTAATTCTAAAAATGAAGTAATAAAAATAATAATGTCAAAGCCTCCGCAGCAATTAAGGAAGCAGCTGCACCGCAGCTGCCTGCCCGCGTGCGAAAGGAGGCGGGGGAGGAGGGCGGAGGACGACCCGACAGAGGGGGCATTCCCGGTGCCCCGCCAGCCACCTGTCGACGCACTGGCGGTGGAAGGCGTGGCGGCACTTGGGAAGAACACGCGCCGCCTGCCCCTCCCCCATCTCCTCCAGGCACACCGCGCAGTCCTGGCCCCCATCCACCACCGCGCCCCCTGATCCGTCACCTGCAGCTATCATATCCAGATCCGCAGTCGACAGGCAGGCGGCCGCCTTGCCCTCCGCCGCCGCCAGACTGCCGGGCACGGCGGACCACAACTTGTACGCGAACACCATCGCGATCCCAAAGCCGACGGCGAAGACCGTCCCGATCGCCAAGTACACCGCCCACATCTATCGACCGAAATGGAGATCGAAATCGCTCTCGACTCGTTTAGTCTTTATACACTGCGATCGGACGGCAAGGATTGACGGATAGATGGAAAGGCTCCATCCAGCTTACACGTGTCGTCTTGTGAACTGTGGGAAAAAGGTCTGCGCATTGTCGTCTGATCAATCCCCTACGAATGGGTCTTTATTGTCGTCCGATCCGTAAACATCAAATCGTGACCGCTTATGAGAGCTCTCCGCGAATTAATGATCAACGGCCGAGTTTTGATAAGATCAAACCGGACGGCAGTAAAGGGATCTCCATAGAAAAGAATGCGGAGGAGGAGGAGCCTCCGGCGTCGGCGCGTGTCAGGATGGGCGGCCAAGTGGCACTCGTCGCGGGGAGTGGGGCTTATCGGCAACGTGGAAGATAGTGATTGGTTAATAGCACGGAAAGCCGTTTTGGAGTGTGATGAGCTGGAGAACGGCAACGACGTCACTTTGTCGTCGTCCAGCGGTTTGCGTGCTGAATGCTGGAGATGACACGCGTCGCACGTGGTGGGAGTGGAAGAAAGTGGAGAACGAGTGACCGGTGTATGGTTTAATAGCATAGAGGAAGCAGAGCGCCATGGAGGAGTATCGGATCAAGCAGAAAGCTATCGCCATGGCCGATGTGCTTCTCCTCGTCCTCCTATCCTCGTTGTGTTGCGGCTTGCAGCGAGCAGCGGCGCAGGTGCCGATCCCGCCCCGAATCGATGGCTTCGTCTACGGAGAACCTCCCATTTGGGGAAAATCCGTGGTGGTCGAGGCCTTCTTCGACCCTTTGTGCCCTGACAGCAGAGACTCATGGCCGCCTCTCACGAAGGCGCTGAGGCACTACTCGCATCGTCTCTCACTCGTCGTCCACCCTTTTGCTCTCCCGTAAGTTCGCGGATTCAAACTTGGTCTTCCGCTAGCATTTTCGATCCTGAAACTCTCGTCTTTGCTTCTTCAAGTCAGATTGGTAATTTGATTGAATTTTTTTAGTAGAACATTATGCAAAGTGGTAGATTTCACCGTTTGGAACGCTCGCATGGCTTCTTCTTAAGCGTTTTCATTTTTTTCTTAATCCATTCTGTTCTTCTTTTTGAATAGACACGGAGTTTATTCATTTGATTGTTCTTTTGAATGAATAAATCTGCTGAAACAAAGCAACTCATATCTGGACAAGCGGTTTGCTTTCTTCATTTGTAACTTGTGCAGTGGATTTGCCTTGCGATAGGGACTCTATCAGAAAAGAAAAGTATTCTAATTATTTCACATGGACCATACTAAAGCAACATTTACGACTTCTTGCAAGATTGAACTGTTTTTTCTTCTTATTGTGCTTTCTTGTCATTTTCTTTGAAGAATTTAATGATTTGTCGCGCTGTAATTTGTGTATTGCCTTGTCGCCATTACTGAATTGGAGCCTTCTTTGGAAGACTTGAAGTCTAAACATTTTGTTGCCTTCTCGTGTGTTTATCTTGTTTGTTTTGGAGGAATCCACTGACTTTTCTGAGTACCAAGTCACAGAAAGGAGCAGTTGATATGGTCAAACAGTAGTGAAAGTAGTGGTTTTAACTCAAGTAGGGAGACTGTGCATTAGAAAATGGAAAATGTAGAGAAGAAAGAGTAACAGGATAGGTAAATTAAAGATTAACATCAATTATGTAAATTAAAGGGCATAGTTTGATTTGTCTAGAGAAGAAAATAAGCAAAAAAAAAAAAAAAAGGGTTTTGACTTTAAAACAGGATAGGTTCAAATGACTCTTGAATAGATCAGCTGTAGAACTTTAGTAAGATGAAGTTTTCTTATCTCCAACTTCCTCTCTTCATGCTCCGAGCTACTGCGACTGCCTATAATTCTTGTGTTGTTTTTGTCACTGCAGTTACCACAGCAATGCTTTTATTGCTAGCCGTGCACTTCACATTGCCAATAGGCTCAACTCATCCTCAACATACCCATTGTTGGAGTTGTTCTTCAAGTTTCAGGTGGTCTTTTTTACTACATAGAACTTAGTTCTTTTTTTTTTTCTCAACATGAAGGATTCCTTTATGGAACTGAAACTGGACTACACTCTGACTCATGCGACTACAAATTCAATCATCTAAACATTGCTTCGCCTTCTCTGAGTTGGTGCATTTTTTTTTTCTACTGTTCAACATGGAACTTCTGCGCTAATTTTATATTGTACCAAAACAGGAGAAATACTACAACTCACCAACTTATTACCTAACAAGGGCTTCTATAGTGGATGACATCTCAAGGCTGGCCACTCAGGTTGTCGGTAAAAATTCGTTATCATCATTTCTAGCTGGTTTCAATGCCACAGAAACTGACTCTGCAACAAGGATTTCCTTTAAGGTCAGTGTGAGCATTCAGGGTTGCGTTTGTTCTTTTTATTATTATTTTTCTTGTTTCTGATGCTAATTGTTCAACCACTGCAGTATGGTTGTTCAAGGGCAGTGACAGGCACACCTTTCTTCTTCGTAAATGGGATGCCACTGGCTGTGTCTGTCCCAGTGCCTGATTACAAGGCATGGAGGAATATTATTGATCCACTTTTAGCAAAGCAAAGTCGATAAGTATCATAGGCAACCAGTTAATATTTCTAAGATGAATAAGTGAAGTTTTCTGTGACTTCCAATATGATGTATGGCTATTTGATTGTTGTTATGCACAAAGCACTGCATTTCATTAACACAATCAAACAATGAAATGAACACGGCCATTGTGAATGTATGATTGTTCCACCCAAAAAGCAGTTGGAATCGAATCTTCTTTAGGAAAAAGAAAAGGTGTGTTCTAGGTAGGGGGGAAAAAAAAAGAATCCAATAAAAAGCTCGAATTGACATTGGTATAGCATTTTTTTTTTAAAGCGATATCATTTTCAATCACACTTTTCAAAGGTCCTGAAGAATCAATGTTTTTGAACTCAAACCAATCGTTAAACCAAGCTAACCATTGATTCCCTTGTCGGTACCAGTTTCAGGTCAGAGGACACCCGAGAACTCCTGTCGTCGATTGAACCGGCTGGTTCAGTTGCTCTGCCACAACAATCAGGTTGCTAAAGTAGCAAATGACCTGCAATGACATCATATCACCCACAACAATATAATAAAGTCATGTCAAAACCAATTGAAATTTACTTTACAAGTTCACTGCAAAAGCAATGATCAATTAATAAAATGATCGTGTAAAAAGAATAAAAAGGACAATCTTATGCACGAAGCTCCTGCTATACCGGATTTCAGAGAATGATCCATTGTACACAGTCTTATTTTACTTTATAAGAGATTATTTTTAAGATTCGAATCTATGATCTCTATGACACAAGACAATAATCTTATCGTGTAAAAAGAATGTCCATCGACCAGATGAGCAAAAATATCAGATATTAGGGGGCTAATCTCTCGTCAAAATACCCGGAGCTTTGCAGTCACCACTGTGAACCTCTTCATCTAAGCCACTATGTGATTTTGCCGAAGGAGAAGAGAAATGTTGGCACGTTCCATGCGTGTGAACCTCATCATCTAAGCCAATATGTGTGATTTTGCCAAAGGAGAAGAGAAATCTTGGCACGTTCCATGTGTGTCTAGTTCTTCATACGATGTAGATAGATCCCGAGTTATCAGTTTGTGATACTTCATGAGCTGGTGAAGACACTGATTCTCTCTCTCATTAGAATCGCATTCTCATTTTCTAATCTGGATTTTTCAGCCAATGGAGTCTCCAGCTGAAGTCTAACCTACAAACAAAAACATGATGCCAGGAAAAATGAATGTGTGTCAAATCTGGAAGACATAACACAGAACACAGTCAAAGTGAAATGGTTTGAGACTCAAACTCCCTAGGTGTGTCTGGTGTGGTGAATTGCATGCAGCCCTATTTGACAAGACAAAATACATTTGTTTCTAGGGCTATAAACAAACTAAATTTACATGAATAAATTTACTACTAGTTTCGATAAGAGCTCATGTATATTTATTTGATGAACAATGTGAGTGTGCAAATCTGTTTAAATTTGTTTATAGGTTTGAAAACTTATTTGAATAAGCATCATGGATGTCATATAAATTTCATTGAAGCCAATCAATTGATCAGATTTTTCACAAATAGTAAGCAAAAAAAACTCAAATTTCTGTATTTTCTACTCGGTATGAACAATGCCATCTTTTCTTCGTTCTTGTCTTTTATTAATCCTTTTGATATTATACATTTTTTAGGTCTCAAGCCTTCTGATATACTATGCCTATAAATTGGCATTGATTCCTAGCTTCTAAGAGGTCAAGTTGTTCAAGGATCCTAAGTACCAGGTTTAGCGAATATTCGATCAGTTCGAGAAAATCACATGACTTGTCAGATGAGTGATCAATCAGCTGTCTTATGACCTTGATCCTGAACTCATATGGAGCACATGAATCAAGTTGCCCCCTGTGATATTGGTGTTGGGAATTCGATCCCAGAACCCCTATGTAGTACTTCAATCCAGTTCTACTCGAACAAAACATAAACTAGATTCCTGCAAGCATCCCTTCATCATGCTTACCATGTTACAATGGTATTCAAATTGGCAGTTGGTACATCAACTTTGTTGGTGTTGGAAGACTAAAACAAAGTTCACAAACCAATCAGATTAGCAAGAAAGTAAAAGCCTCGGCATTTTCATGTTGGCCATTGTTCTTTGGTGAGGTCACTGTAATTTGTGACATCTCAGCTGAGAAAAAAATGGCATTTTTCTGGCAACATCTCAATAATTAAGACAGCAGGGGTTCGTATTGTGAGTCTGAGATAATTCAACTGCACAAGAACAGCATAAGGAATCTAATCGCACGAACGCCAAAACTAAGCTAGGAGATATTGCAGATTTTAACATCTGCTGGATACCGTCACCCAATAAAACGCTAAAAGCCTTTTGAAACGCCAAATTGAGTTAGTTCTAAGAATGCGCAAATAGAGATTCTGTTCTAACAAAGGTAAAAACACACAAACAGATGAAGTGTCATATTTTCACCTGTCGCATGGCGATTAGGGTGCTGGAAAACTGCGACAGGGACGAGGGGACCGAGTCGAATCCTCTCATCGGAACTTCAGGACCATCCCGCAACCTCTTCCCGCAGTCGGACTCGGCCCTGAACTGCAAAGAATCTCAAAAAACAAAAAGTCGATTTTTGTAAATACTTGATGAAAAATGCAAACCCAAAAGAAGATGAAGGAGATCCATACGCAAGAGGCAAATACTGGAAATCAGGATTCCGGACCCAGAGGATGCAATCGACTCTATCGTCGATTCTAATCCACAGTTCTTCGGAGGAGGAGCTCACCGCAGGAGCCGCAATCTGTCGATCGATCGAGAAAGTGCAAAAAAAAAAAGAAGGAAAAATCAGATGCGATAGATGGAAGACGAAGGGAGACGCTGCTACGGCTAGTGGAGATGCATTCAATAGAACTTGGTTTTCCGTCGTCTAGGTGCTCGTTGAGGTGTCGATGGGCCGGCCTTTCTAATTGGGCCGTACTACAGCCCATCAACGATTTGCCAATCTACATGCTTGACATAGCCTCATGATTCCATACGTTGGGTTAGTAGTTGACTCTCAAATAGTCAAACCTTGGAAATCATAGAGAGAACCGTACAAGTTAGAAAACAAAGCGTGGTAGACTAATGTGTGTTCTTCTTAGATAAATAGTTACAATGTTGTTTTGTATGTTATGAGTCGAGGAAGAATGTTAAATTTGAGATTACCTTCAATTGATTGCGTGAAGTTGTTTTTCCATTAGTTTATTTTTAGTTTATAAAAAATATAAAAAGGTAAATTATTATATTTTAAATTATAAAGATAAAAATAAAAAGGGGTGAGTTTGTTTTTGTTGTGGGGGTTTGAAGGGGAAAAAAATATGTATATAAATTTTAAAAAAATGTTTTTAGGTTTTTTCTTCTCAGTGAAAAAAAAAAAGAAGGGTAAAATTAATAATTGATAATTAGGGTGTTTACTATTTAGTCTCAAAACATTAGGTAAAGGAAAGGAAGAGAGAGAGAGCAGTGGAAAGGCAAAGAGGGCCACCGAAGAAGGACGGACGACGGCGTGAGGCGGGGAGCGGCCGATCCTCTCTCTTCTACCTCCTCCTCCCTCAACTCGCACGCTCTCCTCGTCGACGACCGTTCTCCTTCCATGGCCTCCGCCGCCGCCGCCGGCTCCGCGGATTCGTCGCCCTCCTCCCCTTCCCCGCGGGCGGCCCGCCAACCCTGGTCCCACGTCGTCCGAGGAGAACCCGACGGATCCTCGTCCTCCCCGCCGCCGATCTCGTCGCCGGATCCTTCCGATCGCAAGCCTTCGCCTCCCGGCGGCGTATCGCACGAAGCCGCAGCTGCACGCGGGAAGAAGGCCGCCTGGAAGCGCCCTTCGCCCAATGGCTCGATGGAGACGGGCCCGGCCGTGATGGGCGGCTCCGCCTCCTGGCCTGCTCTGTCGGAGTCCGCCAAGCCCGCTGCCAAGTCGCAGCCCTCGGCTTCAGATGGAGCGCCGCTCTCTGCATCACCGGTGAGGGTTTCCTGATTAAGAAAAAGACTTAACTAAATCTGCGTTATCTGTTGTGTTAGATTAATGTCTTCATTGGATTTTCTGCTTAGGGGCCTGCGACTTCGAGTTCTTTGCCGAAGCAGAATGCAATTCCGCATGGCGCTCCAAATCATCTGGCTCCTGAACACCAGAAATCGGTTAAACGTGGTGGTACTATTAGCAATGGCGTGTCTCCTGCTAGTGCGGCTTCCGCGCCTCCCTCCCCACCGACTTCGGCAATTATGCCCCAGGCAAACACGGACGAGCAGGCTCCTCGAGAGCTCTCGTCTCAAGAGCATTCTACCAAGAACAATACCAACTACAACCATGATTCCAGGGGAGGCGGATCGGGATCACAGGCTCATGATGGTGGTGGTGACAATTTGAGGAGCTATGGAGGCAACAGGAGATGGAACAATGGTGGTTCTTCTGGATCTCACCATAGCAACTATAGTAACCGCCGTGATCAGGAGCGTGGGGGCTATGATGGATATCGAAGGAATGCTTTTGGAAGGGACTTCCAGATCCAGCACCGAGGTGCCCGACCCTACTTTAGGCCTCCACCGCCAATGCCACCTCCATTCCCTGGACATATTCCGCAGGTTCGGCCTTTTGGGAATCCCATTGTTTTCCCTGGTAAGTTTTATGGTCTTGGTGAATCGATTGTCTGTAGTTTCATTATCTGTTGATGGAATTCTTTTTGTTCACGAGGATTGTCTAAATCTGCTTTCAGATATGCAATCTCCTTTTGTTTATTTTCCTAGCCAGCCACCTCCTGGGGCTCTTCCTTTTGTTCATCATCCGGGAATGCCACATGCCATGTATTTCCCAGCTATAGATGTGCAGCGTTCTACTTTACTCAAGCAGATAGATTTCTATTTCAGGTGACTGAATGAATTGATATGTAAGCATTTGTTCTAAATGATTGATTATCATATTATGTTTATCGTTTTCCCACCTTCCCAGCGATGAGAATCTGTGTAGAGATGTTTATTTAAGGCAGAACATGGATGAGCAGGGATGGGTTCCGGTATCCTTGATTGCTGGTTTCAATAGAGTAAGTTTGGTTTTATCATAGCTTATAATTGACGCATGAAGAATGTCTGAAAAATTCACTTTTTCTCTTCTCTTTCTGGTGTTAATCCTGAAAATATATTTTGCAATAAGAGATATTCTTATTTTCCATCTAAACCTATAATGTAATAATTGAAATTTCTTCGATCCTTCTTTACAACAGAGCATCAGAATTCTTTATTGGATGTATGTGATAATAGCATTTCTACTACTTTGCTATAGTGTTGCCTTTTTAATCAGTCATTTTAGTCTCTGCTCTGTCTAATGTCAGTCCCTCAACACATACTGGTATAATTTTTGGATGGCATATCAAAGTTACTGAAAATTTTGTTGCATCAAGAAAAAAAAATACCCAGCCAAGCAATAATGCATCATCCAGCAAATAGAGATAGCTAACATTATAAACATGAATTATAGTTCAAGATAGTGCATGAAACAGAAAGAATGTATGGAAAGATTTTATTTTACCATTCGTATGTAATCTGTATCATCTGTGGAACTGCAATTTCTTTGACCACTACCAACAACTATGGCATTTGCAATAGCTTTTGTGACTTTCATGCCATGGTACATTACCAAACTATTGCACTGATATAAAATTGGTATCTTAACTTTTATCTTCTTGGAATAGGACATTACCCAGACTAGATGACAATACTTATTTTGTGGAAGTGAATTGTCTAAGATGAGCATATTTTGAATGCAAAGGGTTCATGTTCATTGTCACTTCCTCTTGTCAATCACTTTCTCGGCTCTGTGATTTCATCCCCCCTCCAGTTTGATCCTCCAACACCATGTAGAATACAGGATAAGATGTATTATCAATTGACACAAGTCAAACTCAAAAGGATGTGGATCAATTTACAATAGTCGTCTGAAGATGCTGACAGAGTGTATGCCAACTTCTGTACTTTTGTTTTTTTTTCTAATACTCAATGGCAGACTATCATGTAGTACTGCATCGATTTTGATAATCTTGGCCTATATCTGCCCAATATTGAATTTCAACTGCAAATATTTCAAGTTGTATAAAGCTGTTTGTTTTCTAGTTCTTTTGGCCAGATTATGATTATTTATCAACAGAATTTGATCCTTTTAATAACGGGCTGACGATGACTAGTACTCTAGCAAAATATGTTGCCAATTTGTGAATGTCCATCTTGAAGAACAAGTAGTTGTTTTAATACCAACTATATGTGATGGGATAGAATCTCCACATTTGGAATGCTTAACAGGTGATTTGATGACTTATTATTTATGCCATCATCGGATCGACAGAGAATATTCTTTTTAAAGGTGACAGGGTAGTGGGAGTTCAATTAAATTTATTTGATAAAATCAGAAGAGATTTGAATGACTTTGGACCATGATATTTTGGAATTATAAGTGATACAAATTTATATAGAGCCCATTTCTGGATTATGCCTTATAGCAGACCTCAATTACTTGGGATGCACAACTTCTCGATGGTATTGTATTAAATTCTGATAAAGTTGCAGTGATATTTATATTTGTAATTATGTTTAGAGAAGGTTTCTCTTATGCTTAGTTGCTTACAACGTGCAACTAGAGAGGCATTAGGCAATACATCAATGTTGCTATTGATGCTTCATGTATACTTGATCTTGTTCGTCACAGTTTCTTCTACTTACTGCATTGGCTGTTTCGATGGCGGTTCGATCTTCAGGATCTAGTTAGCCATGTGGCTCATGATTAGGACAGTTTTGATGGGTCACACACTTCACAGTGCTGCCGATCTCTCATGGTTTATATATATACACACACACTACTGATTTCTTGTTTCTTATCTTTCTAATTTAACTATTGAAGTATTAATTTTCAGTATGGAAAATTATCTTAATATTTACAGGTCAGACGAATAACGAACAGCATAGACTTCATTTTAGGCACACTCCCGCTGTCCACCGAAGTCGAAGTGCAGGTACCTTTTAGATTATTTTCCCAACCATTTGTAATGATTAATTTGAATGGTAAACTAATTCAAAGTTTCTTAGTTTCGTAGATGAATTTACCATGGTAAACCCATGAAAATACACCAACTTGTTTTTATGCTGTATTAGTCCTCATTCTTGACACATGCTCATGACAGGGCGATAAAATTAGGAAGCGTAGAGGCTGGATGAGTTATCTTCTCCGACCGAGTTCCTCTCAGGCTGCTAACGCTGCTGGTCACTCTCCAGTGACATTGGAACCTGATAATCTGGCTGCACAGTTGCAAGCTGTTGATCTGGAGGCGACAGCTTCTGGACAGAGCAGGAGAAGGATTCTCAGTAGGTCGGCATCTGGCAGCGTGAATAACCAGCTACATGCTGCTGCCGATTGCAATGGCGAATCTATTAGACAAATGGTTCAAGAGTGACCTGTTTTAGAGTTCTTCACAGAGGGAGAATGGAGAATGGAGAATGAGAACATTGCTGGTAATATGTGGGAGATTGCATTTTGCGATTGCCATGACAAGCCATGCCGGAATCTTGAAGTACCATCTTTTAGGTTGCAGACTGAAGAGGGAGAAAACCAACAAAAAAGAAGAAGAAAACAACAGAAAAAATTTGAAAAATCAAAAGAAAAAGAAAAGAGATGAAAAGGAGAAAAAAGGGGGAAAGATAGAAGCAACAACTGTGTTTATTCGTGGATTTCCAGTCTGTTTATTTCTGCATACTCTTTCTTTAGAGCGTTTGAACTGTTCTCATTTTTGCGTTACGAGGATGGAATTTGTCACCCTAAACTTGTTAAGTGAATCGTTTCCTTTATTCGTTTTTTCCCCCCGGTGTTTCATGAATAAAAGATAAAATTTCGCATCATGTCTTGTCGTGAAAATTGTTGTCCCTGATGTTTACTACATCATTAATTCTGATGGTGAAAAGGCATGTTTACTTGAAGGGAAGAGTAAACGATGGAGGACAAGGAGGAAAAGCTTATAGTACTAGTACTAGGATGCAAGTTTTTCTTTTTCGAACTTAAAGGGAGATAAAAGTGCTAAACATTGAATTTGCTATGAAGTTTTTTAGATTTTAACAAAGTTATGCTATTTTTAAATGAAATATATAATGGACTTGCATAAGTTTTTCGCATTCTATAACTAAAAGGCAAATGATACATTTTTATGAACGTTCCATTATGTATATTAATTCAACGATTTTTGATATGTTTTCCTATTGACAAATGTATTCATACATGACATGTTTTATTAATGAAAAAAAAAAATCTGACAATGTGGTCAAATGGGTGACTGTTCCACATTTTGTTATGGAAATAATTTCGTAAAGGATTAATTTAAATTTTTAATCATAATTTTTTAAAGAGAAATTCGTTATGAAATTCAAGTATATGAAATATATCACATGTTTAAAATATGTACTGGATATTATGAACTTGAAAACCTGTCACATGGTTTGTAATGCCCCACCAATCAGTCATTTCTTCTCGTTATGAGAATGGAGACAAGATATCATCTATCACACTTAACCAGGCAGTTTCTGTTCGTTGGTGTTGGGTTTGATTCATAAAAATGGAATGCGTATTATATAATAAAATCATAAATGAGGAAAGAATTTGACCTGAATATATTCACAACATACATCTTGCCAACTAGAAATATTCTCTATCTTTTGTCGTATAAATGTAACAGACAGTAGAATTCTTGCAGTAGCAGTCTCAGTGTAGGAGAAGAAACAAGAATAAATTTTTAATCGAGTAATACAGAAAGTAAAAATTTTACACCTTTTAAGAGTGATGCAGGCAAAAGTTGACCATCATTATTCCACTTCACGTCTCATTTGCCACTTTCACGTCCCTTGGATCTAAAATGGGACTGCGTATGGTAGCAGATGTATCAAGCTCGAGGTTGCACTGAAGGAACCTCATGATTCACAAATAGGTCCTGTCGTGTTGCCACTTTCACGCCCCTTGGATCTAAAATGGGACTGCGTATGGTAGAAGATTATAAGCTCTGAAGTTGCACTGAAGGAACCTCATGATTTTCACAAATAGATCCTGCTGTTTGCCACTTCCATGCCCCTTGAATCTAAAATGGGACTGCGTATGGTAGCAGATACAAGTTCAACTCAGGCATGCAACAAGCTCGAGGCTGCACTGAAGGAACCTCATGATTCTCACAAATAAGTCCTATTGTGTTGGTAGTGGTGCTGGTTTTCTTCAGAGGATTAGGTTGTTGCTTCGGAGCCACAGTTAGCCAATCATCATCATCCTCACTGACCACCACTGATTGGTCGAGTCGCATTGGGTGTGGTGGATTCCAGTTTACTACCACAGTTTTGTACTGTTCTTTTTGCCATGTTCTGCCGCCAACCCTGTTCGACCGGGAAGTTTTAGTTGTAGCTGCTGCTGCTGCCCCAGGGAGAGCTGCTTCTGGAGGCCTGCTCAAGGAACATGGCTGTTCAGCAACTGCAGTAGGAATCTGATCAAGTTTCTGCTTTGCTGTGTGTACATTTTTTGGCTGTGGACTTATTTGTGTTGACAATGATGGCAAGGGTAGCTGCTCCTGCGCCTTTGTATGTTTCGTCAAAGGCAATGACAGCACAGCCTGCCCCGATGGGGGCAATGATAGTTGCAGCTTAGTTTGCTTTGAGGAAGGGACCGCTCGCTTCAATCTCCCTGGCGGTGGCAAAGGTGGCAGTTCCCTTGTTTGCCTTGATGATGGTACTGCCGGCTGTGCCTGATCTGATGTTGGCACTGGTGTTTCCAGATTAATTTGCTTTTGCGATGGCACAGTCAGCCCCCCAAGTCCCGACTGTGGCAAAGATGGTTGCGGCTTAATTTGCCTTGACAAAGCCAATGGGAATCTTACTTTCCCTGATGATGATGATGATGATGATGATGAAAGTGGCTGAGGCTTTATTTGCCTTGATGACGGCAAGGCTAGTTTTACTTGCCCAGACAGTGGCAATGGTGGCTGCCGCTCTGTTTGCCCTGACAAAGGTAAGGGCGATAGCTCTGCAACTCTTTGCCTTAAGATTGGCAATTTGATGCAAAGAGTAGGACCTTCATGATAATAATGGGCAATGTTCAGAACCAAATGAAGATCAATAAAGTTCAACCTAAAGCAAAAAATCAAAAGTTGTTTTACCTTGAGGATCATAGCAAGAAGAAGATGACGCTAGTTTCCTTCTCTTACTGCTGTCCTGAGAACTCTCAGGCGAATCAAGCTTATGCTGGATAGAACATGGAGGCTCAAGTTCTTCAGTGAGGCCACTTTTCTCCAGTTGCTCAATTGCTTCACTTGTCTTCTCGCTGCAAAGATCACGAACCAATGGGAGTTGCTCATTTTCAGACTTCCTCTTTTCGTGGCTTCTTTTATCATCTTCTGATTTATCCTTATTCTTCCTCTTTTTATGCTGCTTTTCTTCATGATTTGAGTTTACATCCCTCTCTTTCCCATGCCTTTCCTTCTTCGCCTTTCCTTTATGCTTCTTTGCCCTTTCTTCCTTTAGAAGCTACATTGCATAAGAATTGTCAACCCCGACACAGAGGATAGACATTCACATACAAGCAAGGAGAAACGGCCAAAGATGCTGAGATTTGTTGCCCAGTTAATGAAAGTGTAAGATATCAAGGCTCAGTTTTTACAAGTTAATCAAAAATGTCCATTCCCAAACCAGATTTATTTCCAACAATTTTAGGACTAACAACTGCAATCTTCTTAGCTATCAGTTATAGAATTCACCGAGGTGAACCACAATAACCACAGGATGCCACAAGGGAGAAGGAAAGGGATACATTTTTTTTAACTTCACAATGAAACCAATTAACTACTCACATAACCTTTCCAGTCTATAACACTTAACCAAAATAAGATCCTCATATGCTTTATGAAAATCTAAAGTCACATGTAAAAATCATGATAAGCATATTTGCTAAATTTAGCCTTCAAATTCCAGTCCCAGGTAGGGCAGTGAGAAAACTCAACAGAATAATTCAGAAATATAAAGGCTCGCCAAGTGGATCGATGCCATGTTCCAAGTAAACTACGAAAGTTCACCCCAAACATCCCCTGTATTATGTGATATTATGTGATATAATTCTCCTCCTCCACCATGACTTCTCATTCCCGTTATAATTTCTTGACTAACCTACATGTCAAGGTCATCTAATTTACACTGCAATTGACGAACACAATAGTCGAGTAAAAACGACGGCCGTCTTCTTCAATCAATGAATGAGTAATCGGCCAATTATAATCGATTTTATTTTTGGTCATATCGATACAAAAAGGTACACACGTCTCTATTTTGTTTTTCACAAATTCACCTAAAATAGACTTCTAGATAGAATCTACAATCTTCGCCCGTGGCTCAATAAAGGCCAAAAGGCAATCCGAGCAACCAACTCATCCCCGACAAAGGAAGCCGAGAAAGAATGCAAGAAATCAACCACAGCAAGCATCGATGCTCAACAAACCTTAATGGATTGGTTCTCCGCCTGTCCAAAGTAAGGCAGTGGGTACAGGAAGCAACGCGACATGACGCTTACAGAGATCTCTTCCTCCTCCTCTTCCCTTTCCCCTTCGATCGAGAGATCGACAAATTTAACAGACGCCGGCGATGCAAATCAAGGACGATTTGGAAACATAGGGTTAGGGTTACGCCGGCGAGAGAAAATGGGAATAGGAAATTAAACTCGAGAGAAAAGGCCCGATGGGTGATATTTATAGAGCCGAAGAAGAGAGGCTCTGCCAGTTTGTTAAAGCGGCGCGTCAGTCCGAGGAAGGACCTGCTGCGGTCCGTTTCAATCCGCCAAACTCATCGGGTCCCACACGATTTCTATTGGGCCGTACGTACAAAGGCCGTCGATGATCCTGCATTCTCGATTGTGGATTTTATGTTAAAATTTTATAATACTAATTTAAGATATTAATTATTTAAAAACAATCCATGCAAAATAATAAAACAAAATAATTACAATGTTTGATCACGAAATTGTCTTAATATTAGTTACCCACTTTTTCCTTCATTCGCCGAGATTTGTTCTATCTTAAGTAAACTGGGCCGCCAGCGGTCTAGCTGGGCTGGGCTCAGCTCGCCCAACATGTTAATTTTTTTTTCATGGAATAATTTTCTTCTTCAGTCACATAATAATAAACTTTCAGGGCTGCTGCTGTTACATGCATAATACTTTTTCTTCAAAACTCAAAAGGGTAGCTTCTTCAGTCACACTGATGATATTATTAATGCATATTGTTCATGAAGGACAAATGTTTCAGCGACGATAATAAATTGCAATCTTGTTGCCTTGTGTCGGCGAGTTTTACCTTTGCCTGTTGCACATGTTCAATCACCTTTCGAAAGTAACTCTGGCCGCTAAATCTAATCGGAGAAGCAGGTACAAAGCGACAAGGTTCCAGAGCTGACCATTAAACTGGAACATTCGATCAAAAGCATTACTGATACATTAAGTGAAGAAGTGAATAAGAACAATGGGATGTGAAGGTGCCCCCAGAGCACACGAGCACTCCCTCTCATTGTCGTGCAAGCCACATAGTTAAGCTAGCAAACAAGATCTAGGCACTAAATGGTCAGTGAGCATGCAACAGCTAAAGGGCTGGCAATTATTGATCCGACCTGCTCATTCGGCCCTCTCTCGGATCACATCGAATCCCATCTCTGTAGGGTCAGTCGCTTGCACCTCATAGTGGATCCCTTCCAGTAGCCTCCTCAGCCCTTGCTTTGAGGTGGCATACAAGATCTTCGATCTGATCCTTGATGCTGTAGGGGACCTGCAAAGGGAACATAATGCCAAGCCATAAAATCCAAGACTCCATCACAAAAGAAAAAGAAAAAAAAAAAAAAACTGTCGGTCAGTATCGAGTCATTGAATTCCATCTATCATATGCAATAGGATTCAGCGTTTTAAGAAACTCAGTACCTGCTGGCCAAATCATTTCAGATCTAGCCTCATGTAAAAGAAGGTTCAGTGTCGACTGATCGAACTGATCGATACGTATAGTATGCCGGAAAGGCAGGCACAAACATGCATGATTGTGTTGGTACACATCGAGATCAAGGTTAGCAGGTGGGGTAGAATTTAGAGACATCTGCTTTAGGAAAAAGAATAGGTGCAAAGTCTAATCTCCACGTATGAATTGTTCAGCTTGCTAAGATAAGGATGGATGCTTCCAGGAAATCAGCAAAAGGTGGGTGCTCTTGTTAATATGCGTGGAGACTTTTTTATTGTCCGAGCATATTGTCAAGTTTCATTCAAAGAATTCTAAGCGACAAAAAAGGATCCTTGTTGGGGTCTTTCTTCACAATTCATATCGCCTCTAAATTCCTAACATACAAGTTAGGAATGACTGCGATATTTTTAACTTCCTAAGGGCAATTAGAGAATTTCAAGATATTGAAAGACGTAATATATGAAAACCATACAAAGTTCATGCTAGTGGAATGGTCTCCCTCTGGCCTCTGCCATGTTAAAATTTAAGAAAGTGGACCTAAAGGTGGAGCATCTTTTTTCCACCATGAAGTTGAGCACTTAACTTTACTGATTTGTGCTGATGTTTACAGGTTTAGAGCACAGATGGAGGGTGATTTCTAGATTACAAATAAATTGGTCATTTATGAACAGAACAAGTTCAAGACGTTTAAGATATTACAAATTCAACTTGAGATTTCAATAGGCTGCTAATCTTTATTACGGATGATTTCGAGATTGTTGATGACAGAGATTGATAAAGTTCTGTTGTGAATTATTTTAGGTTGGAAATTGAATAGACACATATTTAGCAGAGTGAAATTAAGATCAGATCAAGTTATGCATGGTTTTTTTAAGTCATGGAAAGGTCCTCTTATGCAACGTGTGGGGTTTGAAAACTGGTATCAGTCTAAAAAATTTATGATTTCTAGATCGAATCCAGATGAAGCAAAGAAATGCAATCTATCAAGCTAATTTTTCTTTTTCCTGAAAGATATAGATGTAGGATTTCACCTGAAACGATTGCATAGTAAGAGAAATACCAGGTGATGAAGAAGATCTGAGTTATGAATGTTTATTTTGGGTCACAAAAATTCCATTTTCCGATGCGTCTAGGGTTTTTATCAACCTCCATTGATCTTAACGATCGATGATACCTAGATCAAATCAAGACCAAGAAAAAACAAAGCCATCTTAACGAACGAGCCAATTGAGTACCAGGTGATAAAGAAGATCTTGCTTCTCTGACAGTTGTCACAGGATACGAAGTCGAAGTCGAAGACGGCGTAGCGGCAGTCGTCGGCAGGGAGGGCGGCGGCGAGGCCGTCGTAGCCCTCTCCGGCTGCACCGACTTTGTCGACCATCACCTCGCGGGCCTGCTCGTCGATCTTGTACACCACGTACCGGCTCACCTTCTTCCACTTCATCTCCATAAATGAGCTCAAACACTCCTGCTTCACCCGCATCCCCTCCGTCGCCTACCATTATTTTCCAGGAAAAGAAAAAATCACAAACAAAAAACACCAGTTCGAACCAAAATCGAAACTTTATACAATTGAAGTAAGCGAACAGTGGATCAATCACCATCTTGAAGGCCATCGCCATGGCCGCAGCTTGGAATGTGGTCACCGGTGACCTCTGCTTCTGCCTTTGGAGTTGCAGAGGTTCTTAAAGACGTATTTATTTATAGGCTGAGGAGTTACAAAATTAAATGAAATTGCTTCTTCGTTCTTCCTTTTTTTTGTTGCTTTTGAGAAAAATGGAAGGGAAAAAAAATTGTAATATTGATTTTTTTTTTAAATAATAAAAATTTACTCGATTCTGTGGGCTTATCATGCACTCAACACATGATGAGACAGACAGCTCAATAATTATTTTAAGCTTTTCAAGAGCCCAAAATTTAAAAAAAAAAATCTTATTGTTTTAGCACAAATTATCTACTATTATCTTAATCTTAATGCTCAATTGTGTTTTTTTCTAAAGAGGTTGACTATGTATTGTTATCTTAATCTTATTAAAAATTGTAATTTTAATTAATTAACTTGTGTGTGTGTGTGTGTGTGTGTGTTTGGAGGGATGGGTGGCCTTCTCTTTTTCTATCTCCATCCATTGGATGCTTTTGCTTTGAAGCAAAGAATGAAGAGGCCCCTATCTATGCGATATGGTTGTTGGATCCAAGGTCATGGCTTTAATATCATTCACTTTTTCTTTATTCACCTTTAGTGGAATGATCATATTTTTTTCATGATAGTTATACGATGACTACTTGTTCACATCAGATGAAGTTAAATGCCTGGATACTATTAATTAATCAGTCGTCAAAAAAAGGTTTACAATTAAGAAGAAACAAAG
This sequence comes from Wurfbainia villosa, assembly GCA_025175895.1. Classification (NCBI taxonomy): domain Eukaryota; kingdom Viridiplantae; phylum Streptophyta; class Magnoliopsida; order Zingiberales; family Zingiberaceae; genus Wurfbainia; species Wurfbainia villosa. The sequence continues at coordinate 121,637,599 of CM045992.1, forward strand.
CCAGAAAGAAAAAAAAAAAGACACAGAAAGTAGTGGAGAGTGAAGAAATGTACTGTTCAGCAACTACATATCCGAACAAAAAGTTCAGAAGCCAAGAAGAAGAAGATTTAATTCAAGAAAATGGAAAAGATTACAGTAGAAGAAAAACATAGTTTAGTTCAACAACTGCAAATCACTTAAGGAAAGCCATAAAAGTTCATAAATGAAGAAGAGAAAGAGTGGAATGCAAACAAATGAACCAAGAGCGCTGCTAAAAGATTTATTTTGTATTTTTATATTGAACTATGTATCATTTGCATAACTAACAAGTCTTAGAACTCATTGATGGAATTGAAAAATTATGAAAAATGGCATTAGGAAATCCTTTATGATTGTTGATGGAGCAGTTAGTTCAATTGGCCAATAAATGAGTTTTCTTAATTATGAACCAACAACTGATTTCCAGACAAGGAGACAATACATCTTAAAAAGAATTCAGTAAAAAGTTAATCTTAGCAATCTTGCAAGAAAATCCTTATACAATTACATCAAATTTGTAATGTAGAATCAGTGGTACAACAACGTTATAGTAGAGTTGATTTCCAAACTCAAAATACATATGTTTTTGCATACAGACATGATAATGGCACTGCAACTTTTGTTGCTTCAATCAACCCCACAAGTTTCTGTGGTTCTTACCATGTTAAAAGTCAATCAATCAGCCCCTCCTCCATCAGCACACTTAGGATTAGTTTCCAGTAGAAAAGTAGCGGCTTCTGTTCTTGCTGCACATCCATACTTAAAAGTACTGTATTTCCTATGTACTCCAGTGAGTTTTCCAGTTGCAGCCTTGAGGTGGAAATCCACCATTAACATAGAGGATTCACTGTCATGAAAAGACATTTTAGGCGCACAACAAGAGATTCCAAAGGCGAAGAATTGTATATGCCGAGTAGAACTCACAGTAGCTGGCTCTCTGAATAGGTAGTATGCAATTCGCAAGTTTTTGTCCATTCCTTCTGCCCTTTAAGGGCACATTGTGCGGTATATATTGCTGCAGCAGCCAGTAACGAAGGGCAGAATTTGAGCATCTTGTACTCTACCAAAGAGAGCTCTATGATGAAATAAGAAAGAAGCTCCAGCTGCTCGATATTGCAAGCAAAATATAAGTTTTCCTTCAGAACCTGATAATCAAGTAAAAAAAACAGTTGCAATCGAGGAAAGTACTTGTTACCTTCCGGTCAGATTGAGCTGCCTTGAGAAACCTTTTCATGAAGACGCAAGGAGTTGGAATGGACATATTGAAGTGCAATGTCCCTACAATCAACTTTTCCTGCAAAAAAGAGTGAACAATTACATCACAGATCGAAGGATCATGGCAGAACAAACTATGGGCTATGCTTAATAAAACCCTGAGTTATAATAAAATTGATCTATTCTTCCTGTTTGGAATAAATAAATAAGAAAGAGAGAGAGAGAGTACACATCACAGATGAATAGTAGACGCATTAGTTTGGTTTTTGAAACAGTCCATAGTTTCTGATAAAAATGAAGCATCTTATGTGTAAAAAGTTTTATTGATGAAAATTGAAAATATAAAACCGGAAAATATGAAAAACACGGATTAACTTGCAATTCCTAACAGTTGTCCTAATTAAACCCATTAACTTGTAAGGCCTAACATTGGCCAAAACCCAAATTAAACAACTTTTTTTTTTTAATTTACTATGTTTCAAGCTCCATGTTAGGCTATGGCTTGAAATTAGGGGCGAGCATGAACCCATGGTAATACTGGGTTTTGTTTAGAGGATACCCAACCCATATATGGTCCAGTAAGTACTTGTAGTCATTTGTGTTCTTCATATGCACCATTTTCTTTTGACTAATTAATGTGCCATATTGTACTGAAAGAATTCTTAGAATATAAATAATCTTATGGCTTATAAATGAAACTAAAGCTTAATTTGATTTACATATGTGCTAACTTTAAACTCTTAGCAGCGCTAAAATTTGAATCAAAGATAAAAATTCAAAAAGTATAATAACTACTGCCTCTTCTAAGTGAGAAAATTACCATTTCAAGAACTTCAGTCCTAGTGTAAGCTTTGTCAGAAATTAAGATCAAGTCCTCAACAACTGGAACGGATACTTCCTCGTACTTGCAAGCAAGAAACAATGCTGTAATTCCAACTAGCTGAAGTTTTTTCCGTACAACCGTCTGATTTTCTAAGAATCTGTCGACAATATTTACAGTCAAAAAAAGTGTCTCCTCCATTAATTCGAATTTATAATGCACCTGTGGGGAAAGATTTAGAAAAATAGGTACAGTTAGGGAAGAATAGATCCAGAAAAAGTTTTGAAGATGTGGCGATGTGGTATTTTATAATGATCATATACCTCTATCAACCAGTCAATGAGAATAGCCCGCATTTTTTCATTGATATCAAACTGCTTGGATATGTAGTCAGGGTCCACACAACTTGCATCCTGCAATTATAAATTTGGTTGTATTATCAATAAAGAAATGTATTTGAACAGCAGTTAATCCTTGCTAGGGGAAAAAAATAGATCAGAGTTCAAATCAAGATAACAGATCAAAAAAACAGTGGAACACTTCACCTGATACATGTAGATTAGATTAAAGGAGATTTCAACTCAGAGTTCATGTTGGTAATTGTCACGGGAATTGAACGTGAATCTATTACATATTGTATATCCATGACATATTTTCTAATAGACAAGTTTAATGTATTAACCGACATGATTAGCAATGTATGGATCTGATGAAGAAGAGAGATTTAGAATGAGATCAGACTTCAAAATTTTGATTTCTAGTTAATCATCGCACAGAGACGTACCTCTATTTTCCTGTACAATCTGTATATATCATCTACGTAATCAACTACTGCCAGTGGATCATCGTGGTCACAGCTATCAATATCAGGCATCGAATCCACCACAATATCTTCCATTTCAACCTCCTCGAGATCAGAGCTATCCTACAAATTGCCAAAACGACCTTTCGAGTGAGCTGCCAATTAGATAAATTTCAACTTATTTGAGACATGTGGGATGGTTAAGAGAAGACGACCATTTCTTCCATTTCATCTCCCATAGACAATGGCAACCCAATGCATGAGTTGTGCAAATCGACGCCTAGGGCTGTAGCAGTATCTACAGAACTCAAACTCACATCAGGCTGTATGGCTGCTGCACGCTTTCTGTCATTCCCAATTTGCTGATAATTTTCCATAGAATCCTGTATAAAGCTAAATTTTTAGTAATCATAAATTAGGTAACAAAGCTGTGATTTACCAAGTTTCATTCTTTGAAAAAGAATCACCTGATTTTGAGCTTGCGATTGGTTTGCCAATGTAGCAGCAAATCTCCTAAAGAAACTCGATCCATCAATCAGTTAAAAACAAGGAACTAAAAAATAGGATAAATATTTTGAAGACGAGAGAATCAAAGAGAGCGGGTGCTAACCTTGTAATCGGTCGTCGGGCAACAAGTGCAGGATTCTGATCATCTAAATTAATTTTGCTGCTGAAGGCAGACAAAAAGAAATTAGATCATGCTGAAGAATTACTATCAAAAGGTAAGGTTAGAGACGAAGTAGTTACTCCGTTAAACCCTTCTTGGTCACCGCAGAAGGGTTGCGTTGTGCCCCAAACAGATTCTTTATGTCCCTCAATGCCCTTCGATTGCCCATTTCTGTAACAAGGAAAGAAATTAGATTTTTGTTCTTCAGCAGGGAATTTATAACTCAAACGCTAAATTCTTCAAACCACTGATCCAAAAGATTTGAACAAGAACCTCGAGAAGTCTTAGGTTGCATAATGCCTTGTTCACTACCGCCAACTACATCCATCACTTCTCTGATGCGTGTGGCTCGCTCAACATTCAGGAAAACTCCGAAACAGAATTACCACCACAAAGAACGATCTTTAGCCTAAAACAGACGAAAGGTTGAAAATTTAGGAACCGATCCACGAACTTCCACTACGAAGGCTGCAATCGAAGGCAAGAATCAACGAAATGAACGCGAAAGAATAGAGCAAGACCTGTCTTAGAAGCAGATTTCCTCCGCCACCTTCCTTGCCGAATTCCGGGACCTGAGAAGCCGCCGGGCTTCCAATCCGAAGGTGGTGAGGGGAGGAAGAATCAATCCAAGCCCTAAACTCCTGATCGAATCTGCGCCTCGACGGGGGGAATTTAACGCCCTCTTCTCCGCTGCTCTCTCTCTCTCTCTCCCTCGGGATTTGCGAGAGAGAAAACGGGAGAGTGAAAAAAAAATAAGAAAGGATTTAAAGGGCGATCGATGCAAAAAAAAAAAGAAGGAACGCGAACAGCGGAAGGGTGGGTTCCCATGCCTCCCCCGGAGCCAACGGCTAGCGTTTCGTTGCCGTAGGATCGGATCTGCACGGCTGATGCGGCCCCAACGGTCATCTCAGTTTCAAAATTTGTCATTTCGGATGTCTGACTCTCGAGCTGCTTCTGCGCGAGCCGCGACGGTTCCTTGAACCGGTTCAGTTAGACCTGTTGTCTTTATGACATAACCGTTGGAATACAGTGCTTTTTATAATTAAAATATATAGAGAGACGATCAGTGCGCGACGCTTACGCGATCCATGGACGATGAGTTTTTCATCGTCTGATCGGTGATTATACAGTAATTAAAAAATATATAATATTCTGTTTATAATTTCTTTCAATTCAACTTTAAATCCGTCGGATCGATTCTTCAACCATCAACGTTGACCCTCCAGTTAAACCGTGATCGAATTCCGACGAGATTGCAATCGAAATCCAATTGAATTATGATCGTCAATGCTACAGTCGTTGGTGTCAACAATCGTGACCAATTACAACTGCAATCGCAGTCGATTCCGATCGTAATCCAGTCTCAGTCCGATCGACATCGGAGTCCGATCGGATTGCGATCGGATTCCAACCACGATCCAGTCGAAGTTGGAGTTTGGTCGGACCACGATCGAAATTCGATCGGATCACGGTTAGATTACGGTCAAAATTCAATCGAATTGTAATCGCTAGTGTCATAACCACGGGAGGCGCAATTCGATTAGATTTCGATCGAATTACGATCAAAATTCGAATGCCAAAGACAATGCCGAGCAACCATAGGAGGAAGTGTCGAGCGGAGTTACTGTGTATTTTCTATTATTGTGCTCACTTATGTATGTGTGTGTTGGAAAACGACACTCAGAATAACATTCTCGTATATATAGAAAGAAATGATCTTCAACAATTTACCAAACACAGCTCCTAAAGTTCGGAATTGTCCAAAAAGCGCAATATGGTTTCAGATTTACCAAATCGCGCACCTAATTCCCCTTTTACCCCTCCCATCAAACAGACCTGCAATTTAATGATGAGAGAGAATTTTCATGCATTCGAGCCATTACTGAAAATTCCAAACCATCTAAACGTGGTGCTGGGAATTCAAATCTCAACACCACAGTATTCCTGGGAATATAATTCGCAGCACCACCTTTTTTTTATCTGATTTCTAATTTATATCGGTCTGATTTCTGAAATATTGCTGTGAATACCTAATAAAACCTCGAAAATTTTGGCCACGAATACTAGAGCTGTCAAGTTGGGTTAGGCCCGCCGGGTTGGCCCGCCCCGCCAAATAATTTAAGCGGGTTGGGTTGAACTTTTATCAACCCGTCATTTTCATGGCGCCTAAATGAGATACCCACTGGGTCATGTCTCAGACGGGTTATTCGTAGTACAGTTGTCTCACGGGTTGAAATGTCAAAAGACAAGTTTTTCATCATTACAATCTTTTTCTATCATACATACACCTCAACAAAGTATAAAAGAAGTTAAGAGTAAAGAACAAAAGAATATTTTTAATACTCTAATTGTTTTTTATTATCTTGTCACTACTATTCTAATCAATATATGAAATAATAACATATCAAAATCAAATAATTACCCAGGTTAAAAAATCTCAATTGAATCTCTACTTGAAAGAGCAAAAATTTACATTTACATATTATCAAGATATAAATATTTTGGAATATTGAAAAGGAATAAAAAATATCGGTACTCAATTTTATAAGTTGATAATTGAATCTCAATTATAAGATTTTAGTTACTTCAAATACTTATTTTTTTTAATCATGGTACTCTATCTGTCTTACAGATCATTACCTCAAGCCCTTAACACCTCAGTAATTTTAGATATATTTTTTAAATTTGTGTGGGCCGCGGGTTGTCCCGCCTAACCCGCAACCCGCCTTGGGTTGGGTTGGGTTGAAAATTTCTCAACCCGCCGAGATGGTGGGTCGGCCCGTCCCTCTCCGCTAAATATTGGGTTTACGACGGGTTAGCCCGCCCCGCCATGGGTCAGCCCGTTTGACAGCTCTAACGGATACACAGAGAGACACTACTCAAACTCAATGGACTTGGATTTGATCGAAAAAGAGGTGAATAGGACCATCAATGAGTTTTGATCGAAACTCATTGATGGACTTAGAAGAGTCCAAATTTTGAAATCTTGACATAGACTGAAAGATCTTACAACATGAATTTTTGATATGTCGAGAAAACTTAGTTTTAATCCTCCTATCTCCCAATTTTAACTGAAGTTGAGAATGTTGAATTGTGAATTCCAAAGACCACGAAGAATCCCAAAGACCACCATCGTGGTGCCGAATTTCAATTCAAGACTATACAGGCCGAAATTCAATTCGACACCCGAATTTAATTCCGCACTCGCGGTGATGAATATATTTTTCATCATTAATTTTTCATCAAATTTTAATTAGCAAGAAACAACTCGATCCGAAGAAAAGAAGTTGAACTTTATTCTTAATACAAATTAGAGATAAAAACTAACCTTGTGATTAGAAACTGAGAGGAAGTCCGAGGACACCAAGATAATATTTTTCAGGCTTTAGATCCGTATGGATAAGTCGTAGATCATCGTGCATGACTATAATGAAAATAAAAAGAAGAATCATCGTCTTAGTTTATAGTTTTGAAGCATATTCCTCCGATAACGATAGGAAGTGACTAATATTTCACAAACCTGCAATATACTTCAGTAGTTGTCTACCGATATCGCGGACTAGATCAAGTGGCAAGGATCGATCGTCATTCTTCCGAAGAAGATCATGTAGACTCGGCCCGAGCTTCTCAAATACCTATTATTTTTTTTTCAAAAAAGAAAAGATTAAGATCACATTAAACCAATAAGAAATCGTGAGAAATGGTTAACGCCAGGACTTACTACTGCATACGCACGTTTATAGTCAAGTAATTTCGAACTCGAATTTCAATTTTAATATTGTCAAATGCAATTAATTATAATTAATTAATGACGTATTATAATTGAACTGTGGTGTTGAAAAATATATTCATCACCACAGAGGTACTGGAATTGCGAATTCTAGCACCACTACCACCATCTCCCACCAGTTTCTCAACTTCCAGTACCATCTTTTTTTTTCGACACAAGTTAAAATTGGGAGATAGGAGGATTAAAACTAAGTTTTCTCGATATATCAAAAATTCATGTTGTAAGATCTCTCAGTCTATGTTAAGATTTCGAAATTTGGACTCCTCTAAGTCCATCAATGGGTTTCGGTCAAAACTCATTGATGGTCCTATTCACCTCTTTTTCGATCCAATCCAAGTCCATTGAGTTTGAGTAGTGTCTCTCTGTGTATTCGTGGTCAAAATTTCTGATATTCGAGGTTTTATTAGGTATTCACAGTAATATTTCAGAAATCAGACCGATATAAATTAGAAATCAGATAAAAAAAAGATGGTGCTGGGAATTATATTCCCAGGAATACTGTGGTGCTGGGATTTGAATTCCTAACACCACGTTTAGATGGTTCGGAATTTTCGGTAGTGACTCGGATGCATGAAAATTCTCTCTCATCATTAAATTGCAGGTCTGTTTGACGGAAGGGATATTTTGAGAATTACGCGTGCGATTTGGTAATTCTGAAACTATAATGCGCGTTTTGGACAATTCCGAACTTTAGTAGTTGTGTTTGATAAATTACCGATATTTTTTTTTATTCTCGCTGGATTCTCTCGATTAATTTCATGACCATCAATTTAATATATAAAAATTATTTATCGATCACTATAAAAAATTAGAAAATTGTTCATAGTTCGACTTCCATAATTGCACCGTCCCTATAAAATCATCTCCAAATCATATTTTGTATAAAAATAAATTTATAATCTAGAGTCCTTTGTTCGTATGTGAGATTCTTATATTTTAGTATTTTATACCAATTCACATGGCAATTTTTGCATGACCATCATCTTCATCATATTTAATATCATAGTTTCTCACGTGGTAAAAATATCATAATATTCATATCAATGGTTCTTTATGGTCAATCTTTCAATTTAATAAAAGATGATAAATCAAGAAATATTTTACTTAGCACAACGGTCTCTTTATACGATGAGATTAAAAATCTAACGAGATATTTCATACTCGTTGAGATTTGATTCTAATATCTCATATGATAAATACTCATTTGGATACTAATTAGGTCAATCCGTGGAGACAATATTAATATCGGTCTCTCTCTTATAGTAAAAGATGATAACGTTCGTCTTTAGTGTTCTTCATCATCGATCTTTCGATGATGATGAATAAAAATAAATCATGAGCAAATCTATTGACTATGACTAAAAACGGTGGAAATTTTATTGAGGATTTTTTATATCAGCCTCTCTGTCATGTAGCAAATGTAACCACAAACGCGTGGATGGATCGCTACTTCGAGTGCTGAACGCCAACTACCGTAAGGCAAAGAAAGGAGCATGTGCTTGTTCAAATGCTTGACACAAAGCAGATTGATATGTTGGATTTAAAGTGCAATTAACTGAGTGCGCATGTGTCTTTAAATGTTGTCATCGTTTACATTATCTAACATTTATTGTCCGATAATATTAGATTAAAAAAGCTTAATTTTTATATTTTTAAAATTATTTTAACGTTTGTTAAAACTATTCTAATTTTGATTATCAATCAAAACTATTTTAATATTATTAAAAATTACTAGAAGTTTTAATTAAAACTATTATAAAAATTATTTTAAAAAAGACTAAAATAAAAAACTTTTTGTTTATTCGATGATAATAAAAATAAAGGACGTCTTTTTTATTTGTATTTTATTTTATTTTATTAATCCAATATCTTCTACGTGTAAAGTTCTAAAAAATCATCGATAATTGAATTATATGGTCGAATATTCGCCTAGAGATGCTCCGCCATCCAGGGTTGCGTTATATCAGTCCTCAGGGCGAGGTCGCAGGCAGCCCACTTTCTGCTCATTTTCTCAGATCCAAATTAATCAGATCGCGAAAAAAATGGTGGCGATCAAATCCGTCAAGGCTCGTCAGATCTTCGACAGCCGCGGAAACCCCACCGTCGAGGTTAGGTTCTCCTCTATCTGTGTTTCTCTCTTCGATTGGTCGTCTATATTGGGGGTTTGGATTTTGTGTTTTTGCTATCATCTGACGCGAGGGATCCGAAATGTTGTTTGACTGGGAAAAACAATTTCTTCGCTATTAATTGTCTATTGTGGTTCTTGCTTCAGGTTGATCTTATATGTGACGATGGGACCCTTGCGAGGGCTGCTGTTCCGAGTGGTGCATCCACAGGTAATCTATTGTAGCACGTCAGTAAAGTTGATCGCGCATGCTTATAGATTGTTGATTTTTCGGTTTTCTTATTTTTTGCTCGCGTAAAAAAGTTCTTTTTTTTTTATCCTGCAAATCTCGTGTGAGAAAGTTGATCATAGAAATATCTAACGAAAGGTTTCAGATGCTAAAAAAAATTGTTTTTGAGTTGCTTGTCTAGTATCTCTAAAGATGGGTTGTATTGCACTTCTCAAGCGATTTAATTATTTGTAATGATCATCGGAAACAGAATGCTGAACACATTTATTTTTCTGGTTAATGTCAAGTTTTGGATAGGTTGATTCCAATATTTCCCTCATTTTAATTTATGAGTTCTTAAGCTGCTGATTAAAAAGTGTTGGTATTGAAGGTGTATATGAAGCGCTGGAGCTGAGAGATGGAGGATCAGATTATCTTGGCAAGGGTGTCCTCAAGGTTCTTACCGTTTCTGTTTGAATCCGCTCGACCATTCCTGCTGGGTTCCTATTTTATTTTGCGTATTTTTGTCCATGGTTCACCAAAGGCTTCAACAGCTGGTTCACATGTTCTCAATATTCTTTGAATGTTCGACCCCATGTTGTTTTATTTATTTTTGTTATGCCTTTAGTAACATGATAAAAAATATTTATCCATTCTGTATTAGGCTGTTGAGAATGTGAATAAAGTAATTGCTCCAGCATTGATCGGCAAGGTATGCCTAAAGTTCTTAGCTTGTTCTCCTTTCTGTATTGTATATTTATTCCCTATTCTATTGTTACATTTATACTGTATGTCTGTGAAACATGCATGTTTAAATTTTTTCAGGATCCTATTGAGCAAGCACAGATTGATAACTACATGGTCCAACAACTTGATGGTACTCAAAATGAATGGGGCTGGTGCAAACAGAAGGTTAATTGCTCTATCAAGTCATTTCTGTTTTTATTTTCCTTTTAACTTTTAATAATTCATTATTTTGGTTCAATGTTGTTGCTTCAGCTTGGTGCCAATGCCATATTGGCTGTATCACTTGCTGTATGCAAAGCAGGTGCAACGGTGAAGAAAATTCCACTCTATCAGGTTGATAAAAGTTTTAGACACCACTCTGAGTAGCTTTTAAAATTTTTGTGGTATTTAGTATTTTTTTTTTTTTTTTGGATATAGCACATAGCAAATCTTGCTGGAAACAAGAACTTAGTTTTGCCTGTTCCTGCATTTAATGTTATCAATGGAGGATCACATGCTGGAAATAAGCTTGCTATGCAGGTTAGAACCCTCCGAGCTATCAGTTTCACATCTGTGTATAAGGCAGTTATGTTGCTTATCACAAGTTTCTTTTTATTACAGGAATTCATGATTCTTCCAGTGGGGGCTTCTTGTTTCAAGGAAGCCATGAAGATGGGTGTAGAAGTTTATCACAATCTGAAGGTTGGTATTGTGTTATGACTTGTTTTACTCACTTCTTTAAGAACACCAGGATTCAATTTTCTTTTCTTTTTAGGCTGTCATCAAGAAGAAGTATGGACAGGATGCCACTAATGTCGGAGATGAAGGTGGTTTTGCTCCCAACATTCAGGTTTGTTGCTCATATTAATTCTTATGAAACCTCATATGATGTTTATTTGATTTTTATGATAAATATAATATATATTTCCTTGTTTTGAAGTAAGCTCGTTTCATGACAAATCTCATAATAAGTAGACCATTGCACATTTGGAATTAAGCTAGCCACTTTTCGCTTGGCTTGATTATCCACCCAAACCTGTTAGCTTGGCACGAGCTATTGCTCAATTGACCTGCAAGCCTAGAACAGGCCAGACATGGTTCTGGTGAGTTTGGTGGATACTAGTCTTTCATTGATTAATTGGTACCATCCAGCCAATCAAATAATCTGGGAACTGGTCTCAGTTAGCGGTTGCTTTAATTTTTGATCATGTACCAACCAATTGGAATTTTTCAATGAATTAGCATCTGCCCACTAATCAAACAGAAGCATGGGCCTGACTTGTGGCTAAGATTGTTCATATGTTCAGCTATATTCTGGTTAGCAAAGTAGGAGCTCTGTTAAAAGCATAAGTAGTACCTGTCTTACTGCTTGACTTGTTATTCTGCCTTTCTGGTCTGAAACTTGATTTCTCTTGGAATAGTCAATTGTTTTCCCACATTTTAAATTTGGAACTATTTCTTTTTCAGTTTTTGTATCTCTATATTGATCACTTTCTTAGAATCAGTATACATCAATCTTATCAAAACCTATAGTCAAGCTGCTTTTGCAATGTGATCTTCCTAAGGATTTTTCTTTAGTCCATGATATAAATTTTTTACCATTGAATATATTGGAACTTGTATCCTGCTGAGTTGGACAATGTCAGACTAGGTGTACTTTCTTATTGGAGATTTAAATCAAAGCTAAAACTACCTTGTCTTTAGTCTTTACTCCCTATGGAGTGTGATGTTTCTTTGAAATTTCAGGAGAACAAGGAAGGTCTTGAACTTCTGAAGACAGCTATAGCTAAAGCTGGTTACACTGGAAAAGTATATTGCTGCCATTTGTATATTTATCTATTGAGGGTGCTTAAAGTTCTGTTATCTCATTGTTTTTGAGAATTGCTGCAGGTTCTGATTGGCATGGATGTTGCTGCTTCAGAATTCTATAGTGAGAAGGATAAGACTTATGATCTCAATTTCAAGGAGGAGGTAAGCTTATTTTCCATTGGTTGGTGAATTAGACAAATGACTTGCTGCAACTTTAGACATTCCAATTGTCAGTTGCAATGTTTTCTTCTAGCTGCTTCCTGTCACTAGTTGTGTTGACAAGAAAATCTCCTGATGCAGAACAATGATGGCTCTCAAAAAATTTCTGGAGACAGTTTGAAAAATGTCTACAAGTCTTTTGTGAGTGAGTACCCAATTGTGTCAATTGAAGACCCATTTGATCAGGATGATTGGACCCATTATGCAAAGATGACAGAAGAGATTGGACAGGAAGTGCAAATTGTTGGAGATGATCTACTTGTCACCAACCCAACAGTAATCTTCTACTTGGAAATTGCTAAAGGTCCATTGTATTTTCTTTTGTTTGTCATCTTTTTTATTTTTGTACAATTTATTTCTGCAGCGAGTTGCCAAGGCAATAAAGGAAAAGGCCTGCAATGCTCTTCTTTTGAAGGTACTGCTTTAACTAGTTTTATTTTGTTTTTGTTCCTTGTGTGGGGAGAGGATAGTTGTTTGTGTGGTGGGCTTTGAGAAAAGAATTCAGTTTAGATCAACTTGGAACATATGTTCTGACAGTGGGAGGCAGAAAAGTATAGCTGCTGCATATAAGATAAAAAATGGAAATTTGACAGAATTATTAACAGGAAGCTGCAATAATGAAATATAAAAATTGTAAAGAAGCTCATTGTGGATGAGAAAACACATCTAAAATCAGGTTAAGATTCAGAAGTTATCATGCAAGGCTCCAGTTCTTTATTTTTGGATCAACTTCTTGAATTGTAAATACTATAGTGTTTCACCTAGTTCATTTTACCATTTTCCTTTCATATTGAAGATATAGAAGCCTTTAGTTATCTTAATGACATAATGTTCGTATAGCTGACGTGTCTTGTTCTTTTAATGGTTTTTTAGGTAAATCAAATTGGGTCTGTTACAGAGAGTATTGAAGCTGTCAAAATGTCGAAGCATGCTGGGTGGGGAGTGATGGCCAGCCACCGAAGGTATGTTCTTCATTCATGTCTAGTTATTTTTAAAACTCATCTCTGCTATTAACTCATTATTTTTCTTGTTCCAGTGGCGAGACTGAAGATACTTTTATTGCTGATCTCTCAGTTGGTTTAGCAACTGTATGTACTTCATTTCAGACATACCAATGATTTCATGGTATCTACTTGTGATGAGTCTCTGATGTTGGAGAGTTATATGTATTCAACAGGGTCAAATCAAGACTGGAGCTCCATGTCGTTCTGAGCGCCTTGCGAAGTATAACCAAGTAAGCTACACCAAGCCAATTGTAGTGTGATGTGGATGTTATCATCTTACCATAATTATTAAATCTTAGACTAGAATGCTCAGGAATAGTCCTCTACCAATTTGGTTTGCCTTGTGGACTAAATACAAAAATAGAAATGGGTTAACCGAACTTATGGTTGCATTAAGTTAATCTTGGTTGAGTTACCTAAGTTATCTATCTACTCATTTAAGCGAAAGAGAAAAATGAGAGAAGTGTTATTTTTACCCTATTTGCTTGGTGTAATAGAACTACGAAATTTAAGATCATTGTGTACCAATAGAAATGAAGGGGAACCTTGGCGCAATAGTAAAGTTGTTCTTATGGCCTACAGGTCACGAGTTCGAATCCTGAAAACAATCTCTTGCAAAGCAAGGTAAGACTGCGTATAATGGATCCTTCCTTGGGACCTCACTTGGCGTGAGTTTCGTGCACTGGACTGCCCTTTGTGTACCAATAGAAATAAATGGGAGTCTTGGCGCAATGATAAAATTGTTGTTGTGTGGTTTGGAGGTTACGGATTCGAGTCACAAAAATAGCCTCTTGCAAAGCAAGACAAGATTGCGTACAATAGATCCTTCCTTGGAGCCTCGCATTGGCGGAAGCTTCGTATACCGAGCTGCCCTTTGTGTACCAATAGAAATAACTTTCTTTTTTTTTTTCACTCTTTTTCTGTTTACTTCTTCCACCAACTCACATCCATGTTGGCCTCTCATATCATAGCTGGGGATTTTTTATAGGATTTGAGTAGCCAATTCTAGTCAAGTTCTGATTTATGTAGTATCCAAAATGTGGGAACTGGTATCTACTCTACCTTCTACATCCAAGCAGGTTTTAATCCCTGAGTTGATCAATCGGTGCTAGGATTTTCCTGCTTGTATGTTTGTTAAGAACCTTCTTCATAGAAGTTCTGTTCGTAGCATCTGGTCCTCAATTTGGTCACCTGCCTTTTTTTGCTTATACGATGTGAATCTCGGTTCAACATATACCTTCACTATAACATGGAAAATATTTGTTTATTTTCTCTAGCCCGCCACTCATTATTGGTTCTTTTTCTGAAACCATTAATCTTGGGGTTGTATGCTCAGCTACTGAGAATCGAGGAGGAGCTAGGTGCTGCCGCAGTTTACGCAGGAGCCAAGTTCAGAGCTCCCGTCCCACCCTACTAAAAGACTATGCCTCGTTGAGGCTGAAGGAAGCTGTTGTTCATCATCAGCTGAGTTTTGATTTTGGCTGCGGTAATTTGGTTTGATTTCAGGAATAATTTCCAGCAGACATGTTTGTCTTTGGTGCAATGCATTACTGCAATAGTTCTCTTTTTATTACGTTATTAATCTTAATGTATCAGATGAGTTTTGAAACCTGAAAAAAGACTCACTAATGTACCAAATTAAATCCTTCTGGCTAAACAATCATTATCATTTACATATCTGTGCTCTGTTTGCGGCCGTTTGCTGCCAATTCTAATTCTAGGTGTATTTTTCATCATTTGTTTTAGCTGGAAATAGGCTTGAGAAAGTCTTAAACCATGTTAAGACTTTGAAGCTAACTTTAAAAAAGTAATGATTTTTTTACAGATAGAGCTTTTACTGTTTGGAAAATAGTGGAGGCGAAGTGTCAACTAGTGTCTGAAAGAAATTGTACTTTGAATCAGCAACAAGTTTGTCTTAGTTTTTTTTTATATTTGATAATATTGAATTCTCTATGGAATTGATTTACTATGGTACGTTGCTCTTGTTTTTTTCTTGTCAGTATATTATTCTACAAAAAGTTGAATCTAGTAATTTTCACCGGGTCATTCTAGGACCATCATAAAGGAGGTAAATTGTGGATGGTCTTTGATTTTGATGCGATTGATAAGATAATGGAGGGTCATTCTAAGCTCAGATAAAGATTTTAGATCTCTGATCGAGAATCTATTCGTGTTTATTTTGTACCGTCGCACTGTCTGTATATGATAATATTAGGAAGCAAGTATTTCAGGTTGTTTCATATTTTATGGACATTACATTTATTGTATGATTTAAAGCAGTGGATTCTAACAAATGATGTTATAGTATTCTCTAATCTTATCAAGTCGCATAATTAAGATCTGAAGGTGGTACATTCAAAGTTTCAAGGCTATTTACTTGGCAAAGGAAAAGATAAATCATCAAATATCAGAGAATGACATATTATATATATCGAGATTCCAATATGGGCTGGTGAATGGATGCAAAATATTCATTATTTTGATTGAGTGATTTTGTATGTTTCATTTTGAATCGGAAAATCTTTAGCATTTCTCCTAAAAGTGAATTGTCAGTTTCATATTTGAATAAAAAGAACAAATGCTTTATTAATTACACGGCATTTATTCGATGCTAACATGCGCCATTAGAAGTCTGGAACAAAAGAACAGTTACATTCGCCTTGTCATGGATGGTTAATCTAATTAGATTTTGTGCCGTATAACAGAGAATCTATCTTGTCCGACGAGGCAAATCCGTGTATGGATTTTGATGTCCATACATACATATTCCAACAAGAAGAATATCTACTGATAAATAATTAATAATGATGTTCTCCTTTCTCTCATCTATCTCAATCAAAATCCTTCAAATCAGTCCCCACAGATGATACAGTGGTTAAAATACGACAGATTTGTTGTTAAAATAAAGATCTATTTTAGAGAAGATTTAAAATCTTTTTCTTTAGAATTCTATGTAATTTACTTCCCTTCCCTTAAAATGATCGTGAAATAGATCGATAAAAGTCATTAGATCGGTGATTTCAAATCCTTCAAATCAGACTTTCTCTCTCCAAATCAACATCAACATTCACATATTTTTTTACATTGTGTAAAAGAAGGATGAAATCTTCCATCCTAAGAGTCTTTCTATATCTATTCGCCACAACGAATTAAGGAAGTTAATCGTGATAAATTTATTATCATATCGACGCCTGACCATAAAAGAAAACAGACAATTTAATTGATATTTTCATCGAGCAATGAAAATTGACCCTGACTCATTTATATAACTATTTGATTTTTCCCATAGAAACTTTTTACATTGTATATATAATCGCATCATCATCAACATTTTCAAAGGAAAAAAAAAAACAATCAACTCGTCTCTTTAATTGTTTGGTTCGGTTTACATTGTGATCGACCGAAGGTGCGTATTTTGAAAATAAAATTTAAAAAAAAAAATAGTAGGTGCTTTAAAAAATATTATGATGTGGGGGAGATTCATGTCCCTGAATCATGCTACACTCCGCATTAATTTTAATTTGGTCTGAACCGGGTCGGTCCGATTTAGTTAAGGAGGCATCACAACTCATACGTGAATATTTGGGGGAAGGGAGCATGCATGTGTACGTTGTACGCGTACCGCCCTAAAAGAATATAATTAACCAACAAATAGGAGACAGAGGCAGCGTAATTATGAACATTATAAAATGATATATAAAATATATTTATCAAAGGAAAAAAAATTAATTAGTTAATTAATTAGTAATAATAATATTATTATTATTAGGAGACAGGAGTATAATTAAGTCTGCTGCATCGATCTTCGCGGTGGTCACGATGCATGCATGGGCATTGCCGCATTGGCCAGATGGGCAGCATACAATATTTAAATTAATTTGTAGTATTTAAATAAGACATGAAGATTAACATTAAATAACTTGCTTAAACAGTCATTCAAGTAATTATTAACAATAGTGATTAGTACAGGGAACTTGCTTAAACAGTCATTTGAATAATTATTAACAATAGTGATTAGTAAAGGCAATTCCCTCCTGCCGACTTCGAAGTCTTAATTTCTCACATGCCATATTAATTACTTTTAATTAATTAACTAATCCCTCTTTGTTGATTGAGAATAATTAGAATTTAACGGGTTTGCAGATAATATTGTAGTGGATATTTGGATGGAGAAAATATTGTTGCAATCCTGACAAAATAAGCTCGTCATTATTCATTCTCTAATATTTTCAAAAATACTAATAAATGTTCTAAATATTTCAAAATAGTGAATTATAAGTTGCAACCATCTGATCTGATAGCTTATAAATACATTTGATGAGAAGATGAAGAAGAAGAAGAAGAAGAAGAAGAAGAGATGGCTTGGTCTGCAGAGAACGCCATTAAAGCCTTTCTTCGAACCCTCAAATTGGTGACCAGATATTTAAGTTTCTTCTTAATTCGATCGAATTAAATTGATGATGCTAATTGATTCATTTAATTTCAATGCAGGGGAACAAGGCAACGGAGCCCGACGTGGCGGAGTTCGTGTCGGCGTTGGCCGCCGGCAGCGGCGCCCGCCTGCTGGTGGACGTGCCTGCCGGCCCGGCCGGCCCCACGACGCTCGCCCTTCTCACGGCCGCCCAGCAGACAGGCGGTCGCGCGGCCTGCATCGTCCGTGGGCCCGACGAACTACGGGCCTCGATTGAGTTCCTGGGCCCAGAGCATGCCGCCAGCGTCGACCTCTTCGCCGGCGACGCCGCCCGACTCCTCCTCCGACTCGGAGGCGGCGACCTCGCCGGCGCAGACTTTGTGCTCGTTGACTGCCGCCTCGATAGCCACGCACGCGTCTTCCGAGCTGCGCAGGCGGGCGCAGGCGAGGCCAGCGGCGGCCTCGTGGTGGAACGCAACGCCACACTATGCGACCTGCCCGCCGAATACGGCAGCGGCGGGGGCCTGAGAGTGGATCTACTGCCGATCGGCGGCGGGCTGAGGGTGTGCAGGGTGCCGACGACGGAGAGGCGGAGCCAGTGGGCGCATGGTGCGGGTGGACGAGTGCACCGGCGAGGAGCACGTGTTCAGGATCACGTCGGCGCGGAAGAAATGGATCGAAGCTTAATCCACTATTTATTTGTGGGCTAATATATTGCTAATCAATCCATCTTTGCTTTATTCTAATTAAAATTATTCAATGAAGAAATAATTATGAAAATTAATAGGATAATTAAATCGGGATGGCTAGTCCACATGTTCAAACTTCCCGACCTTATCAAACTTTCCTCTCGGTTAAAATCTTTTTTTTTTTTCCAAAGTAAAAAATTAGTTGGATTCAGTCCTTTTTTCATTGATAATTAAGTCATTTCAATCCAGTTAAATGAGTCGTGATGGACCAGTTAAACCACAAATAAAGTGATTAACCAGTTTATGATGTCAAATAAACATTGAAAAAAAACTCATAAAACTCCTTGCATAGATTAATTCTTCCTTTCTCATAAAAACAAAACCCAAAAAAAAAAAAAAAAAATTGTAGATGATTGTTGACACCATCTGTCACACAGTCTGACTCTATCGTCTTTTGGAAATGCAACTTTAAACAAGAACACTGGGAGGAACTTTCCTGGAAATGCAAAATTTCAAACTATCATATTTCTGAATCATTCCCCCAACAAGAAAACCAATTTTGCAGCTGAGAATCACAATGGAGTCTCTCATCGACTTGGAAATTCTAGTTCTAGGCAAAGAAAGAGGCAACAAAGTATTCAAATTGTTAGAGAAAAAACCATGAAGCGAGCAAGAAAGATATCAGCAGCCTTCAGTTTAATAAATGAGATATAAAAAGGAAATGTTTGGGCTATCAAATGAATAACACTGCAAAATTACAACCTTTTCTTGTGATTTCCAACCCTTGCTATGAAATCAAAGTCTCAGTTCAGCATCCAGCGGAAAAACTTAAGCTTGAATTTGGATGAAAACTCAGACAGAGTGGTATTTTGTTGCAGAATACGAAGAAAGGAAATTACAAATACGATAAATATCAAATTTCATCCATGTGAAACTTTGTCATAGTTTTTGTACTAGTAAATAAAGAGAGATTGGCAAAGCAAAGCCCCACGACCAGCTGCAATCAATTATGAACAACAGTAGAAGACAACAAATTATGGTCGTCGGAGTTGGAAGCAAACAAAACAAAGGTCCTGCCACATGTAGTACTGAAGAAGTGCTCATTATTCATCGAGACTCAACACAAAGAACATGTTCTTTCTCTTCGCGAGAACAAATTAAGTGAAAGCCATGCAATAGGAACGATGACTCTCAGGTTCCTCCATTACAGACGGCGTGTGGAAAACGAAGGAAGAACTAGAAGCCGATCGAAAGACTGATAGAACCGAATTCGAGGAGAGAAATTTGCAAAAGGCGATAAATAGCAGCCAAAGAGGAAGAACAACCTGAACCACCTCGATCAATCGCACAGCAATTGATCAGTTGTTCTCGCATGCTTATATCAGTTAGCTAGCTGCTAATGCTTCTATCTTTGCTCCCATGCTTGCTGCTTAAGGATGTGGAGTGGTGATCGAGGTACCAACGAACAAATTTCTTGAGTCCAGAATGGAGGGAAGTCGTTGGATGGTAACCGAGCTCCTTCTCTGCGAGTGTAATATTGGCGTGGGTGAATTGTACATCCCCGTTCCTGGGCATTTTCACGAACTTTTTGACAGCCTTAACCTTGAGAAGCTGCTCGAGGATGGAGACTAAATCGGAGACGGAAACGGGGGAGGTGTTGCCGAGGTTATAGATTCGGAAGGGTGCCTGCCCGTGCTTCTTTCCACCACTTCCAGTGCTCTTCCCGGCGTGGTCGACGGCAGCCACACAACCTCTCACAATGTCATCGATGTAGGTGAAGTCGCGGGCGACCGTCGCATGATCAGGGCCTTCGAAGATGGAGACGGGCTTCCCACGGAGGATATCACGGGTGAAGAAGAAGTAGGCCATGTCGGGCCGCCCCCAGGGGCCGTAGACGGTGAAGAAGCGGAGGCCAGTGATGGAGAGACCGTAGATATGGTTGTACACATGGGCGATCTCCTCCCCTGCTTTCTTGGTCGCAGCGTAGAGCGACGCCGGTCGGTCGGTGCGGTCGGCCTCTGAGAAAGGGACCTTGGAGTTGAGCCCGTAGACCGAGGAGGAAGAGGCCCATACAACTGCTGGCTGAGGGTCCGCCGCCTTGGCGGCCTCGAGCACCGCGACGAGCCCCGCGATGTTGGAGTGGACATAGGAGCCAGGGTCGGCGAGGGCGTGGCGGACGCCGGCCTGGGCCGCGAGGTGCACCACGTGGGCGAACGGGACCACGTCGAACAGCTTGCGGAGCAGCGCGGCGTCATTGACGTCGCCCTCGACGACGAAGACGCCCGCGCGGTCGAGCAGCGTCTGGCGCGCCCGCTTCAGGTCGGGATCGTAGTAGGCGTTGAAGTTGTCGAGGCCGAGGACGCCGTCGCCGCGGCGCTTGAGGGCGGCGGCCACGTGCATCCCGACAAACCCGGCAGCCCCGGTGACGAGGACAGATTTCCCGGAGGCGCGGCGCGCGCTGGCGGAGGAGCGGACGCGCTTCTCCCAGGCAGGACCGCCCCAGGAAGGGCCGGTGTTCATGCCGAGGGAGCGGCGAGTGCCGGAGGGGGAGGAGGAAGGGTGGGAGCGGGGAGAAGGGGAGAGGAAGAACAGGGCGAAGAAGAGAGCGAGGGCGAAGAAAGACCAAAAGGCCAATTTTGGTAGACTTTGCAAACGGTTGAGGAGACTGAGACGGTGGTGGCGGTGGTGGTGATGGGGCTTCTCCAACTTCCACTTGCCGGGGGTGGAAGGAGCGGCGTCCGCGTCCATGACCACGGCAACAAGAACCTCTCTTGCCTCCTCCTCCTCCTCCTCCTCCTTCTTCTTCCTCCTCCTTCTCCTCGGTCGCTTCGAATTTGTTGAATCAAAGGTTCGGCCTTCACTTCAGTGGAGGAGGCCCAATCAATTTGCCGTTGAAATTGAAATATCAAATCAAAAGAAACTTCATCAAAATTTCAACTTTGGCTCCTCCCGACACTTGCCGATGACCGTGGTGGCGAAGAAGATGACATCTATATATTTGTGGCTTCAGATTGTGGCAAAGGCTGTCGTGAGCGAATGCTTTGCTTCTTCTAAGGTTTTGGTGGTTGGGCAAGCCAATCGACGGATGAGGAGGCGCTGCTGCGCTTGCAAAGGGAGCAGCCCAATTGGGGCCCATGGAATTAGGGTTCATGGTAAAAAAAAAAAAAAAAGAACAAAATTATTTTTATTTAAAAAAAAAAAAAGAAGAAGAAGAAGAAAACTTATTTTTGATGTCTTATAGCCTCAGAAATTTGAGGACTTGTTAAACAGATACTATTTTTTAAAAGTTTTTTAAACTCTCGCATTTGGATCGCTCGAAATATTTACTCGATATTTTTTAAATCTTGCATATTTTCTTTTTAACACGGAGAATTTCACTATTATTTTTTTTTAAAAGAAAAAAATGAATTTGACAGTGTGGATCTGAGAGCCTTTCGTAAAAGTTAGCAAATTATTAATTCGTACAAAGTACTAGAAAATAACTCAACTAATAGATTTTTTTTTTTTTTTTTTTATTGCTCGAGTACTTGAACGAGATAAAAGCACAATTTGCAAGTATTAAATTAGTAGGCATCTTTTTATAAAGAAACAGCAGGGGAACTCATTAAAAATGAAAAGGGGACAGGAGTTTTTTTTTTTTTTTTTTTTAAATATATATTTTCGCTTTTTTTATTTTTAATTTTAATTTTTTAAAATGAGTTTAGTCCTCCTCTACGCACGAAAGAACAAAACTTTAAAGTTTTTAATCCCATTTTGTCATGCTTGGTTCATTAGATCCACTTAAGTCTTAATTCTGCCCGTTAAGCCTAATCTATTTGGATGGTATTAGTATTAGGTGAGGATCATAATTATTGGAAATAAAGATTTAAAGGAGGGTCTTCTATATTCCCTTGCTTAGGGATGAAGTTGTGTCGTCTTTATTGATTTAAGAAGGCGATCGATATTTGAGGAACTCCCCCCCTTTTCTTTGCAGTAAAGCAAAATTCATCATCATCGTTGTGGCTTTAAGAGGCGTAGAGCATGATTAATGTAGATCAAAGATGGATGTTTGATTCCTTCTAGAGAGTAGAGAGCATCGATTCTCTCTCTTGTTGCCCTTTGAAGTCGCAAATTACTAGTTGGAACATTCAAGAGTGTTGTCGATTTGTATTTCACTTTAACTATGTTGACCAACTGTAGCATGGTTGCATTTTAATTTTAATTTTAATTTTAATTTTAATTTTAATTTTAATTTTAATTTATTCAGAAAGCCACAACTGATTTTATTTAATTTGTGCTTTTATCGGAAAATTTGTGATAATATTATCTATTGTGGACTTGTACTTTTATGATTTTGTTTTTGAACTGTATCTAAAAGACTTATATTAACGAAGATATTTTATTATTTTATAAGTTCATGATTTTTTTTTTTCATATCTTTCTAATATAGAACTTTAATTGGTCTCTCGGTAATCCCTCGTCGAATGATGGACCACATTGAGCCTCTCTCTCGAGTTCATTCGATCTCGAAAGACTTTCTTTATTTGATATTTGATTTTCAATCCACTAAATTTTTTTATCAACAGTTTGATCCTCTTAATTTAGTTGAATTCCTTATCAGTTGTCTGGTCATACTTATTCAGTCAACTGTCTCATTCTCCTAAATCAATTAGACTTCTTACTAGTTGTATGGTCCTCTAATCCAACTAAACTTTCTATCTGATTTTGATTCTATTGATCTAGATATGAAAGTCTATGTTTTGAAATCTGAAAAATACGTAATCATCGATGATTCTGGTCACTTCTAGAAATCGATCCCTTGTCCTTTCAAACCTTAACACGACTGCGTTAACCATCTGAATTTGTCCTTGAGGCTCTCTGTTTTCTTTGTTCAAGGCTCATGGTAATATAGTTAGACATGAATCATTGAATTTGATATCAATTATTATTTTAAATAAGATTTATATATCTTGGCCAAATCCAAATTTACAAAACCATCCAGAGCAAACAAATCTCTTAGGCATAGCGAGGAAATGAGTCTTGATAAATTAATGGTGAGCTAATTCATTAGTGTAAAAGACGATTCATATTTTTGTCAATCGATCTCACAATCAATACAAAGAAAGTAAATCACGGAGATCATATTGTTCAACTCGGAACTAGTATGGTAGGAGGACAGATACCTCGAAAGACTTGCATCCTTCGAAGATTGATCCTTGTTCATTAATACAATTCTATTGTCGTTACGTGCTAGCTACAAAACCCTCCCGTAGAGACAATGACGATCTAATTCACGATCATATATATTTGTCGAAGGCATGAAAGGAAGACAATTCGACTCCAAATGCCAAGCCCTTTAGGAAGGTAGGAGGTCTCTTAATATTTAAGCATGTTTAATGCCTGATCTTCTGGACGACGACAATACAAAATAAGTTACTTGTTTCGAACCCATCTACAATGTCTTGTCTATGCAACTTACTCCTCATTCTCAACACAACACTCTGATGCTAATCCGTAGAGTCACTGACTTCGATAATTCGGTGCATGAATGGCAGATTTAGCATTCTGCGAGAGCTGTGGATATGATGATGCTGGTCAGGTCAAGTCAAGTCGTCGGCGGAGTCTGAGTTAAAACTTTATGCTCGTTAAGGTAGGACGCCAATTTTGACGCACG
Source organism: Wurfbainia villosa (assembly GCA_025175895.1). Lineage (NCBI taxonomy): Eukaryota > Viridiplantae > Streptophyta > Magnoliopsida > Zingiberales > Zingiberaceae > Wurfbainia > Wurfbainia villosa. Next base: position 121,661,755 of record CM045992.1, read on the forward strand.
TGTCATGTCAACGTCGAAGCCATGTTGACTTTGATTGTACTAGTCAACGTAGAATATAAGTCGAGATCAGTTGCCCGATTCAATGAACAAATTATTTATATATATATAAAAGAAGTTGTAGTAATGCTTAGTCCACACGCTTCTATTACCCTCGCGGGACGGAACCGAACAGAATATAGGAAGGCGGCAAGAAAGGTAAGATTTAAGATTTTTTTCTTAAATTAGATAATTAGTTACTTAGTTACTAAGAAGGCGGCAAGAAAGGTAAGATTTAAGATTTTTTCCCTTAATTAGATAAATTAGTTGCTTAGGTAATTGGAAAGTATCCCCCTTCTCCTATAAAAGGCCTCCCCTGTTCTGTGCGCTTTCACCACGCGAATCGCAAGCTCTGATTACTCTCATCGACTCGATCATGGCTCTCTACGGCCCGCAGTGGCTCGGCTCTCTCTTCACCTCCGACGCCCGCGAGGGCAAGGCGACCACCGGCGGCGGATGGTCGGGAAAGAAGGGCTCTGTTAAAGCGGAGGAGAGCGAGAAGTCCGGCGGCGCGGCGGCGAAGGGGAATAGTCGCCGTAACGACAATTTGCAGCGGAAGTGTCGTTTTGCTATGGAATTCGACGGCCTTAATTGCTTCGAAACTATTGTTTCCGAGTGATTAATGGATTTATTAGACATCTGGTTGTTTTATTAATTGGATTAGGGACGAACAGAGGCTCCTTACCATTCTGTTCTTCTTCTTTTTCTTTCTGTGTTTTTTTTTCCCTTTTTATTTTCCGTTTCATAAGACAGATCATATATTGGAAGAAACTGTGAATTTTGTAGGCACGACAAATTCTTAACTTTGTTGTTTAAACAAAATTAATAGAGAAACATTCTATATAAACTGTATTAATTTAAACGCTCCAGTAACGGATTGAGCAGTTCATAATTAAAGTTACTGAATTTTTATAAACATATTATAACTAAAATTGAAAGAATAATTTTTCTCATAATATCACCGGCGGATACTCAAATTGACTATTATTTTCTGCTGCCCAACACACCGACACCGCCGCATTATCCTGTTCAAAGATACACGGAACAGTTAGGCAATTAGATTCGAGACGAGGACCTTCATCTTATCCACATCTACAGGATACAATTGGTAAACTACTTCGAGACGAGCATATTTTCATTACCACTATTGTCGAATTAAATTGATATTTGAGTGAGAAGCAAAAATGAATACAAACACTCCAAATATCAGAGAGAAGTTCCAGAGATTTGGATGATCAAAGACTATTCGATTCATGTGCAGTGACCACTACAGTTAGTTAATCAAGAAAAAGTGAGACTACATCAGAGACTCAAAAGTACTTGGAGGTTTTGAAACATGACAGATCACATTTTGGTAACTGAAGGACATTAAGAAAAAAAAAAGGCTTCAAACATGCAATATACAGCAACCATCACTGATGCAGAGCGAACCGAGAAACTTCAATAGAATTAGGACCGTATTGAGTTTTCAGAAGGCATCGAACCGTGATGCAAACGGTTTATTGGCAGGGACTCAAAGAATTGGCCATTGTTACATCAAGTTCGTTTGAGGTAGGTTCCTTGAGGACCTTGTGGCGGTACTTGGAAGAGAAAGCAGCTAGCTCGATCCGGTAGCCACAGGAATGCCTTACTCCGATTAAGGCGAAGCCACCGCCCACCAAGCTGGAGGTTGTGTTGCGCAGAAAACACGTGCAGCATCCAGTGGCCTTGCCAAAGAGCTCGGCCATGACAGCGCCAAGCGGCAGACCTTTGATAATGGCGTGGGCACGATCATGGTAAGTACTCACTGCTAACACCACTGTCCCGGGCCTCGAGAAGCTTGATGATCGAAGCCGGTGGCGATGGCCTCCTGTCCTTTTCGTGCGAACGTGCCCTCGAAGACGCGCCCCAAAACCATGTCCTCGTACAGCACCAGTGCTTCGTCCCGGCTTACCGCTGCCTGCGATTCAGATCAGACAATGTTAGATCCAAACATGCTCTTCGCAAGGATGTTACTCTAAAAGCGGAAAAAGCACAAAGAGGTGCATTTCTCCCAATAATTTCGATAATTCGGTGAATCGTCCACCAAAAAGGGCGATGGAATATACTTGGCGGAAGAGGAAGTTGTCGGAGGCAGCGAGGGTCTGCTGGGTGCCGACTACGGTGTCGGAGGGAACAGCGAAGAGAGGCCGGTGGCCAACGGTATGCGGTCTGAGGCCAGCTGAGCTGCGGAGGCGCGAAGCGGAGAGGAAGTTGGAGGAAGGCTTCTCGGCGGCGTAACGAGCAGCAGGAAGAGAGGACGAGGGACTTCCGAGGGTGCAGAAAGCCAACATTTTTTTCTCTCTTCTTCTTCCTCCCTTGTATTTCTGCAGCAGCAGCAGCTCCACTGGTGCACTATCGGGACAAGGACGGCAGAGAACGCAAGGGAGGAACCAATCGAGGAAGTATCGAATCGAAATTAAGATGTCATCGATTGAACCATGAAAAGGTAATACCATTTGTTCGCCACATTATGGTTTCTAACAAAATTAACATGTCATCGATTGGACCATGAAAGGATTACCCTTTAAAAGATTTCAAATCAATTATTTAAAAAAAAAAAACTATTGTGTTGGCAAATAACACGTGAATGCCACACTATCTTTTTTAACAAAAATATATACTAATAATATTCGACGAATACAAGCCATGACAGAGTCTATTCGTTTTCTGTAAAAGCATCTAATATCTAGTCAGTGCCCCTAAAGAAAGACCTTCCCCACGCGAGGGCATTTATCTGGAGTAGGAATCCATTGTGCTTCTTCTGGGCAACGCTGCACACCTGCTTAACATAGAATCAACGTCAAACTAACTATATCGTACAGTCGTATTCTTGGAATGCATCTTCTTTTCAAAAGAATAAAAAAAATAAATCAATGATGGTGATGACGTAAAGTTTTAGTGGAACAGATCAAGGTCCATACAAACGAATTAATAAAGGAAGTTTAAATAAATTTGACTTGTGGAAACAAGGAGGCGGCGTAGCCAATGCTTTTAGTCGTTGCTCTTTTTATGTTTTTATCCCTAGTATCCTATCTCTTTTCTTCTTTAATTCTTGTTTGGATCTTATTCTTCAATTTGACTTTTCCAATTTTGATGGTGGGATGTGAGAATCAATCAATTGCATAGCAATAGACTGACTTATAAATCATCTAAAAACCAAAATGAAATTCCATATGTTTAATCTCTAAAACTACCAATTACTCGAGAAAAATGTTTCCAAAGCGAATAATAATAATAAAAGTAAAAAATAAAATAAAAAACATCCAGAATAGCAATTACCTGGAACGTCATTCATTGTCAACCCCCTCGAAATTCTTGTATTCCATTTTGAGCTCATGAGTTCCTTGATTTGGTCCTCTCTTGTTGTAGACACAAATCTCATTTAATATTTCTTTAAGGAATTGCTGTTCAAAATAGAATATACTACTCAGAAAAACAGCCCGATGGGAAAAACAAACAAACATGATTGCTATCATCAAATGTCATGTATAGTCGTGCAGACATGTCAAACACAAGATGGATCGTCGGAACCATCCAAAGCCATTGATATATTAAAATAACTTTTAAGCGAAGTATAAAGCAAGAGACAGATATTAGCTATCAATTCCCTGAAGATCTACAACATTATGAAACATGAACTATCTGAAGAACTCTGGATGGAATTTGCTGTGGTCTAAAAAAAATAAATCAGTCAACAGTCACCGACCAAAGAACTGGAGTACCAAGCAAGAAGCATTTAGGCTTGGATCTAGATAAAATCACAAAATTAGTTAGTAGTACCTCAGGTTGGTCAGTCTCTTGAACCAGTTGCTTCAGTGCCCAATTTGGTTGCTTTTCAAAAAGTTTAAAGAGAATGTTCACCAATTCTTGTTTGTCCCTGCGTATCCGTTTTGCATCCAATCCTTTTGATGGGGTTAGTTTTTTCTTGTCCTGTCAAAGCATCGTATGCAAAGGAATGACAACTTTTAGGCATATACAGTGATCAGAAATTTTTTGTGACAGAAACATTTGAATATAGACAACTGACCCAATGTAGTAATTCGTACAGCGAATCAGATTTTTGAAGAAAGAATTATAGTGTGAATGCGAGCCAATTGAGAAAGTAGCAACGTATTTAAACACATGCTTCCTGAGTTTCTAATGGAAAATAACAGGAATCAAGCAACACGTAAAGAGTATTGAGTCTCAGATGTACTGAAAAGAGGAGAAATCACCGTCCAACATTTGTCAAACTCTAAACATATTATATGGTAAACCAAAGGTTATATACAATAAAAAAAACAAATAAAGAATGGCAAGTCACCTGTAGAGTATTTCAGTCTCAGATATACAGAAGAGAGGAGAAATCACAATCCAACAATTGTTAAAATCCAAACATATGAAATGGTAAACCAAAGGCAATGTAACAATACAATAAACAAATACTGAATGAAATATCAGAAGAAGTGGCATGTAAAGAAAACACGAATTGTTTACCAAAGTTAGTTAACAAAGAAGAATAAAGCTACCTTCGAACCAGATGGAACTAGACCAACCATACCAGGCATTGGCCTCATTAGCACACCATGATCATTGTCAATTACCTTAAATTTTGGAGGGAAAAGAGTGAGGGGTTAGCATCAAATTAAAAGAAAGGAGTGATAGAATGAGATGACTAGGCAAGAATTAAATGCATGAACCTGGACTTGTCTCGTTTTGACCATAGCTTTGTTCGTCCTTTCACGACATAATTTGCCATAATCCCCAAAATTTTCATGGTGTGGTTCCATGTCAAATTTGTGCTCTACCTTTCCCTCTAGTGAGAACTTTCCTACAATAACAATTATTTTTGTGATGAGACAGTCAAATATGCATGCAATGACAGTAGACAAACAAATGAGAGTAGACAAAAAAAATGTGATATATGTACAAGCATGCCGCTATTCTAATAGCATGCTTCACTAGATCCTAACTTTTGCAAATAATCGATTCTAACAAACATTAAAGCCCTTGAAGGCAGTAGTACTTTGTAGTGCCACCAGAGAATTCACATGTAGGGCCTTAGTCCAACAAAAAAATGTTATGGGTTTGTGCAAAAAGAACTAAAAGGCATGCGAACACACATGCTTACCTTGGTTTGATTCAGAAAACACACACATTGGAACAAAATCTTTGAACATATTCAGCGTGTAACTCTTGGGTGTATTAGCAGAATCAGTTTGAGCCATTTCCATCTTAAACTGCAAAGTGAAACATAACGTTACTCTAAAAAGGGCTACAGAAGATTCCCAGCATGAAGATTTCCTACCTAGTTTGGCAATGCCAAAAAAAATACCATGAATGACCATGAAATCACATGGAAGAAAAACATAAAGAAGAACAAAAAATTTCAAAAATACTCCAAGGAAAGAGTTTAATCTGGTTTTTCCAGTCTACATGTATTGGTGCACAAGTGTGGCTGTGCAAGATGCCTGATGAATGGAAACTTTCCATAACAAATTGACAAGAATAAAAATGACATACAACATTGTTGAAAATATAAAGAAATCAAGTTGATGAGTAATGCTTACTCTATGAATCTTAGGAAAAGATGATTAAGAGAAGAAACAATTTTTTTTTTGGGACATCAAATCCATTTTAAGACATAAAATATAGACATCATTTGTTCAATAAAACAGAAAGAATAAGGATTTTGAACTTGAATATTATTGACCTTGAAAAAATTTATGAGTTACTAGTGTTAAGAGAGTTAACACCATTAGAAGAGCAACAAATGAAATTCCTAGACCTATAAGTTTAAACCACACACTAACTCTAGAAATATATCTTTTCATATAATTATTAGATTAACAAATTACTCAGATCAAAGATAAGTCTTGTGTCATTCTAATAAAGTCCCACATAGAGAACTATGAGCTAACAAAGGAGGTTATAGTCTAAGATGCATGACCTATTACTAGCTTGGGCATCGGCATTTTCAGTCAGTGGTTGGCATAATAAGTTATCGTGGTCAAGGCTCTCATAGATGGATTCCAAAAATTGGTACCAATCTAATCGTGCATAATGAGTTGATTGAAAATGATTGCTTACCTGATGGCACAAGCTACCATTGGACTTTAGATGCCACCAATTAGCAATATTTTGGATTGTGAGTTGGACATGGATCTTGATGAGAAAGTCAAACCATTAAGGCATTGTGACGCCTAAATTTACTCTTACATGATGAATTATGGGATGGTGGAGAGTAGTCATAGGCTAAGATGAGTAGGCATAAGCATTTTGGCTAATGGTTGGGCTAAATAAATTAATGAATTAGTCCTCTCATTCAAATTACAAATAACCTTGGTTCACAGTATTTGGAGATGATATTTTGCTAATTAATGAGAACGTAAATAGGATAAAGTTTAAACTCGAATTGTGGGGCTCAATCTCTTCTTAGTCATGAGCAATTTGAATATGACTATTTCTTCTCCAACAACCTAGCATTCAGCAAGGATAAGTCTAGAGGGATTTTGTAATCAAAGGAGATTTGTACACCTGTACCTTCAATTTATTATATGGACCCATGTTAATTGCATTCCGCTTGTTATGATCATGAAGATAAATTTAAAAACAAATTGTATATGAAATAGAGTGTTTTTGCAATCAAATGAGATTTCTACGCGTATACCTTCAATTTGTTCCAGTGATCCATGTTCATTGCAGGATGCTTCTTATGACTACGAATATCAATTGAATTATTAGTCTCGTGAATTTATTGTGGGTTTTCAGATTACCTTACACTCCTCCTCTTTTTCGTAAGTTCTGTGCGTTAAATTCATTGTCATTAAGTTACTCAACTATAAGCATGGTTCTCTTCTCATAAATGGCAAAAAGAAAGGAACGCTAATTTGTCAAGCGGCAACTACTGATTTCAATTCCTTGTGCTAATTTCAAGACTGTATAGCGCGAAACCTAATTCCAGCCCGCAAAAAAAAAAAAAAAAAAAAAAAGAATATTTTCAGAACCCTAGTCCTAGGCGGCGTGCTAAGCTCTGCGCGAAGGGGAACAGTAGGGGGAGGCGATACATAAAGAGAAATTTACTTACCTGGAGAGAGGAGGGATCGTCAGGATGGAGGGGATCGAGAGAGAGGACGACCTTAGCAACGACAGGGTTGGGGGAGGCGGAGGAGCCGGCAGCGGAAGATTGCCACGACCTCGACACGACCGGTGGGCACTTCATCAGCCACACCGATCGCTCCGCCCTCCCAGTCTCCAGCGGGATCCTGCCGTCCTCCATAGATCTGTCGCCGCTATCGGGTGGCAGCCGCAACGAAGTAGGAAGGCCTTCACTCAAGCAGAGTCACGTACCAGTTTTGACCCAAATAATTAAATATTTTTAATATACATGAGAATTGAAATTATGATGAGAATTTTAATATGATTACAATACCAAATTTGAATTCAATTTTACTTATAAATCTAAATTTAAAGTGCAATGTGAAAATTATATTAAATGCAATGTAGAAAGATAAAATAAAAAAATGATATTAATATAATTTTTTAAAGTGACACTCCTCTTACTTAATAGTTAAAAAGAATAAATGTTTTAGGCAAATTTTGATGATCCCATTTTCTATATAAGAGAAAAAAAATAACTCATTTTGATTATGATGGAAGAAAAAAACTAATCAAAGTCTAATTTACATATAAAGCATGAATAAAGTACAAAGATATATATATATATATATATAGATTAGTAAATAACAATCATTATCCATCAATTTGGTACAAAATAGAACATGCAATAAATATTTTCACTTCCTGTGAATGTTTTTCTTTTTCCTGATTGATTATTACAATAATGTTCGATACATGATTCCAAGCATCAAGAAGCTCTACTCAAGGCCATCAAAGCCTGGTGTCGTAGTAAAATCGAAAGTGACTTTTGTTTGACCAATAGAAGGATAATTTTGGATGTCAAAAAATTTAGGTGGAGCCATGTATATTTTCTGAATTTACATGGCCATCTATGTGATTGGATGCACACTTCTAGATTACGTTTGGTTGGACGGACGTAATATAATCAAAATTGTAATGTAATTAAGATTATAATGAAATGCAATATAATCTCGATTATATTATTATATTTAGATAAAAATTATATATAATCTTAAATTACAAAGGTAATTATAATGGTCGGCCGAAAATAATAATGGCACCGACGACGCATAGTGTCGACCCGGCTGGCCATTAAACGACAGCGACGACGATCGATCGACGGTGACAACGGACAACGACGATCAACTTCAATTGTTGAGCATCCAACACTTTTCAAATTACGATTTTGAATGTTATCGGATTACATAGATTTTACTTCGTAATCTATATTATAAAATTTTAATATCTTTTATAATCCAGATTACATTACATTACAATTTTAAAACGATAACAAATAAAGTAATCAACCTTGTAATATAAACTGAATTATATTAGAAGACAGATTACAACCAAACATAGTTTAATGGAGTTAGGTGGATATCTTCCTTTCAGCTAGCCATCTCTGAGTTATTACCAAAAAAAAAAAAAAAAAACTACTCTGACTACTAAAATGTAACCCAAGGAAAATCCTATGAACATATTTTTCCACTGGATTTGCTAGGGTCGTCCGTCGTTTTCCGATGAAATCTTTAACCGATCAGCAGCATTTACGATCTCATCAAAATTATAGTTGATTGGACGTCCAACCGGAAATTAACGACGCCGGGCTCCTCCAAAAGAAGGAAGACAACTACTCTTCACATGACCTCCAAGGCCTCCTCTGGGACGCCGGGGCTCTTGTCGGCGTTGGCCACCGCCGACCTCTTGAAGAACTCGATGCAGTCTTCCACGGCCTCGCTGCGGTACGAGTCGGGCCCCAGCCGGAGCCGCTGCCGTGCGGCCGACATCTCCGGACGGAGCTCCCGTCGCCGGCCGCCGCGGCCCGCGGTGTGGCTCTTGGAGACTGCCGACAGCATCATTATCTTGAGCACCGCCTCCCGGAAGCGCTCCAGCATGGACGCCGACGACGACGCCGCCGGCTGAGGCGGAGGCTTCCGCCATAGCCGCGGCATGCACTGCGTGGCGTGTCTTCTTCCGTACTCGCTCTCTTCCATCTGCATTTCGTCTTGCTCGAGCAACGCTGTCTCATGCCGGCATCAGCTATATATACAGGTATAATGGATGATGATTGAATTGGAGCCAAAATTTTAAGTGAGCGATTACAAGAACTTTGTCTGGCTTTAATTTTAAATGAGCTGGATTTATCGCTTTTACTTCCAAATAATGGAGATAAATAAAATGCATCTAATTATTAAAATGCTTTATTTTAATAATTTTGAAATGAGTTATGGTAAATCGATGTGATTCATGTGAACGACGGGGAAGAAGGTTGATAAATATTTCATTACCAATTTCCTTTAGAAAATATCCAAACCAGCTGCTACTTACATTTACGGAGGAATTTGACTAAAACTTAAATTGTCTCACTGACAATTTGAAAAACAGTAGTCATCGAAGCACAGTCAAATTAATAACCCTCCAATATTTAGAGGGAAAAAAAACACATGCTGAGGTAATTATTAGCATATCCTTAAGCACTAACTGAATCATATAGAAATTAATCTAATGCGATTAGGTTTGCCAATGATAAAAGAGGTACAAATTGGTGAAGAATCTAAGGGAATAGCGAGTTGAATAAGGGGATTATTAACCCTCACTCTTATCATTGCACATGATTCTCATATGATACCACATGACAGTTGCCGGACTAGTTAAAATGGTCTAAGAACCAGTCGGCTGAATGATTAATTAATCAAAGTAAGCTATTAAATAGGCTAATTATACATTTAATATATATTTTATCATTGATTGATAAAGAAAAGAAGAAGACTAACATAACAGGCACATGGTCGAACGTGAGCCTTTAAATCAATACAATTCTGGTGGTAATACCCAAGGCACGTGCTCAAACCAAACGCTTCTCTATCCATTCACTCAAGCAAATAAGCACCAAGTAAACACACTCTAAATCATGCAGATTATCTTAGGAAACTCTCCCTCTCAAAAAGAATAATGAATGATTCTCATATTAACAGATTTAGATTTCTACACCTTCAGTAGAATTCCTTCAAATACAGATCAATCCGAGGCTGTGTTAATGTACAAACTCAAGCCCTCAGGAACTACTACCGGTAAATTGATGTTTTCATGACCTATGGTTTTTTTATAATTTCAACAGGTTAAACAGAATTGAACAAAAGAGAGAGTTCACTATGATAAGTACTCGTCGTAAATTGACAAGCAACAAAGAGATGCACTCTATATGTTCAGTAACTATTACCCTACGCTATCCCATTGGGACACATGATTTCCCAAACAATCGTTAAGAGGCAGAACGCATTTAGTTAAAAATCGAGGCGGAAAGAGATGGAGATTTTCGGACTAACCTTCCTGTCATTTTGGTTACTTGGATTCTGTATCTTCTGGAGGGTAGCTCCAAAATCTACCTTCCCTCACATGCCACTATCGACGTCGAACCCAGATCCGGTCCAGCCAGACCCGGATCCTCTACCCTTTGGCAATAGCAGGTTCCCCATTGTTCTTCCGGAGTTAATGATTCTCTTCTTATCTGTGGCTTCCGTAACTCGTTGATTCTTGGCGTCGGATGATGCTGGCCCGCTGCAACTAGCTGCAGCATTTGCGTCGGGAACTCTAACGGGTGCTGATTGATTCACTGTGGTTGGGAGCTCTACAGCATTACTAGGTGTCTGTTGCATCATTTTTCCATCCTGGTAATGCATCAGGATGCAAAATTCAAAAATCCAATGCATTCTAATGACGACGATCTTGAAATGTAGAAAATTATAAAAATAAGGACAATCTCGCAGGGTTTAGTTAAGTCGATAAACCATACGTATCGAGAACACAAATCAGGAACTGCCGGTATGTTAAGAAAATCCTGACAATATCAACATGTACTTTAGCTAAAGAGAACAAAATCATGAAGGGTCAGGAACGGAGCCATACTGGAGCATCAGAAGAAATTCTGCTGGGGTTGAGAGCCTCCAATCGTCTTTTTAGCTCCTCCAATCTTAAAAACTGAGTGCTGGTGCTTTCTTGGACCTATTCATTGTGCATCAAGATGATTCAAAAGGAAAAAAAAGAATAGTTGAAGCAAAAATGTCGATCTGAACCAGAAAGAAACAGAATAAACAGTACCAGCTGGTTCAGATCATCACAAATCTTCAGCTTGATTGCCTCCTCGTCTTTAACAGCTTGAGCTGCAGCTTCCCAAGCCTAAGATGCTGAAATTAGTTTATCCTTGTAGGGTGTTTAATGCTCGATAGTAACCACGAGAAACCTTTCCCATCTTTTAAGTGCTAGTTAACTCTCAACATTGGAAATTTCTAAACAGTTAACTATTAAATGAGCATGGGCACTGGGACCAAAAAAGGAAAATGGAACTGCATGAAACCTCTGGAACCAGCAATAATCAGTATTGAGGTCAATCAAAATGATAGGTTTTGAACTACGTATTCTTTTGACTTTCCAACAAATCTGATCATTGAGAATTGTATTTGTACTATATCAGATTCTCCTCACTGTTTGGCTTGCAAGAGGTGTAAGAATTTTATCTACATAGTTGAACCACTAAAGATACAAATGAACAGAGCCACCCTTGGGGGAGGACGGCTGGGCCCAAGGACCAAAATTTAGTCTTAAAAAAAATACATATAAAAGGGCTCAGTTTTTATAAAAATAAAATTTTCACCATTAAAAGGGACTCTTTTTTATTATTTCGGCCAGGGCCCATTAAAATTCGAACCATTTCAGGACCGGCTCTGCAAATTAACATCCCGATTAAGTTGTATTGTTTCTTCTTCAGATGAAATGTTATAGCTATTATGACTCCAAGTCAGAAGTAAAATTAACTAATACTAGCACTGCTCATCTTCAAAGGAGACTCCTTAGCACCATTCTCTCCTTCCTCAACAGTAGCAAACCTCCAAAGATTTTAGAACGTTTCTGCAGGATGGCATAGGAGATCATTGATGATGGAGTAGTAATGCTAAAGGTTCGCAGATGGTATGCTGACATTCTATAAGGATAAGGACAACAATATTGTGAGTGTGCACACAAGATTGGCATCAAGGTCTTCACTATGGATAATGCATGGTCAGCAAGTCACCACAAAGGTAGAATCCTCTACTTGGGACAAAATAGGGAGCTAGAAGGAAGCATCTCTAGGTTATTTTGACACAACAAGGAGTCAGCGCCATTTGTTTATCATGGCCTTTCATCTCTCTGCAATATAACTCAAATATGAAAACTGGCTTCAACTTATATTAAAAGTAGTGATAATAATATTGTAATAATAAAAATAAATTGGACGGACAGGTTGCCCCTTGGTAAGGAAGAAAATTATCTGTTGCAAGAAGAACACAGCTAATGAATAGTCTTCTTACAGCAGTGATTCTTATATGTTAAATATGGACCACATGCTAAAATGGGTAATAAAGGAAACAGATCAAACCAGGAATTCCCTTGGATAGGTTAATCAGCTGCCCAAGGTATCAACAGCTTGGTGTCTTGGTCCCAGTTATCCAGTGCCAAAGATGAAGGGGGGCTATGTATCAAAGATATTCACACTCACAACATTGGTTTGAGAGACATACGGGGGTGAAGATTAGCACGATTAACACACATAATGTCAACTGGATTTAACTGCACATGAAGGCTCATCAAGTGGCATATTTAAGCTTGTGAGCTCCAGTGTTATGGTGGGTGACAAGAACAGTAAGAGTAAACCAAATGGTCAAGGCTTGTACAAATACAAAGTTCCCCCCAATACGGAGTTCCAGGGAAAGAGTCGGATCACTTTGGATTTATTATAAGCAACCTTATCCTGCATTTGCATAAGGTTGTTTTCATGACTTAAACACATGATCTCAAGGTCACACGACAACAATTTTACTGTTGTATCCAAGTTTCCCCTTCATGGTTAGAGTTCATACAACTGCAGAAAAAAACATAATTCAGATAACCAATGCGGACAGTGTAAGTCGACCATAGAAACTGATAGCCACATGCTAGAGCTTTTCCATTTGCAAGACATGGAAGCAGCAGAACTACAATACCAGCTACCTCAGTTGAGGCATTTTTATAACCCATTACTACAGTGCCGTACAACCAACCTAAACAAAATGGAAAAGTGAAAACTCAGAGGGGAGGCATTATGTAATATCTACCCACCTGATGTAATTTTCTATAGGTTTTGATAGGAAATACTGAAATAGTAACTGGACAATGCAATATTATTAGCTAGATGACAATTCTAGGTGTTCACTCATCCCTATTATTGTGTAACTATATATATTATCTATTGTATGACCAGAAAAGTTTCCATCCCAAAAGACTGCCCATCTTAATCAAAGACCTGAGTAAATCTAATCTTAATCATAGGCCCTTGGATGTTTAGCAGATAATTGAAATTTGTGGCTGTTAAACATTGAAAAAGACAGATAATAGAAGGAATCATTAAACCAAAATTTTTCTAGAAATTATTGCCAACCACCTTGATCCCAATGAAGATAAAAAGTAAATCATATATAATACAAGACACACTAAGGCCCTAAATAAAAGAGTAAGCTTGAATTTGACAGGGGCACAAAAATCACCCTATTCCACTTTGCCTGAATTTGGTTAGTCAACATAATATCCCATGAAAATAGAGCACTCATATAGACAGGTTAGTTTAATAAGCAGGAAACACAATTACAAGTGTTACACTTCAGTCGAAACTAACCTTTTTTGCTTGTTTTTCCTTATGTTTAGCGGCATGTATCTTCTCAGTAGATAATTCAATCTTCTTTCGCAAATGCTCAAGTGCTCAAGGACAATTTCAAGAAATAAAACATGAAAGAAGACTTAATTTAGAAGCTAAGTTACAAGAATGAATAACTCCTGTCCTAGATAATCTGGAAATGAAAGAACCTGCTTTCTTTGGCCCAGCTGTAAGTTTCAGCTCCAAAGAAAGACTCTCAAATTCACGTTCTACTTCTCGTATCTTTGAATAGTTTTCTTGGATATACCTGAGAAATAAGACAAATGTTTAACCACAGCAGGTCCCTTCAAGAAATTTACTGAAGAAACAGAGAAATTATACTGAAAGAGACATCTGAAAGTGTTGCTCCTCATTGGAAAAACAAATGCAAGCCAAACTCATGTCTAAGATAAAATATGGCAGGAACTCCTGACATGTGGAACTACTAGTCTTCAGAGTAGCTTCAATTGATTTAGTGGAAGATTAGGAGACTGAAAATTTACACATTTTTCAAAATGACACTAATGTTTGTTTAATTTTAACCGTTGATTAACAATATGAAACTAGGATGCTCCTAGGCATAAAACGCAGCATATCAGTCATTTGAAAGGCTCTAGGAGCAATACTATTTGCAAAGGTATTACCAAGTATCATGTTTTCCATATTATCAATTCAAGAGGCCTTCAGTTGATTGTTTTTAAAAAAATCTAGATTCAAAACAAAATTCCTTGAATATGTGAGTTAGTCAATACTTTAATTGTCGCCCACAAGGTGACATTTAAACTGTGTCATCCATAAGTATTCGGTTGACCATTTGAATCGTCTTAAAGGTTATAATATCTTCATCTTAGAAGAGGTTATCATCAATTCATCTTGAATCATTAAACACTGACACACATAACTTAACAATTCCAAATGTGACCTATCTTTTTTTGACTTGAATCATCATCATAAAGTCTTATTTGTCCCAAATATTTAGGGTCCACTATGCAAATATTGACCCTTCATCTGTACCATGAATGTTGAATAAAAAATAAGAAAACCAATCTATCAAAAAAACAAGGGGAAAAAAAAGCAAAAAATCCACATTCCCATTGTCGAATCTGAAGTTGCCAAAATTCACATTGACTTTTAGATTACTCTAGACAAACAAATATTTTTCTATTCATTCCCCATAAGTTCATAACCCCTTTTCACCAGCCAAAACTTCGACAGCACATAAAGTGGCAACCCTTAGTTATCTCCAATTTCTGAATTTGAAAATTTTCCTCCCAAGACTTTGACTTCCTCAACAAAGTTCTATCAAGTCCCCATTTGACCTCAGACGAAAGGACCTACAACTACAAAAATGGCTCAATTTTTTATCCTTCCTGCTAGAATCTAAATCACATTTTTGATAATTCCTCCACAATTCTAAAATCCATGGAAAAGACAACCAATCTTCTGGAATCTAAAGGTTTAAAGAAATGTTTCAGATTCGGGGTACCTCTTCAACTGGAGCTTCTCTGCCTCAATGATCTGTAATTTTAGCAATCTTGAGCATCGAGGATTGGCAAATCAAGATCAATCTATCAGATGAAGATAAATCTGAAGGAAAATATAGGATACTTTCTCGGTGTAGGCAATAACGGGGGACTCTCTGGCGATGCCGTCGGGTCCGATCTCAGTCAGCAGAGAAAGGTGAGGGGCTGCAGTAGGAAGCGGAGGAGATGCCATTGGATCTGGAGGCGGATGAGACGCCATTGATTTGATTTGGAGGCGGGCGCAGAGAAGCGAAGGGTCGTTTTCTCATCCGTGGAGCACTCTGAGATCCGAGGACGGGAAGCTAAAAATCCCTCCAATCCAATTATTTTATTTTATTTCTTTATTTAGATAAAAATTTCATGTTGCGCAGGCACTTCACTTTTTGTTCTCCCCTCCGAGTTTAGAATATTACATTTACCATTTATATTTTATAAAATCAAATAAAAATAAAATATCTTATAAAGTATTCATAGTTTTATTTTATTTTCTAAGTTATATTAAGCGAGGGCAAATATTTTGATCTTTTCTTACAATATTGCATTATCCATTATTCCTATTCAACTGCTCCACGATCCTCTTGGAGATGCAGTGAGATACGGATTGAATAGTGATCATCGGATTCACCCCGATCGCCGTCGGAATCACACTCCCGTCGCAGACAAACAACCCCGCCGCCTCCCAACTCTCCCCCTTCTTATCCACCGCTCCGTCGTCCTCCGTCGCCCCCATCCTGCAACTCCCCATCTGATGCGCCGAGCACAACATGTTCCAAACTTCCTCCCTAGCTGTCGGCCCGCCGGCGACGCCCACCGTGTCTAAGAACTCCTCCAGCTCTTCTTCCTTTACCCCCTTGCACTTCATCTTTTGCCCGTCGCTTCTATGCGTCCCGACCTGTTAAAAACCAAATTTTGGTCTTTAGGATTTATGTTCGATCAAAATTTGATCTTTTGATCGACTACGGAATTAATCACCTCGACGGCGCCGGCGCCGATCAAGATTCTAAGCGCCGTCCTTAAGCCTCCCTTTAGATTTTCCTTGTCGAGCTCGTTCAGTTCGTACGTGATTCGCTTCTCCGCTTGGATTTCTCCCGAGCTGCGATCTCGAACGAGGGCGAAGAGGTGCGCGGTGCGACCGTAGCGCAGCATTCTCTGTTTCATGGCTTGCCCCGATACCCACGGAAACACGGTTGCGAACGACGCAGGGCCAAGAGCCGGCGTCTCCACGATCACTCCTTGCTTCACCTTGTGCAACGACGTGATGATCCCGCCTTCGAAGATCTTGCCTTTGAGGTCGGATACGGATTCCGGGAAGTAACCCCAAGCGAGCGCCACCGGGTGGAGGTGAAGGTTCTTGCCGATGTGGCGGTTGGTGAGACCGCTAGCCGCCATTAATGGCGGCGTGGAGAGCGCCCCGCAGGCCGCGATCGTCACCTTAGCTTTGAATTTGAGATTTTTGGTGATGGCATTGTTCATGCTCGCCGCTATCAATCCCAAACATCTCTTCTTCTTGTTCCCTTTATTGTCCTTTTCGAGGATGAATCGCTCGGCTTTGCATGCAGAGACGACGACTGCGCCGTGGTTGACGGCGTCCACCAGCCAAGTCGTGTCTGTGCCGCGCTTCTCGCCGGCCCTGCAACCGAAGCAGCAGCTGCCGCAGAAGTGATCGCTCGGCGAGTTCCTTGCCACCGAAACGACTTCGAGACCAAGATTTTTACATCCTTTTCGGAGAACTTGATTCTGGAATCCCTCACGGACGCAGTTCTCCGTGACTCCAATCCTCTCACAAACGGCGTCCATGGCGGACTCGTACTCTGCGCTCGCGAATAGAGGAAGCCGGTGCTCCTCCGCCCACTCCCTGAGCACCGCCGGCGGCGTCCGGATGCAGGCGGACCAGTTCACCGCCGTGCCACCCCCCACCGTCGATCCGGCCAGAAGCATCACGTTCCCATCGTCGGAGCTCATGAGTCCACCGGACTCGTACAACTGCGCCATGGAAGGACCTTCAAGGCCGGTGTAATCTTTTGACGTGTAGTACTCGCCTTTCTCTATCACCACGACCTTGTACCCGGCCCCGGCGAGAACCGCTGCCGCGACGCCGCCTCCGCAACCGGAACCTACGATGACTGCGTCGCACTCGACTGTTAAATCGTGGGGGGATTCAGTGGTTTTAAAACCCTTTTGGATCAAAGATTGAAGGAGAGAGGAGTCCGTTTCGTGCATGGTTTCTATGATTCCTTTCTCCAGCGGCCTCTCTGTCTCAGATTCTACTGATGGTTTCTCAGATGAGACATTAACATTGTTGTATCCAATTGCATTCCATGTTGGATTCTGCGAGTCTTCATCAGTCTGCAAGTATCAAAAATTGATCATTATGCACGACTATCGATTAAATCCGGGCTATGTAAAAAAAATAAAAAAAAATTGAGGAATTAATTAGTACCAGAGAGTAGAAGGTGAAATGGCTGAAGACCTTGAGAAGCACGAAGACCATCCTAAGAAATGTAAGATACTTCTGCCTGTTCCATTTCTTCAAGACTTGTTCTCTATTTTCTGAAGCCATTTCTGAGAACTTTTGGATGAAGGGGAAACTGGAACACAAGCACAGAGTTCCACAGAGGAGCAGTGTTCCCAGTCTCGTATCCAGGAGCCAGAGAACCAGCTTGACCAGCATGATGGCCTTCGCTTGGCTTCTCTTCACCAGAAGCTCTGCAACCTGCACCTCGCACAAAATCAATAGTGATCGATCTGGACTGAGAATGCTAAAGAAAATGGTCAAAAGAAAAACAAAAAATGAATCAAGATACTGAAAAAGAATTGTGCCTGATTTGCGGGCGCAATCAAGAACTGAAAACAGAAACAGTGAGGGAAATGGTCAAAACAATGGCCAGCAATTAGTTGCCTTGTCTTTAATATGAGCATGGAATCTATACGAGTTTCAGGTCGAATAAATGCAGACAGAAATTAAGTTGCAGCTGACGTAAATAGTCAGATTAAGAGAAGAGCAAATAAAAAGGTGTGTGGATTTAACACTAGAGAACAGAGAAAACAACCACCTCAGACGAAGACAGAGAAAAAGACTGAAATTATAGAGGAGGGAGTGCGTCATAAAGTTATGAGAAGGACAGTAATTAGCAACTAGTTAATATATAATAGAAAATTAGAAGTGGGTAATGAAAAAGAATGTGAGAAAATTTTCGTTGACTCGGAGATTTATTACTAGGAGTTTTCGATATAACAGTTTTATTAAACAAATAAACGGTTGAGAATTAAACAAAAAAAAATAAAGTGGGAATGGTCAAAGTTTATTAACACGGAAAAAGAGAGTTTACAAACTGTTAAATACTGTTATGACCAATAACAAATGATTGATGGATATAGAAATATATTGACCTATATAGAACAATCAACAGAGAGCTAAAGAACAATCAAAATATATGGCTATATTTCCATAGACAATATACAGGACAGTAATTCAGTAAATAATAATAGCATGAGCATGATGATGATGAATTAAGGACCTCGTCTGGGATAGGGGCGTCGCCGCCAGAGGCATGGAAGAAGGCCTCGATCGACTTCCGACGGCCTTGTTCCTCTTTGACCTCTTTGCCTCCAGCGACGACGTGATCGGCGGCCTTATCGGGATCCATGGGAGGGATAAGGGCCTCGCAAATCACAGAAAGCACCCCCACCTGCGCCGCCGAGAAGCCGTGGTCGTAGACTCCCTTCCGCCGCCCTCCCTTCAGAAGCGGGTTGCCGGCGCCTCCTTCCCTCTTCTCCTCCATTCTCGCGATCGAACCGATGAGTCGTTAGATTGACTTATTGATAAGGGACGTCTGGATCCTTGTTTATATACATATATAGAAAGAGGAACTGTGATCGTGAGAGCGAATCTTAAAGCTGATGATGGCGGCCTTCCTCGGGAATTTGTATTTTACTCTCGGAGTTTACCTATTTCTCTGAATTTTTCAGAGCATTTCAAAAGAAAATAAATTTGAGGGTTAAAGTAAAATTTTCCCGTCGCTATAAATATTTATTATTTGGTTCCAAGTCACTTTTATATATTAAGCGAAGAAGATTATTGATATTTAAAAATTAATTTAATTATGAGACAGTGGCAATTTAACTAAAAATTTCAAATAATACATTTTTATGTGATATTTTCGACCACGTGATTTCCACGATGCCTTGCAATCATTTGAAAAGTCGTTTATACAAATCACGTGTAGACGATTATATCATTATAATTAATTCGCCTTTTCCATCTTTTTTCTATGGCTAAAGATTTACATATTGAACCAATATTATTATTTTATTGCGCGTGAAGTTTAGATTGCCATTTATAATTAAAATCGGTTTCAAAATGAAAGAAAATAGTTATTGACCGTAATTAATATTGCTTCTGGAAATTGGGCCGCACTAGCCCATTTTTTTCATAAGAATCTCCACGGGTTGTTATTTTTTTAAAAAAAAATTGTTAAATCGAACAAAGTTACACTGCAGATATTCATACCTGAAAAAAGTCAGAAAATTCTTCTTTTTTTTTTTTTAAATATAGTCAAATTTGGCTGCTTGATAAAAGATCACCTTTTGTTTTTTTATTTATTTATGTCAAATTTGGAGTTTATCAGGATAACATGATTGATTTAACATGAAGCTGATTTGGACTAGCTCATCCTTAATTGCTAATATTCATTAAAAAAAAAGGCAATGATCTTGCTTTCTTCCCACTCAATGGTTTAATTTATTTAAGGTTTTAACATCGAGTTTAGTGGATATGATCGATGATTTTAAGGGCAGATAGAATATTTTATAATTAGCTAGCTAAATCTTATGAAAGCTAATATATACTGTCATCCCTAATAAGTATTGCTAATTAAAAATATATCTTTGCTTTTGTATGAAAAAATAATTTTCTTTATACAGCGCATGCAACGCAGTGATAAAACACATTGAAAGAAACAATTAAAAAAGTAATAAAGATTTGGATTCCGCTTAGAATAAATATTTTTAAGGGTTTAAAGATAA
Source organism: Wurfbainia villosa (assembly GCA_025175895.1). Classification (NCBI taxonomy): domain Eukaryota; kingdom Viridiplantae; phylum Streptophyta; class Magnoliopsida; order Zingiberales; family Zingiberaceae; genus Wurfbainia; species Wurfbainia villosa. The sequence goes on from CM045992.1 coordinate 121,682,182, forward strand.
TAATAATAAATAAAATAAAAATTAATTGGAGTCCCACGATCAAATGAAAATTACCTGGTGTCTGTCCTGTAAATAAATAAAAAATAAAAAAAATCTATGGTAGCACTACAACATCGATCCAACTCGGAGAGGGTGGCCCAAGCTTGCTTAGCTTGCCTGAGATTAAGATTTAAGATGCCCCCTTGGCATCATTATCCCATGTCACACTTCACTTTATCCACTTTTACTCGCCCATCAAATTTTTTGGCAAGATAATTGATGAGCAGAGAGCAAGATTGAAAGTTATATTTGATAGGAATAATGAAATTTATAATGTAAAGTAATATAGTGTTACTATATTTAGATAAAAATAGTATGTAATTTTATATTGCAAAGATAATTACATTCCTTTTAATTAATATGCATTACAAGGATGGTAGAGACCGCTCCAATGGCATCAAGGACCGACCGATCGCTTGGCAGCGACGACAACGGAAGGTCGGTCGACTGCAGCGATTGATCGCCCAACAATGGCAGCGACGATCGATCGGTCGACGATGACAACCGATCAGTCGTCAATCGATGGTGATGGTTGTTCGGTCATCGTTCGACAATGGCGATCGATCGATGATCGATCGATTGACGACGACAATGGACGACGACGATCGATTTCGATTGTTGAGCATTCGACACTTTTCATATTACGATTTCAAATATAATCGGATTATATATGTTTTGTTTTGTAATTTATATTATAAATTTTTAGTGACTTTTATAATCCAGATTATATTACATTACAATTTTAAAATGATAACAAATAAAATAATCAATATTTTATTCTGCAAAAGTTAGGAATTTCTTTCAATACGATCTTACATCATCCGTCAGATCTTGATAAGAGGAAGGTAAATCGTGAGAAGACAAAATCATCGAGCGATGATTAAAAGCGTCAATCAACCTTTTATCAAATATACCCTAAGAGGCATTCATCTCATATCAACTTTCTAAATAGATCTATCTAAACCATATTTCATATATGTAAAAAATTAATACAAAGATGTCTAAAAATTAATCTACTAATAATATTTTTTTTAAAAAAAAATCGATTTAGATAATTAAAAAATTAAGTGCGCTACTGAACGAAGCGTATTAGTTTTATTTATTTATTTTTAAAAATATCCAAAAGTACAAAATAATAATTTTTATTTCTATTGAGTCTCAAACCGACTTTAGATATCATGCACTACCCTGCGCTTCCTACCTTCACTGCAAAGTAGATGCACAGCTAAGTTGAGTTGTAAGTTTAGAAGTCAGCACCTATATTATATATAATATAATATATTATAATATATTATTATTATTATTATTATTATTTTTAATAAAATGAAAGGTATATTACAACCAACGCCGACACAGCTTTAGAGGGAATTAAAAATAATTTTTATGCGCTCGAATCTCATGTAGGTCCAGCGATTTTTATATAAATATAATTTGCCATGGGAAAATAATAATAATAATAATAATAATAATAATAATTTAAACATATCTCCCACCGCAACAACCCTTCCACGTATATTATATATAATAACTTTATTTTTATCCCTATATAATTCAGGTTTTATTCTCGGATCGATTTTTACAAGACTTAAAACGCTGAGAATTACGACAGTGCTTTAATCGTTATAGTAAAGTGAATATGGTAGAGATACGCGGCATTATTTAATGAATATTAATAGAATTAAATACATGTGACAGAGTTTCTAGATTGAATTAGAAAACTATATTTTGTTTTTGTTTTTGAAATACAATTTTAATGAATTATAGGCTAACGATAAATTCACACGGAATAGCAAGTCCTATGGAAAAAATACATCACAGTTTAATTAATTAAGCACGAAATGGAAGTCTAATGATGTTTTCGATCGAATCATTAAGTCCCCCAATAAATTTATTAATTCACGGTGAGCTAGAAATATGATAGTACATGGAAAGTTGACAATTATAAACAGGGTCTATTTGTAAAATAAAATAAAATAAAATAAAATTATTGTTTACGATAAAAACAAATGATCAAGCTTTCACTTACTTGATTTGCACATATTTGATCGGATCAAGCTTCATAAACTCCATTAACAGAAACTTTCTTACTTAACTAGATCAAGCTTTTAGGAGGGCCACAAAAAGACACGTAGAAGAGGTGTATAATTGCTAAAATATATATGATTTCGAAACAAATGGACAAAGTTGCATTATTTAGCACCATTTAGATATTTATTTATTTTATTTTTAGAAAAAGAAAGAAAAAAATTTAGGTGAATGAACGAAATCAGGAAGAGAAATTTAAGGCTTTTGTCAAAATAAATCATAATCATAATCGAGATGTGATGAGCAATGAGAAAGGCTTTTTCCGATAGTCAACCTTAAAATTCTTCAAACCTTTAATCGAATCGAATGCTTAGGTTGCTCCACGCCCCCCCCAAAATCATTGAATTTACATTCTAAACCGACTCGTTTAATCCTTGTTATATGTCATTGCTGTTTTGATCCTCGGATCCACTGTTCGAATTTATATTTTTAAGACTGAAAATTTGTATTATAAATGAGCATCAGAACACGGTGAACAAGGATTTGGTTATGTAATGTTGGAATATGCATAATGATCAGACCGTAATTAGCTTAAACACAGGTCGATTTACTAAAAAAGCAGAGCAATTAAATTTGTTTAACCCGGGAATATACCAAACTCGGGAGTTTCTGGTGCGACGAGACATAAAGTGGTGAAAAGGCGACGTTATATACCGAAAATGCCCTCCGCCTTCCTGCTCCTTCAATTGTTTCCATTCTGCATTTCCACTTCCACTCCATTTTGCTTTTAAAAAAAAAAAAATCTGCCTTTTAATTCTGTTCCACCGTTCCCCCGGTTGTCCTGTCTGAATCGGAGGCCTCTCTCGATCGACGGTGAGCACTACTTATCTCTTGTTTTTAGGAAGAATTTTTATTGCTTCGAGTGCTTTAATTGTTTCTCTTGTTTACTCTTTGTTGTTCAGGATCAGGAACCCTCTTTCCTGTGACCTTTACTCCGCCTGTCCTCTCTCTCTCTCTCTCTCTCTCTCTCATGCATTTTTTGTGTCTCGCTGCCTTGTAGTTGTTGTTTCCTTTGAAGATCCACTTGCTAGCTTTGTTTTGAGGAGTGTTCCAGCATTAAAAGTTACTCTTTTAGTCAGTTCTTTGCCTACTCCCGCTCCAAAATTTGTTTTTGTACGAGTCACCCCCGCTGTTAACTATATTCATTTGTTTTCCATTTATTCCGAAGTGGGATCCGTGGAGAATAGTGAGGTTGGAGGCAAATAGTGGAGGCGGTAGAGAGGGAGGAGAGGAGAGGGATCAAAGATCTGGCCTTCGTCTGAAGATCTAAACTTTTTTCCGAAGGCATTTGCTTTCTAGGGCAATGAGGTCGGACGCTTTGCTAGATTCGGCTGTCTTCCAGCTCACGCCTACTCGGACCAGGTACGTCTCAGATCATTGTTTCTTGTTCTAGGATTTCATCGAGGTAAGTGGATGAGATCTGCATGAAAATTTTCTATTTCGAAAACAAGTTCATTTCTTGAAAGTTTTGCGATGATTTAGAGTGGGTTTCCCAACTACGTTGTTCCCTCAAAATGAAAGGAGTCTGACTGCTATTAACCTGGAATTTAAATGCATGAATCAAGTGAAAATACTGGCAGAAACATCGGTTGCTATTAGAAATGGTTAATTTTGTTATTTTGATTACTGGACGTTATTTTGATTTTTTTTTTAAAATTCAACAGGTGTGATTTGGTCGTCATAGCAAATGGTAAGACGGAGAAACTTGCATCTGGCTTGTTGACTCCTTTTCTTCCTCATTTGAAGATTGCCCAGGATCAAATTGCCAAAGGTGGTTACTCCATAGTCCTTGAGCCAGACCCAGATAATGATGCTGCATGGTTCACCAAAGGAACTGTAGAGAGGTAAAGAGAAAGATCTCAAGTGCGTAGTTCTGCAATTAACCGCTGTGAATTGTTTTTTCTTCATAAACTTCTAACTTCTCTACAATGATTGTACTTTATCTTCCATGTTGTTAATTATTGGTCCTGAATAAGCTTCTAATTTTGATACAAGCAGATTTGTTCGTTTTGTGAGTACACCTGAGGTCCTAGAGCGGGTGACTACCATAGAAAAGGAGATCTTACAGATTGAGAATGCGATTGCTATTCAGGGAAATGAAAATGCTGGCTTAAGCATTGTAAATATCCCTTTTATACTCATTTAATATGTCAGTTGTAAAACTCGTGATGACTTTTTTTTCCTATCGTTTTGGCAGGTAGAAGATCATCAAAGCAAACCAACAGAAACTTTTGAAGGTAAAGTAGATTGATCTAATTAATTCATTTAGTTTTGAAATTAGAGGTGTGCAGGGGCTATCAAAAATGTTTACACTTAGATTACTTAGGGCATATTAGCAGTGACAGACCGAGAGGCTAAACTAGTTGAGTCCATAAGGCTAGTAACATTGCCATATCATTACTTGAATAGAATCCTTGCTTTAGCTTTCTGTCACCCATAGTATGTTAGCAGCACTAATGTAAACTACTTCAACATGCTCAAAGCATTTCATAAGCTTTGGAGTTCTGCTATAATCACATCTCACTTGGCTGATGACCTTAACATCATCTATGCCAGTATAGGAGTTCTTGTTATGGAACCACAATAAACTACATCATCTATGCCAGTACTTTTTTCACTTAACTTTTGTAAGATTTAGCAAAGTGAATGACCTTGTATTTTCGATGTGTATGAAATAGATTCATCATATTGCTGGGCATATTTCAGAGGTTTATTCAACTCTTCTACTTCTGGTTATACTAACCTTGCTACCATCACTTGCTTATATGCAGTTACCAAGACTTCAGTTGATACGGATGCTGGAAAGGCAATCGTTCTTTATAAGGTAATGATTATATATATGCCATGTATCCATATATGCTGTCATAACATTGCATATACATAAACCTCTAAATACCATGAATTCTGTCAAATAATTAAACATCGGCATGCCACTGTATACTGTTGAAAAGAGGAGACATAATGTATCAAAAACATTATAACTATACAACAATAGCATTTTGTATGGCAGAGCTTAAAAATTTTGTTGAAGAATATGAGGCTAAAGATCATAATAGACTGTAACTAATTAACTAGAATTCTTGACATATTCATCGCCAAGGAGATCATCTTTTGGTTTTTAAAATAATACATATACAAATAAGAAAAACTTAAGATATTTGGAAGCTCAAGGTTATTCAAACTAAAGATGTTTGAAGCTCAAGGTTATTCTGACTTTTATCCATTGTAGTGATCTAATTGTTTTCACAAACATAATCACTGTGTCAACAGTTGCATATATTTCTGTTTACTGTACAGGGTCAACATACAAAATAAACCATTTTGCAATGGTATGTGATTTTAGACCATTCAAGTATCACACGGGAGGTATGGACTTTGAAAGAAAAATTAACTATCATTAAACAATCAAATGATTATAGAAAATACATGCAACTTATTCAGGAAGCAATGACAAATATTTGTATCAGTTCTTATTTTGATAATGCTACATTGAACAACCTGTTAAAACTTCCCTTCTTAGGCACATATAGATGGTTGTATGCCACACATGTTCACATTTTAATACAAGTATTTTTCTGTTGGACATTGTTCTGACTGTGTTGTCTTATGTACAGCCTGGCTCACAACCTGACCCACCTGATTCTAATGGATCTGCCAAGCATCAGGAAAATTCGAAGTATGAGCAATTTAACATGTCATTTATATTTTATTATCTGTAATTTGCTCTTATAAGCATGCAAAAATAACACCAGTTGTATTGTCTAAGATGCTAGGTTTTCTGCATAAGATGTTAAATAAATAATTAATCAGTAAATAAGAGAAAGAATAATTCAATATCTATATTTTTCTGCTTTGCTGTTAATGAAATAATCTGATCATGTGATTGGAATGGAACTTGAAAAACTAGTCCTGTGCTTCTATGGTTGCCAATGTTACCTTCAAGTATTCTTAGCTAATTTGTCCTCTTGAAAGTTTCTTGTGTAAAATAAATCTTATTTCTTATGCATTTTACATTCCCCCCCTTTTTTTTGTCTCTTTTTGTGCAGAGTTCATCTTTTGAAAGTTCTTGAGACCCGCAAAATGGTATTGCGCAAAGAACAGGGCATGGCCTTTGCACGTGCTGCAGCTGCTGGTTTTGACATGGACACTTTGCTAGATTTGATATCTTTTTCTGAAAATTTTGGTGCCTCACGTCTAAAGTATGTGTTTTTGATCAAATTTTTTTTTTTAAATACATTTGGAAACCACTATTGGTTCTTGTATTCTTAATTTGTACCGGACATGTTAGGATAAATAATCATTTCTTAAAGAATTGGATTGAGATACTAATTGTGGTACAGTGACAATGCAAACCTTAAAGCTTTCATGTATTCCACATTGTAAAACAGGGAAGCCTGCTTATCCTTTGTGGACTTATGGAAGAAAAAGCATGAGACTGGACAATGGCTTGAAGTTGAGGCTGTAGAAACAATGTCAATGCGATCTGAATTTTCTGCTTTGAATGCCTCAGGCATTATATTTACTGCAGATGCTATGGCTCAGAAAGATCATGGGGATTCACAATCTGTGTATGCTGGTGATATGGTTGCTGATAGCAATGGAAAATCTGGTATATATACTCTAAATATGAAGGCTGAACTCACTTTACATCAATATTACTGTTAAAGAAAGATTTCTCCAATTCAAATCATTCATACTATTTTATTAAAGATGAAGTTCCACAATGTTATATTTGACTATCTAGAATATATTAGTTGATGACCAAATGCTTTTGGAAACTCAAGGTTTCTGTGCAACTGAAATTGTCAAGAAGCTACCCCTTATTCATGCTCTCAACATTGCAATTGGTTGGCTTCTAATCCTGGTTCAAAATTTTTGTGAAAAATGATCAGTTCTTAATCTCACTTTTGATGTGATTATTATTCTCTAAATCTCATGCAATATTATTGTTATCTGAATCTCATGTAGCATTCTTCAAATGACTAGGGTGATTAAGTCATGAATATAAAAAATTGCTTTAGTGAAACAGCTTAACAGCAGCACTGTTTGCAGAAACATTGCCTAATTCGTCTTATTTCTTGCCTTATATTGGTTCTAATTTCATTCATTGCAAGACACTGTATCTTAATCATTAGTTTCTTTTCCAGATAAGAAGATCCCTTCAGAGTCGAAAGTACCACCCCACCCGGAGTATTTTCAAGGTCAATTTCAGCCTCCCACTTATCCACAGTGGCCTATGCATACTCCACCAGGCCCTCCTCCTATGTTTCAACCATATCCCATGCAAGGAATTCCTTATTACCAGAACTATCCAGGAAGTGCTCCGTATTTTCATCCTCTTTATCCTCCAATGGAGGATTCTCGACATAACAGTTCTCGCAGAAAGGGTTCGAAAAGGCAATCAATGGATAGTAAAGATATTGAATCTGAGACTTGGGATAAGAGCGCACAATCACAGGATGACACAGATGGAAATCCATCAGATCTTGAGAAAGAAAGTTCTCATGGGCATAAATCTCATAAAAAAAGTGGTCGTTTGGGAAAGAAGAAGTCTGGTGTTGTTGTTATTCGCAACTTAAATTATATAGCATCCCAGAAGCACGGAGCTAAGCATTCTGAAAGTGACCAACAGTCTGCTTCTGGATCTGAATCAGAAGAAGAAAGTGAAGATGCACATTCTGATGTACGTGAAAGCAAGCACAAACACTCCAAGCGAATTTCGAAAAAAGAAGATCGTCAAACAAGACCTGTTGAATATTCAGATGCATATGGCAATGATAAAGGTTCATTTGGAGAGGAGGCAGATTCTGGAAATTGGCAAGCATTTCAAAGTTTCTTACTAAATGCTGAAGAAAAATCCAGAAGAGCTGACAAAGACATGTTCGCAGGAGAAAAAGGTCTTCCATCAAAAAAGAAACAAAGCAAACTTGAAGCTGATCCCATTCTTCCTTGTGAACGAGATTATGATGAATTCAATGACCACAAAATGGGAGGAATTGATTCTATTAATGGGAAGGTAAACCGAATGAAGCAGGCAGCTTCTGATGATCACTTTTTAGTTTCAAGCTGTGGAAGAGATGCAATAGATAACCAGTTCAAGGTCGTAGAAGGCTCAGGAGGAGCATATCGGCAGAGGAGCGGTGAAGAGTTCATGATTTATAGGGAAGACAAGCAATTGAGTGTCATGAGGTCTTCTGATCCACTCATTGATCCTACCAATGAGCGAATCGATAATGCTCTGAAGAACACTTCATACACTATGACAGATGAGTCCTTCTTGATCCCTTACAGGTCAGATTTGCAGGAAGTTGAATCAGATAACATAGCTATTATTGGCATGGATTCTGAGATCCCCACTACTCTTGAGAAGCCTCAAGACTCAAATGATAATGTTAAAAGCGAACTTTTTTATGAACCAGATGAGTTGTCTATGGTTCCTGATCGTGCAATGGAAAGTTTAGTTATAGGATACGATCCAGTTATGGATTATGATTTTGAGCTTCCTGTTGAGAACACTGTCAAACTGATAGCTAGTGACGAAGAAGACCTCTCTACAAACACAAAAGGGGAACCAAAAAAATCAGACAAGGAGAAAAACTTGAAAGCTTCAAATGACAGCTTGGAGAAAAGAAGGGATGCACTGGTAAAAAAGGGTGCATCCTCGAGGCTTAGTTCGTTGGCAGAAGCTAAAAAACGAGCAGAGAAACTGCGATCTTATAAAGGTGACCTCCAGAAATTGAAGAAAGAAAGGGTAATTCTCATGATTCATTCACAATATCTTTCTGGAACTTGTACATATTACTCTAGTTGTCGTTCATAAACAAAGTGCTAGACAGAAAATATTATTTAGAAGGGTAATCACATTCTAAAAAACATGCAGGATAAATAATCGTCATGCTTATCCTAGTTTCCTAAAAAACTTGTATGCGATTAATTTTTTCTTCCCTGAAAGTATTTCATTCAGTCTTTTAACTCCTCTTTGAGTAACCTTTTAAGCTTTTTTTTTTATGAAAACCTTAAACGTGAACAAAGAACAGGGTGCTTATGACCTCACATTCTACACTACGTTATTCATATTAATCTGCAATGAACTGTATTCGAGTTTTTGTGGGATTTTTTTAGTGTGCTTCACAATTCTGAACCAACATGTTTAACATTGTAAGGTAGTAAAAATTGCAATTCAACTCTTCAGATAAAACTGAGGGAACTCTTCTTTGGCTGTTCTAATGTATATATATCTTGCAAATAATATATCTCCAATGTGGTGTGAGGACACGTTATTGAGACCCAGAAAAACTATCGATATAAAAATAATTTTATGAATGTTTGCTTTGTCTAGTGCTAAGTGAGCTAGATCCAGTTCTGGATCACTTTCGGCCAAACATCAGGTTTGAATCTGCTATAATAGAGCTATTAGTGGAGTGTTCAAGGATTTATTTCACGTCCAATTTGGTGTAGATTTACACATCGTCATCAAAGACCAATAGTATATTTTGCAAATAATCAAGTATAACCTTATTAATGTGTCCTACTAGAATGCCAGGCTTATTTGCATGTACTTTTTTCTGACTCTATGGATTTTCCTAATTATAGGAAGAGGAAGAGAGAAAGCGTCTGGAAGCATTGAAAAGAGAGAGGGAAAATAGGATAGCTTCAAGAAGTGGTTCCACTGCCACACAGGCAAAATCCCGTTTGGCTACAAAGCCTTCACCAAGTCCTTACAAAGGGTCAAAGTTTACTGATGCAGAGCCTGCTTCTTCACCGTTAAAAAAATTGGCTCCCCCAACCTCTTCAAATGGTTTCCGTGATCTCCAGAAAGCTACCAAATCTAGCAGACTAAATGGAAATAACAATGGCTTGACTCGATCAACATCAGCTTTGCCTGAGGTTAAAAAAGAAAGTAATGAACTCATTTCAGAAGCAAACACAGAATCTCTCCGTATGAAACGACTCTCAGATCCTAAAAGCAGTTCTACTTACCGCGCTTCTACTGTTAAGTCTGCAACTGCAGATCAAGTTCCCAAGAGAAATGTGCCTGATGAACCCCAGAAAAAGATTACTGAAATTACACAACTAGATCAAATTAAATCAAAAACTCTTCCAGAACTCAGAATTAAAACCAAAACTTTATCTGAAAGAGTTGAAGCTAAAACAGCTAGCAAAGACCCAGTGAAGAAAGAGATTGAAAGCAGAACTTCTCAAGTTTCTGATGGCACAAAGCCAACCAATGAAAAATCACCTAGCAATAGTGAGGACAGTCATGTCATTGAGAAGACTGTGGTGGTGCTCGAAGACAATGTGGTTGCTGCACCTACTGTCCAGCAACCCGATGAGATAATAGGCATGAAAGAAAGATCACATGGAGATGGTTCAGTTATAGCTTATGCATCTACTCATACACCACCTTCATCTATTGCTATAAGTCAGGTTGGGGATTCTAGTCAAAGCAAGCCAGATGAACTGCAGAATCACCCTGAGGTATACTTAAATACATATTACATTTATCTTACAAAAAGATTGTAAGAGTGGATGTCCTTTTTTTTTTTTTTTTTTTTTTTTGCAAATACTCACCTTGAGGAGCTTTATGCTCTCAATACTTTGCTAGTTGACTAAGAAGTTCTAGCTGTCTCCCTGCTACTTTTTCTCAGGGAACTTGCATTGTCGTAAATGAAACTTTCATCTTCATTGTTCTATAATTTTCATCATGCACTGATTGAGGATTGATTCTCATACTGATCAGGTTGTCATTTCTCAGCCAAGGAATGAACCTCCCAAATTTGCAGGCTCAACTTTAATGGAAAAGCCTTATGAAGCCCCTTTTGCCAAGTTAAACTCCTTTGAGGATCCTATTAGCATTGTATCAGAGTATGATGGTGGTGGTCTATCTGCAATGGAATCTGAAACAGTTGCACTGCATGTCGAGGATGCTATGGTTCGTGTCTCCAATTTTGACGTTCCAGATTCAGGGCATCAAATTCATGAAACACATGAGAAACCTCGAATCAAGGAAACTAAAGGTTTTAGAAAGCTGCTGAAATTTGGCCGGAAGAGCCACAACTCTGCTTCAGCTGAAGGTAATCAGGACTCGGATACTTCTTCTTTGGATGATCAAACTATTGCTGCCACTTCCTCCAATGATGGTAAGATCGTAGCCACTAGTTATTGTAGTTTACATATGGCTTTATGCTTAGTTTTTTGGCTCAGTTGCTTAAGCAACTTAATTAAAATAATTCAACAGATCAAGAAGGAAAATTTCTGTGTCTGGAATACATTGTTATTCTTACTGACAACTCCTATAGCATTTCTGCTGTCAATAGAAGAGCTTTTAGAAGCCATACATGAGCTTGAGCCGCAGTGATGGTGGTGGAACCACAGTTGAATAAAAATGTGCAAAATATTATATCTATATTAAATATTAATTAAAATGATATTATATCCATATGCAATTCTGGAGGCCGCTAGCTTCCCTGCTTGTGTTTCTGCAAATGATGTAGAAAAGAGGTGATACTCAAATGCATCTCTTTAATCTTTGTGGTTGCCTCAAGCACTACTTCCCTATACTTTTGAAATGATTGAATCTTGGGTGTTGAGTTCAAAATAAATAGTATGTACATGCGGTAGGTCTTCATTGTCTGATAGATGTATTTATGAACCTCTTTCTTGTCATCACACTTGTACTACACCATCTGAAGGTAAAAGCTAAACTTCCAACCTCTTTATCAGAATTGCTATGAAGTTGAATGCTCTGATAATTTCCAGTCAAAAATTAGCTTTCTGTTTCTTTTTTTCTTATAACATGTTGTTCAAATTGCTGTACCTGTTTGATATATTGTTGAATTGATAGCGCTTTCACATAAGTTGCATTCTGTTGCAGTTTCACGGTCCTTTTCACTCCTTTCACCATTCCGGAGCAGGAACAGCGAGAAGAAACAGGCAGTGGCATGAGCAACCGGAGAATTAATATGCATGATGAGTAGGGACAGAGTGATCTATTTCTGCCAGGCAGATAAACACATGGATTGGGATATTTTGGTTCTCGTAGGAGTCACACATCATTGTTCTATAGTCACAGCAAAGCTTGTGTTATTTATTCCCTACTGTCAATATTGTTGTTTGTTGCATTCTTATACCGTTTGTTTTGTAGAAGAATTAATTATGGATTCCTATTAAATTTGTTTCTTGAAGCACTCAATATGTATGGAACGTATCAGTTGTTGAGAGATCCACTAAAAGAACTTAGTGCAATTGCACTGGGGTTGCAAATTTTTTGTTTTTTTTTGTTTTTGTGTACATATATATTGCAAAATGAGTTGTTTGCAAGTGCCTTTTGTTGTTATAATTTTGATATTATTTGCCTATTAGGATAACAATCATATTATCATATATATTGCAAAATGAGTTGTTTGCAAGTAATAAGTTATTATTCTATCTTCTATTATATTATCATCTATATTTAAATAAATTTTAATTTATTTTATTGTTTACATATGAAATATAATATATTAGTTGTATTTACAAATAAGAGTAAAAGAAAAATAAAAAATTACCTTAAAAGATATTCACAGAAATAATTCTTTTTTTATTTAAAAAGTTAAACATTAATGTTTTTTTTTAGCTTGGTTTACTAACTGTTTTTATATGCCAATATTCTTATGTTATTTTTTTTTAAATAATTAAGCATTTTATGTAAGGAATAAGCTTTATTACAAATAATGTCAAAATAAATCAATGGCAAATATTTGTTTATTGTTTATTTTCTTATAGAAAAAAAAAATCCATATTGACAATTTTCGGAAATCAAAAAGGCCCATTAGGGCTTGTTTAGAAGCCCACTCTAGCCCTAGTTTCGGCTCATCCCAATCGTGTATTTAAAGAGTCGCAGGGTTCCATTTAGCATCCTAAGCCGCCACTGTACCGCCCGCCGGCTGCACAGGGACTCAGAGTCGAGGATCTTGAAGGGTCAGTTGCAGTCATGGTGAGATCCATCATTCTCGTTACTTCGAGACGTTAGGTTTGATGGTAATCCGATCCTAATCTGGTTTTTGTGTTCCAATCTTTTCAATCAGGTGAAGTATTCGAGGGAGCCTTCCAATCCAACCAAGTGTAAGTTTCCTCCTACATGTCTTTCTGCTTCTTGTCGGTGTCTTCTTCTCTTCAATCGATTTGGTTGATCTCTGCTGTTTGTCTTTGAATAATGCTTTTGAGCTGGTTTTGCTCTCTTATCTAGTCAGTTGGCGCAATGAAAGCGAAAGGTTTAAACTTTGCGGTCTATTTGTTTTTATAATATGTTTTCTATGATTTAGTTTTTGCCGTGACATGAGCGGGCTGGACTTATGTTTATGACCATAGTTGTGTTGTTGAGGGGGAACGTTCTTCCTTTACCTTTACCGTTGTCATATACTACTTTAATTTCTCTATTATGTTGGTTAAGTCGCTTGTTATTCTTCTTACTGTAGTTTTTTTGGGTTCATGCAGCTGCTAAGGCTATGGGTCATGACCTGAGGGTTCACTTCAAGGTACATTGTAGATATTTGTTATTCTTAAAAAAGTTCTTTCGACAAAATTTACTTGCTAAAAATTCTAAGACAATGCATTTCCACTCCTCTCTCTGAGAATGGTGTCAATGTGATTGATCAAAGATCTTTGATTCTAAAACAACGGTTACTTGTTAGCAGCATGCTTCAAATCTTATGTGCTATTTGGATTGGTAAGGATTAATCATCTAAACATTATTCCCGGTCAATAAATGTGGGAAGAGAGATGATTCATCAAGACCTCTATTATTATCAAAGCTTTACAATCTAAGAAACCTGTGCTTTCATAAAAAAACTTAAATTCTACTTGCATTAATGATATTGAATGAGAGCAAAAGCTGTAAGGAATAGTGTTGTATCTGATTAATGAAGAAAGTTTTTCTTGATTTTAGTTATCTAATAGAATTTAATTTTTTTATAGAAGGCATTAATGCACACATGGTAAATTGTTATTATATCCAGAAGTTATTTTATTGGTTATTTTTATGATAATGAATGACCATCAGGTAAGAATGCATATTTGTATATGTGCGTTGCTGCTCATTGATTTATGTTCATTGCATGCATAAATAATAAACACCTTTTTGTTGAGCTTATTGATTAACATACAAAAAAATAACATTTAATTAAAAGGAAAATTTACACATATTTAAATTCTGCTTTTGCTTCTTATTTGAAATATATCTTCAATGGACATTTTTATGAATTTGTTATCATGTTTACTTGTATCAGCAGTTTAATAAAACCATCTACATTGCTAGAGTATATAAATAGTTGTACTTGTTTATTTATTGTAGCTCCATTCTTGACTCATATGCCTAAGTTGTTGATCACAGCAGGTTCTTCTTGTCTGGTGATTCTCAATTCTGTTACAACACGTTACTTCTTTAAGTTATTGCTGTTGGAAATGATCTTTTCTCATTGAGTATAAAAACATTGTTGTTCTTAATCTTTGTGATATTTATTAATAAGAGTTTTTGTCATTTTGATTATTCTCAGTAGTCAGTAGGCAAAACTACATGTTTACATTTTGATTGCCACCAGAACACTTATTGATACTGCACTTACATATAGTACATAATTTAAATGTTTAAAATTTGATTTTGTCAACAGAACACCCGTGAAACCGCACACGCGATTAGGAAACTGCCTCTATCGAAGGCGAAAAGATATTTGAACGACGTCATTGCTCATAAGCAGGCTATTCCCTTCCGGCGGTTTTGTGGTGGAGTAGGCCGAACTGCTCAGGCCAAGGGAAGGCACCCAAATGGGCAGGGTCGGTGGCCTATGAAATCAGCTAGATTCATTTTAGATCTCCTAAAGAATGCTGAAAGCAATGCGGAGGTACGATGGATACAGCCAGTGATCTTCAAGCTTCAGTGCACTGCTTATATTGCTTACTTTTGTTTCTGTTATGTAGGTCAAGGGCTTGGATGTTGACGCACTCTTCATTTCTCACATACAAGTAAACCAGGCCCAGAAGCAGAGGCGCAGGACATACCGTGCTCACGGTAGAATCAACCGTAAGTTCCTCCACCACGCTAAAATGTTTGATATATATATTTTTTATCAATACCTATTTTAGCTGCAATGTTCTATATTGCAGCCTATATGTCCTCTCCTTGCCATATTGAACTTGTATTGTCTGAGAAGGAAGAGTCAGTCAAGAAAGAGGTAATCTAGTTCCTTACAAAGTTATTCTTGAGAATATCTGTTTTGAACCAACGCCTTAACGTTGTTGAATATTGCCTTTACCAATGCGAGTCCTTTTTGCTTGCCAAATTTTGTGCACATTGGCTTTTATAAAAGAAGTGATTATGAATAGATGTTATTTTCTCAGTCTAATTTGGATTATTTTTCTTTGGGTCCATTCATCTGTTGCCATTTCTTTCAATGAAAATATAAATTCTCAGAAATTATTCCCTTTGAAAATATCCCAAGCTTTTTCATTCTTTTAGTCTTCTCGGCCTTTAATTTTTTGTTGTGGTAATAATTTCTGGTTGCATCATATTTTGTTGCTGCAGCCTGAGACCCAGCTTGCCACCAGCAAATCCAGGAAAGCTTAGCCAATTAGAAGTGAGACATTTCCATAGGCATAGCCTTTCGTTTCCTAGATGCTTATATTACTTGTTTGTCATTTTGGTACTTTGAGCATTGACTTGGGGCATGTAACAAATCATTATCAAATTGCTTTTGTGCTTGATGAACTTTATTCCAGCTACTCTTTCCAATGGGAAAACTTCAATTATATTTTGGCCTGTTTATTTATTTATTTGTTTATTTTTGCAATCTTGGTTCGCCCCAAGTTCATATAGAGTTGGAGCTTATGGCGCGATCAAGGAACTTGGTTAATTCCACCAGCTAAAGTCAATCTTATGTTTGTAGGTTCCTGCAAGAAAATAAGATAGAATATTTCGTGCAAGTATCTTAATTTCACAATCAGCACTTAAACCATGCTTGCAAACAAACGCTTCTCCACTCTCCCAAGTGATCAAGCGAACTTTATCCCCAACTTGCTAATAAGTCATACGTATGTTGATTTGTTTTAGTGATGTAGAAACATTAGTCTTCTCTGCCTTGGTCATGATCATTAATTAATTAACTGCCTGCCAAAATGATGTATGTGGTGTTGCTATCTATTCTATTCCATGTTAATTCATGAAATAATACTTGATGGAATACTAATCACTAACGATTTTTTTTTTCTTTTAATGAGAAGCCTAATTATTGTTGGAAAGTAGGTGAAATGATGGCGATTGACACTTTGTTTGGTAAGCCATATCTCATCGGAGATTATTATTGCTATGTGCGTTTTATTGGTTTTCAGTAGCTTCTTGTTGCATATTAACTCCGACTTATTCTCCTGTGGATTTATGATTGATTTAGTTACTGATTAATTATCTTTTACATAAAATTAAATCTATGTCGACATAAAATATGCTTCAATATCTTCAATTTTTTCGTCTAGAAATCAAATATACATGTTTATCCAATTATTTGATACGCCTGCAAACATGGAATTTTTGTCATGTTTAAATATTATTGTCTTTATCTTCTTTTGAAGTATATTTAGATGCCTGCTTAGCTGCGAGTTCTGCCGAAGCAAGTCCAATCGAATTTGTTTTATACAAAAATAATTATGTTGTTTCCACGTGAAATAAATAATTATTTTAAGGATTTCTTTTCAGTTCTAATTGAGCTGCCATTAATCACTAATCAGTATAAGCTTGTTTGTTCCAATGATGGAGACGAAGACAACGGTAAGTGGGTTACTAGAGAATGGCCATATCAATGATGGACGGCTGAATGTCCATTACAGGACACGTGGTTCAACAGGAGGACTGAAAAAGAAGCAATTTGGTAATGAAAGAAAGTGAATGATGGAGTCGTAACACATTGTACAATCTCTATTATTTTAAATTTTAAATCATATACATATACACACATGCAGAGAGAGAGAGAGAGAATAAGTAATTAACTCCCAATAATGGAGTTTAATAATTGAAATTTGATGTGATATATCTCACTCTTTCAACACCAATATTTGTGTCCGATATGCCGACAAGGACTTCTTTGGCAATTTGCCATCGTCTTATTCTATTTTATTTTGTTTTAAAAACTTCCAATAGTTTACTTGACAATAATACTTTATATATATATATATATATATATATATATATATATATATATATATATATATATATTGATTGATCATTCGCTATTGTAGAATATAATCCTCTCATTATAATTACCATTTTATTATCCAAATGAGTAGGATAGTTAAGTGTATCCATTATTGTAAAGCAAAAATAATTAGAAAAAGATTTATGAAAAGCAATAGCTCTACTGGTATTTGTGTATCTATCTATAATAAAAAAGTATTTTTCCTTTTTTTTTTTTTTTATGTTGGGATCTTTATATGGCTCTCTCTATTTCTACACGAATAATTAACGAAAGTAAAATACAAATTGAATGTTAATAATGAAAGATAAAAAAATTAATCACTAATACAAGTTGTTTAATATAGTTCGGAGATGACGTTTTTAAGGTGAATTATTCCTTTTAAGCCTTCACCAGAAAATTTCTTTTGAGGAGAACATTAAAATATAGAAGACTTTTTTACAATACATACTTTTCTTTAATCTCTTCTTCATTAGTTCAATTCAATCACTGGTCATCTTCAAGCTCCCCAAATCCCTTCTTATAGAACTTGGGCATTTCTGTCTATTGACTTCAATGTCAGTCGACTATTGCATATCAGCAGTCGATTGGTATTATTGTTGATTGGATCTAATGACTTTTGACGAGACTTGATCGTGATCCTCACTATTCAACGAATACTTGATCAGTCAGCTGCTCATACCAGCAAATAGAAGTCAATTGTCAATTGCTCCAAGCAAACAATCGACTCAGAAAGCTTTTGTGCTCGTGTTCATTTAAACTAGTCGATTAACAATACATGATAGTCGACTGTTAGTGGCCAGTCGACTGTCAAACTCTAGTAGTCGACTGTCAGAGTCACAGATCAATCAACTTCTTGATCAGTCGACTGACTCATAACTCTAGTCAACTACTCAAGTCTTCTGGACCCTTGAATGTTGAACACTCAAGATTAGTTGATTGGTACAAGAATCAGTCGACTGGTATACCTCAAGTATGATTATTTCATACTTAAAAATACACCCTAAGTCTAGACTCAACTTTCAAGTTTCACCATCAACCTTGTGCTTTCGGGATCTCTTTGAGTGCACGACTCCATCATTATATTGTCTTCAAAAGCTTCTTTCGGTTTTGTCATGCTTTGGGTTCCTCCTTTGCCAAGATCTGCTTAGATTTTACGCTGTCAAGACTACATGTTTGAACTTATACTATCAAGACTTAATCCTGGACTTTCTTGTCAAGATTTATTTAGACTTATGTCGTCAAGACTACATGCTTAAATTTATGCCGTCAAATTCACATTTTTAGATTTTTCTTGTTAAGACATTACGCTTGGACTTTCTTTGTTAAGTCTTTACACTTAGATTTTTTTTAAATCTAAAACTGAATTATCTATATTATATCATAAATATTATCTAACTATAAATGATTATCTAAATATTAAAATTAAATAATACTTGAACATTCTTGCAACAACATTTTCATTTTATTCTTACGAAGAAATAATAATAAAAGATCGATCTGTCAACGCAATGAAGAAAATTAGGTTTCTTATTCTTCCCCGACTCAAATCCGAGACCATTAATTAATGCTTAACTCAACCCCACCCAATTGCTTGTGACTTGTAGTGATCAAACACTGCAGATGACGCCCACTATTTATTATTCCCATGGGGCCCCCGTAAGTTAATAATTTTCTCCATTTATCATTAATTGTAATTAATTACCTCATGTGTCCACGTCACGATTATTTATTTTTTCTCGTACTGCGTTATTGTATGCATCCAAATATAACAAACTCCATAATTAATCTCTTACGAATAATTATCGATCCATTTCGATTTCTTATTACTGTGGTCTTCCTTCTTCAGCACAAGCAACAAGCAACCGCAGAAGAATATATATACAGACGAAGCAGGCTCAAGCCGCCTGCTCTTAGCAATTTATATTAAAGCATTAAAGGTTTTGGATCGAGTAGGAAATTAAATTAACTGTATATATCGACGATTAAGTTTGCATAATGGGATTGCGGGAGATAGAGGCGAGGCTGCCCCCAGGGTTCAGATTCTACCCGAGCGACGAAGAGTTGGTGTGCCACTACCTTTACAACAAGGTAACTCACTGGAGCCATGATCATCAGGAAGGAGGAGGAAACGGAGAAGAAGCTGATGGAACGATGGTCGAGGTGAATTTGCACAACAACGAGCCATGGGAGCTACCAGGTTATATATTCTTTTTTCTTTAATTTCTCTGATACTGTTGCTCGATCAAACACAAAAGTGTTTGAGAATCGATAGAACATGCATCGGAAGTTTAACGTCGAATTGCAGATGTAGCTAAACTGAGCGCGGAGGAGTGGTACTTCTTTAGCTTCCGCGACCGCAAGTATGCGACTGGATTGCGCAGCAATCGAGCCACCAAATCGGGATATTGGAAAGCTACGGGGAAAGATAGAGTCATTTGTGATCCGAGAACGCAGGTCGTCGTCGGGATGAGGAAGACGTTGGTGTTTTACAGCGGTAGAGCTCCCAATGGGACCAAAACTGCTTGGGTCATGCATGAGTTTCGGCTACAAACTCCCAATTCTCCACCCAAGGTATTTAAATATTTTATATTACATGTATTTTTGTTATCGACAACTCGTTTGAATTCCTTTTCGTCATCGTTAAATCCGGTATTTGTCCAGTTATTTAAGTTGCGTCCACTTAGAAGCTAGAGAAAAGAGAAAAAAGAAAGAGTGTTGAGCAAATCCTAAATCAAAACTTCAAAAGGAAAAATAATAAGTTTTTCTTTATCTTCTTCTGTCTACTATGTTTACAAATAGAAATTTATTTGATGCAAACTTAGAATTATAAAATCTATTTACCAATTCATCATCGCATTTCGCTGACCACTGATTATTATTATTATTATGGCCGATTGAATTGCATGCAGGAGGATTGGGTTCTGTGCAGAGTATTCTGCAAGAAGAAAGCATCAGGCGAAGCAGCAGCTCACGAGACAACTTTGAGCTCACGACCATCTTCTTCTTCTTCTCCTGGACAGCTTATGGACCTGCCCATGGCAACAACCGGTCATGCAGCAGCGTTCACTGACCATTTCATGTCCCATGACGATCTCTCTAATTCCCTGTTGCATTACTGCAGCTCATCATCACTGTCATCAGATCAGGATGAGTTAGGGTTCTTGGGGGACGTGGGGTTTGATCAGATAATTCAGCAGCACATGAGTTTGGGGCTTCATCAGACACCGAGGTGGCAGTATCACTAATTATTGTTTAATTAGTTATTTATGTTTTGGATGGATATGCAGCGAGCAATGGATTAGTCCAATTAGAAGTCGATTTGGATTTGAAAGAAATGTACTATACGTACAGCTGATGATTCCATCGTTTACATATATCACTGTTTGTGTGTGTATATATATATATATATATACGAACGTATTTTATTATTGTAGTTTTCAATATGTGTAATGATTGCATTTCTTAATCAACTAGATGAATTTATTTTCGAAGTAGAATGAGTTTAGATGCATGCTAAACGGTGACAATGCAGCTTGTTAGATGGATAAAAATGGAGATGTATATATATAAATGCCTCATCTTTGACCGGAGTTCATCGCATAAAATAATTAGAGAAGTTAATTGAACTTAATCATGGTTCTAATAAACCCTAAACCTTCACCTTGCAAATGCTCTCGATCAGCCTGCTTAATTGGTTGCAGGCTGAAAGGATCGCAGAGAAAGCAGTGTGGCGGCCTGTGCCTAAATCAATTGTTCCATTTGTTTGAACAAATCCAAAACACTCGGGCCGATCATTTTGCATTCATCAAACAAAGAAACAAAAAAAAAAAAAAAAAAAAAAGTAGTATTCAAAGTGGAGAATCTGTGCTTTCCATGCTCTCCGAATCCATGTCGTTTTCTTCTTCTGATCCAGATGATGCTACGACGAGGCTTCCAAAACTGCTCATGAACTCTCCACTCGCTTCTTCTTGCTCCTCCAAACTAGAATCATTTCTTCTTCTCAGCGCAGGGATCGAGATGCTTCTCTGTTTCTTGAGTCTCACTGCTTCTAGTTCATCCTCCACCTCCTTCATCGTCGGTCGCTCGATCCCATTCAACTTCAAGCACAGGCCCACCAACCTGGTCACTCTTTTGATGGTTTCTGCGTTCCCAGCCTCTTCGAGAACAAGAGGATCGAGAACTCGATGAAGGGAGTCCTCCTTCAACGCGTGAAGGAAGTCCATGACCATGTATCTCATCTCCGCCACCGAATTCTGCGAAGGAATCGCCAGCCTCCCAGTGAGGAGCTCTGCCAGAATGACTCCGAAGCTATAAACATCACTTTTTTCCGTCAATCTTCCCGTTTGGTGGTACTCCGGATCCAAGTATCCATAAGTTCCTTGCACCCTCGTGCTCACGGAGGTCTTCTCGAGGTCGGCGACCGATCGCGAAACCCCGAAATCCGATAGCTTGGCGACCTTCTTCTCGTCCAACAGCACGTTGCTCGACTTGACGTCTCGATGGAAGATCGTCACCGAGGCCTCGCAGTGCAGGTAAGTTAGTGCTCTCGCGACGTCGGTGGCGATCCTTAGTCGATCTTGGAAAGAGAAAGGGGGGGACTTTTCGTGGTTGACGAGATGATCGGTGAGCGTTCCGCCGGAGATGAACTCGAAGACGAGCAGCGGAACCTCAGTCTCGAGGCAGCAGCCGAAGAGCTTGACGACGTTACGGTGGCAGGTCTGCGACAGGATGAAGACCTCATTGATGAACTGGCCGAGCTCGCTCTGGTTGGTGATCTTTGGCTTCTTGATGGCCACCACTCGCTGGTCCGACAAGATGCCTTTGTAGACGTGGCCGTGGCCTCCGCCGCCGACGATCCGAGCTTTGTCGAAGTTATTGGTGGCCTTTTCCAGCTCATCCAGCTCGTAGATCTTCATCCTTTCGATCACGTCAATATCTGGACAAGACTGCTCTCTCCTTACCAGCTCCAAATTTCGCTGATAAAATCGTTGCTTCCGCTTCCGGATGGTTCTTTCTTTCAAGAATCTCCAGAGTAAGACAATAACTATGAACAGGAACATGCTGCCTCCTCCGACGCTAGCATAGGCGATGAATATGATTGTTTCTGCGGAAATTCGATCATTTTAGTATGCGAATCAAATGATCTGCTGAAGAAGTTGATTAATATACATGTACACACACATATATAAATGTATACTTGATTTGGAGTTATTAAAGATCTGTAAGCATCCATCTCGTATCCAAGGGTTGCCTTTCGTTCCTTTCGGGCATTTGCAGGAGAAATTTCCAGGTAAGTTGTTGCAGACTCCGTAACATGAACTGTCATTGTAAGATTGTGCACACTCGTCGATATCTGTTCGAGATCAACAAAGCAGAGACGAGTAGGCATATAATAATTAGCCTTAATTAGCAAAATTGTGAATATTCGAAGCTGTTCATCGCGTACCTGTGCATCCGTTTTGCTGGTAGGGATTGCCTTGATAACCCGCAGCGCAATTGCAGACATACCCTCGTTCATTTTTGCTATCCGCGCACTCGCTGTTCTCGCTGACACAGGCATAGGACGCCGCCGCCGCCGCCGCCGCCGCCGATATCGACGTAGAATTACTGAACTTAGAATCCTTGCAAGACGTGCCGCGGATACACCAATCGAGGACGAGAGGAACACGGTGTTCGTGTTTCATAGCGAAGCCGTTTCCTACGATATCCCTCCAGTCGAAGGCGTACAAGTCGCGCTCGATGACGAAGGAGTACGTGCAGAGTGTGTCGTTGGCCCACGAAATGGGCAATTTCAGGGGGAAAGCGTACATGGTGGTCTGGAAGAACTGGAGGCCGCGGGGGATGGACGTCTGGCAGCACCCGTTGCCGGAGCAGCTCTTGCTGACGGTGGTGTTGTCGTTGCAGAGGGAGACGCAGCCGGTGAATGAGGGAATGGAGTCGGATGTGGTGCCGTTGAAGAGGACGACGGCATTGCAGCCTATGGCGGTGAACTCGTTGCGGTCGCTGGAGATAGTGAAGGGGGTGCCGGCGATGTCCAAATAATCGAAGAAGTAGTCACTGTGGCCGTCAGCTCGTTGGCAATCCCATGACATTTGCCTGCGGACGGTGGCTTGAGCTCTGGCGAGGTCGATCCGGAGGAATTGGAGGCTGCCGTCGCTGCTGTAGAGTTCCGGCGGGCTGGTGGTGCGGTTGCAGCGGAGACCAAAGCCGGGGAGGTAACAGCCTCGATCTCGTTTCGTACGGAGGCCGAATGGAAAAGGGATGTCGATCTCGCCGCATTTCCGAGTGCAATTAATCGAGGTCGACTCTGTTGCCGTGATCTGCAGCAGAAAAATTAGCAGGATCGTCAACAGGCTAATGTTCTTCATCGTCTGCATCATCAATTGGTTCCTAATTAATTATATTCGCTGCTAAATTCGATGAACACGATGAGACTCAGTCGACATCAGAATATCATTGGTATTAACGACAAATTAAGATAAACGTCAACGGATAACAAAAGATCATGCATGGCGCTGCCGGCCGCCGGCCGATGCACAGAGAAAAAAATAATAGAAACTAGAATGAAATTAACGAGGGAATGAGTTCGCGCGTAAATTAATTGCTTCAAGTCCTCTTCTTAAAGTTTATATAGCAAATGCATGCAGTTTTTATCCATCAAAATGAATATTTCAAGTGAATAATATCAAAATATGTAAGTACATAACAAGATAAGTACATAACAAATATAGTGACTGTCTGCGGCTCTAATCCTAATCGCCCGATTCAATTTAGCAAGCAAGATGAATTTAATACGGCATAACTTAATCGACAAAAAGAAAAGATTATCGATAAAAAATAAAGGGAAAGAAATAACTATCGATAAAACTAAAACAAAATCGAGATGTTTTTTGTATTATTTAAGCCTCTGAATTAGTGGGGGCACGTGGTCCTGTTCGAACCGAATCGAGCTGCAGCGTCGTAACTGGACCGGTCCCAGAGCCAAATGGTCTGCCGGGTTCGTTCCGAAAACGACGTCCCGGTCGGGCCCAGCCTTCCCAGCATGGGCCTCTTGTGAAACTGATGTGACGTTTGACGTGACACTATGAAAATCCACAATGAATGATATTTATGTTATCAACTAAATTTTTTATATTATTATTTAAGTTAATTTTGTAATTATTTTTTGAGATATACTCTATCTATTATTAAGATAAATTAAAAAATATTCATAATTCAATAATTAAATCTGATAATATGATTGTATTTGTCCTTATAAAATAGATTCGATATCAAAGGAAAATAAATTTTCGATTTACATCCTAATTTTTTTTTTAAAATTCAAGATTAAATTTATTTCAATAAAAAATCGAATCATAATATTAATATTAATGTGTAAGATGTCATTATGTTTTATCAGTTTAATTTTATAATTATTTACTATGCAAGTGGGTGGGTAATTAACGACTTACATCTGACGTTACTGTGGAGGATAACGGATCAATCCTCATGAAATATAAAGTGTATTGCTTTTCACGTATCTTTATTCTTAATCTCAAGGATAAAAAATTTATCATAATTTACTTTTCTTACAATGATCCGAAGATGAATTAATAGGAACTATTAAATTAATAAATTTCAACCTTTTACACCCCGTGTGCGTGGACTAGGCATTAAAAATCTTCCTTATCCAATTTATTACATTTTTTTTTCCCTTTCAGAAGAAGCATTTTGGTGTATATCTGGTTTTATACAATGTTAAATATATTAAAGTATTCATTGCCTAACAGTTGCCGTATCCATTGTGGCTCGCATGGCACGAGACCAATTAAACGATTCAAGGAAAAGTAATAAATAATTGATTTTTTTTTTTTTTGCAAAAGGGAAATATTTAATAGCCGCGAGTCGAAATAAACAAAATAGTCATTAAAGACCTCTAATATTGAAAGTGTTGGGTTCGAGTCCCTCTCGTGTCTCGGTATTAAAAGATTCTCCTTCATAAAGATAAATGAGCGTTTAATTTGAAAAAAGAAATTTACCTGTAAAACAAGTAAAGCTCGATTTGAACATTTATAACTATTGATGGTTCAATATGAATGATTGGTACGAGAAAATAGCAGGTTCCAGGTATGGAACAAAAACAAAAGCAATGGCCAGTTACTTGTTGGACAACACTAGTTCTGGATAACAACAGATTCCAAAAGAATAGAGGTTTTGATTTCTTACTTGTTGTTGGTAGCATTCACTCTTAGGAGTGGGAGTTCCACGATTGGTTGGAGACACCTCGGGATCTTGGATTGAGGCGGAGCATAATGGATTACTAGATAAGGCGAGGGCAGAGGAGATTTTAGTCTGTATCTTCTTTAGGAAGATAGATCTAGGGATAAAGATTTTGTTTTGCACCCATACTTGTGTGTTACTGCTGCTGATTGGGTAGATCTTATGGTCTTCTTGCTTTGTAGGGTCATTCCAATATTGTGCAATCTCTTTCCTCCTTTGTCAGATTATTGGAGAAGGGCTTCATGGCGTCGGCTGCCCATTTCCAATTTTTCTTTTTAAATTATTATTATTTTTTCTGAAAGATCATTATTTTGAATGATTGATGCAAGTTAGCAAGAATTAGAGCGGTTTGTTTCGAGATCGGTGTGTTCCCTTCCCCAAAACTGGGATTTTGCCTTTGGTTGGATTAGTGGAGCAACTTGACTTGAGGAGTCTCTTGCAGATTGCCTTGTTGTGCGAGAAAGCGCTCGCCTTTGGCTGAATTTCTGGTGGCGATGAGCGCCTGAGGTTGCTGCGGCCATGGGAAGCCGACCCAAGACGGTGGTTTGGTTCAGGAGAGATTTGAGGATCGAGGACAATCCGGCCTTGGCGGCCGCCGCCAAGGACGGCTGTGTCCTCCCTGTCTTCATTTGGTGTCCGAGCGAGGAGGGCCAGTTCTACCCTGGTCGAGTCTCTAGATGGTGGTTGAAGCTGTCGCTCATGCACCTTGAACAGTCGTTGAGGTCCCTTGGCGCTTCTCTCGTGTTCATCAGAGCTGAGAGCACTCTAGCTGCTCTTTTGCAGTGTATCGATGCAATTGGGGCTGCTAGATTGGTTTATAACCATCTTTATGGTAAGCTGTGTTCTTGCTCTGAGAGATTTTCCTGAGTAATAGGTGTTACGTTCATTTTACTTCATGAACATTTTCTGTTCACTGGATGGACACATCAGCTGCTAGATCATGAGATCTATTGATTGTTCACTCCATATGTTTTTCTGTCAGGAAATTGTATTCCTGTTTAGTGATCGAATAGCAACTTATTAAGTGGGAGGTGAGCGTCACAAACATCCTAGCTACAAGTTCGACTCATGAACAAGTTTATTGAAGAAAAAAAATAAAATTTTGATAAAAATAATAAAACCATACTGTCATTATGCACAACATCAACAAGCTCCTCATTGTCCTGTCTCGATGACTATTTGTTAGAAAATGATGCTTGTGTTTACTGTTTGAACGAGTTGTTTTTGAATAGGATCTTGCAACTTTAGCTCTCAAATATCCTGTGAAAATTAATTATTCCAAGTTAAATTAGTTTTCAATAATGTTCTCTGTTATTTATGTTTTAACAACTATTGCCATCAGGGTCAAGTAGTACATATCATTTAGACAATATTTCAACTGCACATTTTTATATCAATCGACTTCAGTCATTGTCCTGGTTCTAATGGATTTGCAGTTTATATCTACAATAATTCACCCCAACAAGGTTCATGTGTTTTACCTATAAGATTGAATCGCAAACGTTCTACCTTCAAAACAAAGAGAGTGGTCACCCGATTCTTCGCTTACTGATGTAGAGAGTTTTAGACCTTATAATAACCTGAACAATAATCAGTATAGTCTACATTAATTGGCCTCTTAATTCTTATTAAACTATCGTGGCATTGCCTTTAATAATCATGTTCAGAACATTCAAGGATTTGAATAGCAATTCATTTTTAAGCATCTTGGACTAGCAGACGTATATTTTTGTCTTCAATAGTCAACGAATGTTTATTTTTATTTTGTCTTATCTGAATGTATTTGTAAATTTCCCCCCTTCTTTTTCAATTAATCTTCGAATTCTATTTAGATCCTATTTCTGTTGTCCGTGATCATAAAATAAGAAGCCAGCTAGTGAGCCTTGGAATTACTGTTCAAAGTTTTAATGGGGATCTCTTATATGAACCATGGGAAGTCTATGATGAGAGTGGGCTTGCGTTTACCACCTTTGATGCATTCTGGAAGAAGTGCATGAGCACACCAATTGAGCTAACTTTGCCTCTTCCTCCATGGACATTGGTTCCTTCTCCAGGTGTTTTGATCTAACACTTGAGCTTGAGTGATATCTAAACTTTTGTTTGCTTTATTGTGTTTATCACTATAAAACATTCATTTTACTAATTTATTCTCTCTTATTCTAATATCCAATATAGCACCTATTGGTGCGTACGGAAGTAACTTAGTTGCATAACTTTTTGTTTTGGGTTAAGCTATGGATCATACCACTTAAGTATCTAGGAAACACCAAAACACAAAGTAATCAGTCCTTGTTCCTTACAAATCAGTTGGAGGTAGTGCAAGTGTCTATTACCAATGATTCTTCCATACCTGAAACTTGTGCAACATTCATAAGAGAAGTATATATCCAATCAATAAGATATCTCCATGAACACCTGGGAAATTATGCTTTGGAATGGGTTTCATTTGTTTCATTGAAATTTCTCTGTTTCTTGTGTTTGGCAAAAACACCTTACTTAATGAACAAAGGTTGCTGGTCAAACTGAAAAATAATTGAACATAAGCTTGTGAAAATGAATTCTTTGACAGTCATTTTTCTTGCAAAGTAGCAACATTCTTTTTTTCTTTCAAATTAAGAATCTTGTGCCATTTGGCTCTTGAGTTCTTAGATTGGATTGGTTGATCCACTTTGAACAATTTAAGTCAACCTGATAAAAATTAAATATAGTCACTTGATAAAGAATAATAAACATTACACAACAAAAGAACAAAAACTTCATATGATAATATAGAATAACCGTTTAGGGTACATAAATTATAAAATATTTGAAAGGAAGGGTACATGTAGGCACATGATAAACCATAAATAAATAAAGATATCAATTTTACAAAATATTTGAAACTATATAGTATACCATACAAAATTGTATAAATATCATCTCAAATTGTGAGAACTTAATAAAAAATTTGAAAATGTGATTGAACATGGTTGGCCCACTTGTTGAGCTATGCTGAACAAAATGCCCACCGTATTTGAAATTTTTTTTTCATCATCAACAAAACATAATGGTGCATGTTGTTTACATGTGGTATTATTTTCGTAGATGAGATACGTGAAGGAGTAAATGTTAAACTAGAATCTTGGCAGAAAACACTAGAAGCGAAAGGTTTTAGACTTAGTAGAGTAAAGACTGAATATATGGAATTTAAGTTTAACAATATTAAACGTAATAAGATAAATATTAAGATAGGAGATGATAAGTTGTCTGAAACTGAGAGCTTTAAGTATTTAGAATCATTTTTACAAGACGATGAAGAGATTGAGAGAGATATCTTACATAAAATATATTGAGTGTTTTATGTGATTGTAAAATATCTCTAAAACTTAAAGGGAAGTTTTACAAAACGACGGTTAGACTTTTATGTTATATGATGTTGAATGTTGATTTATGACTCGAGAACATGAGTAAAAGATGAGAGTTGCAGAAATGAAGATGTTAAGATGAATATGTGGACACGTGAGGATCGACAGAATAAGAAATGAGAGCATTAAAGAGAAAGTCGAAGTTGCATATATTGAGGAAAAACTCTGAGAGACACATTTAAAGTGGTACGAGCATGTATTTAAATGACCAATAAATACTCTAGTTAGGTGATGCAAAACTATGACAAATACACACATCAAACGAGGAAGAGGAATACAAAAAAAACTTGGTTAGTAATAATAAAATAAGATAAAATTTATTTAAGTATAGATGATGATATAGTAGCGGATAGAGTCCAATGACATAGAAAGATCCATATAACTGACCCCACCTAGTGGGATAAGACATAGTTGTTGTTGTCGTCGTCGTCATCAACAAAAGACAATAAGGCTATGTTTGGTACGGGGTAATGTAATCAACCTTGTAATGTAATCAAGTTTGTAATGTAATGTAATGTGTATTACATTACTGTGTTTGGTTAGCGATTGGCGTATAATCTTTGATTACAAAAGTGATTACATTCGTTTGTTTGGTGTCCATATTTGTTATAAGGAATGTAATTCATATTATTATAAAATGACAAAAATACCCTTATAAGGTTGTCGCCGATCGCCGGTGGGCACCCTAGATCATCGCTTAGTCGGCCGTCGGCCGATCGTCGGCCACCGATCGGCCGATCGGCCGGTCGATCGGGTCGATCACGGCCATCGTTTACGGTCGGCCGCGGTCGTCGGCCACGCCGCACATCGGCCGCCGCAGGGTCGCCTCGGCGAGCATCGGGAAACAATGAGAAAAATAAAAGAAGGATATATTTGTCATGATAAATATTGAGTCCGTAATGTAATCGGATTACATAGCTTTTTCTTCGTAATCGAGATTACGGATCTTGACTCTTATTTTATAATGTGATTACATTACATTACATCTTTGAAATGTTACCAAACAAAGTAAATCATCTTGTAATGTAATCCTGATTACATTACAAGCTTGATTACCCCATACCAAACGTAGCCTAATAATTTTTAACTCATTTCGTCATCATCAATTAGGGAATTCCACTTGCTTCAGTGTATCATTTGTTTATTTTATTTTCACTTGTAATCTTGCACATCCATTTTTTTAGTATTCTCTTCTTTGATATTTTATTTCTTTATATTCTACAGACCTATAAAATATGTTAGACCATATTGCATTCTTATAAAGTTGGTGTGAGGCGGTGAGAAAATTTTCCATGGTTCACCAAGCTGCAGTTAAATTAGTCTGTGATAAGAAACATATTCATTGTGGTCAAGCTACTAAAGCAGTTGAATATATATTATAAAGTTGGATTCTAAAAGGAGGGTAATAGTTGAGAAGGCTCCTTAGGTTCATGACATGCTTATATCCTGAAAGTTTGAATATAGCGAGGCAACAGTTTGATTAAGTTTAACAGCCCCTAATTTAACCAAATATAGTGAAGCTGGCCCCTAACCTCCTAGGACATGCAGCCCTTTATGTTGAGACACTTCCACATCTGTTGGGCATCACAAACTGGCAACTGATCAAACAGCCATTGGTGCCACCCCCAAGGCTATTAACAGGCGTTTGGAGCTTTGGCTCTCCAGTATCACTGCTTTTGAACTCAAATTAAGAGCTAAAGCCTAGCTTTGGTTCAACTTGAGTTCAGTGCTGAGAATAGCTTAGTTCGGTCTGCTGAGAGGGAGGTTGTACCCTGGACACTTCACTCACCTTGGACTTTGTCTCTTATCATTGCTTATGGACTAAAAGGGAGTGTATATGGGCCAAACATTCCTTGAGTTAGGTGCCTTGAAGCCGTTGTCTTGCCAGCTCAGAACAAAACCACTTCAGCAAATACCATGTGACTACACTTTGGCTTGCGTTCATATCTCAATTGAATGTGCAGGTCCTGATTCTGTCCAGGATAATAGTAAATTGGAATCATGTGTTTGCATACTAGATCAAACAAAAAAACCGTACATGGAAAGAAGTTTAAATACTGGGAAAGTTGATATGAAATACAGGTGCTAAAGCATCCTTTCATTGTGATGGTGGAATTTATCATCCATATATGTAATTTGTAATCTAATTCAAATTGTTCATGAACATTTGTTCTTATTAAGCTATGGTTCTCATAACAAAGTACGTGCCAAAGTCAAACATTCAGATTCATCTTTGTTCTTGAGCTTGCCCTCCCAGCTGGAGTAACTCACTTTTTTTTTAACAAAATAATTACTCAATGTCAGTGGCTTTGTTTCTATTCAGAAACACTAATGGTTCTATCTAGAGAGGTTATAAGTTGCAATGCTTTCTTGACAATTGCAAGATGCGTTACATATTTATCTAAGTATTTGGACATTTTTATCAACTCCTGCAAAGTTAATGCTTTAAAGATTGTAACTTTTAAATTTTAGATAAGAGGAACAAGATGTGCGCATATGCAGTGCAATTAAATTTAAGTACCATTTCCGACCACTTATGAAGATTCATGACATTTAGAAACAAGAATTGACCTGTATTTTATATTACTGCATTTCATCTCATTTGTTCTGATGTATCAGGCATGGAAAGGGTTCAGGGTTGTTCAATCGAGGAGCTATTGCTTGAAAATGAAACTGAAAAATTAAGTAATGCTTTATTAAGCAGGGGCTGGTCTCCTGGCTGGAGCAATGCAGACAAGGTGTTAAGTGAATTTATCGATGGACATCTAATAGATTATTCTGAAAACAGAATGAAGGTAGAAGACACCACCACTTCGCTGTTATCACCGTATATCCATTTTGGTGAACTTAGTGTTAGAAAAATTTATCAAAATGTGAGAATCAAACAATTACAGTGGTCAAAAGATGGGGACTGTAAAAAAGAAGAAAGTGTGAAGATGTTCTTGCAATCAATCGGGCTAAGAGAGTATTCGCGTTATCTTTGTTTTAACTTCCCATTCACACATGAGCGATCACTACTGGGTAATCTTAAGCACTATCCTTGGCGTGTTGATGAAGGTCAGTTTAAGTCTTGGAGACAGGGAAGAACTGGTTATCCCTTAGTGGATGCAGGAATGAGAGAACTTTGGGCAACTGGCTGGCTGCACAACAGAACAAGAGTGATCGTGGCAAGCTTTCTTGTGAAATTTTTGCAACTTCCATGGACTTGGGGAATGAAATATTTTTGGGACACATTGCTAGATGCTGATCTTGAAAGTGATATCCTTGGTTGGCAGTATGTATCAGGTAGCTTACCTGATGGGCACGAGCTCAAACGCATGGACAATCCTGAGGTATGAGCCACCTGATGATTTGCTATAAAGAACTCTTATGATTACCAAAAAAAAAGGGGGAAAAAACACGGTTTGCTAATTTTAATTTTTGTAAGAACCCTATATGTCATATTTTCCTTGCTAAAAGATATTCATGTCCCTTTTGAAAATTGCTAATCATTTATCATTCTGTACTCATTAACTGATCTTTTAGCCATTATGGTCTTTACTGATCTAACTCTAGTATTCATTAACTGAATAATAGTTATAATTAGATGGTTATAAAGGGACATCCCAAAACATAATTCTGTACTGATTACAGACTACCTGTGTTCTTGATGTTTCATAACAAAAAGGAACTGCTTTTCTATCATTAACAGCAAAGAGAAGTTGGTTTGAGGTTTTCTTTGTTTTTTCTTCGATCTTGATAATAAGAGACAGCTTGTATTATCATTTCTGATTTGCATACAATTTTTCAGCACCCTCAGTTTCATTTATACATTATCCTTTCTAATTTTTACATCGGTACTTTCATTGTCATTTATATTGCATTGTCTTCTCATGATAATTAATGAATCCTTTATATATGCGTGTAATGATCTCTTACAGATTTCTCTTCCTGTGAAAACCAGCTCTCACATATTCTTATGGTCATTAGTAAAACATTTCTTAGATCCACTATCTTTTCAATTTGGAATCAGGTTCAAGGTCAGAAGTACGATCCAGTTGGTGAATATATAAGGAATTGGATTCCAGAGCTCGCTAGAATGCCGACTGAATGGATTCATCATCCATGGGATGCTCCCATGACTGTGCTGAAATCAGCTGGAATTGAGCTAGGATCGAACTATCCAAGGCCAATTGTAGACTGCAATACAGCTATGGAACGACTTGATGATGCGGTGGACAGGATGTGGGAGCTTGATAGGGCTGCAAAAGTCGCACAATCGAGCAATTCAGACGAAGTTGTGGCTGACAATTTGATCAGTATGAATAGCTTGGACATTCCAAAAGTCATGGTAAAGAAAGAGGTATCTTGTGATTATTCATCCCTTGACCAGAGAGTGCCCTCCTTCCACAACATGAAGGATGGCTCAATAAAGGAGGTGAACGTGCTAAATGGAGAAAGATCCAACCCTATTGCCTTGTGTTCTCAAGTTGATGCTGCCAAGTCAAAGGATGCCGATCTGATTTCGACCGCTGAATCCTCATCTGCAAGGAAAAGAAGCATCAGTGAGAGTCATTGCATCGTTCCAACTCATTTCGGCACTCCAACAGGTTATCCTTTACAAGAACATGATTCAGTAGACCAACACCATTCAGAAAAATCCAAATCTGATAATCCTGCATATCAAATTCGAGATGAAAAGGTAGTTGCTAATACACTTTTCAGTTTTGTGGAGGACATGGTTGATTGATTGTCAAAAAATAATGAAATGAATTAAATCACATATATACATTTTTTTATTTTAACCGATGCGAGATTATCAATCTTAATATCTTAGAATAAATAAACTTGACAGATCACATGTTTATATTGAAATTTACATTTTGATTGATTTACAATGTGCTCTTTTTTTTTTTTTTGTTTGTTTGTTTGTTTCATATCCTGCTTCTGATGCAGGAGGAGCACTGTGATGCTGAAAGCAGCTTCCATGGCTTGAGACCATGCAAGAGACTTCCTTAGCATCAACAAGTGGATCATGGTCATTCAACTGTTGTACATTAACAATCTTAATTTTCTTTTTTCTTTTATATTCTACTTGTATAATTGCAAGGCAGAAATAATTTTCAAATCTTAGAAAATCGAAAGAGTTTTGTATCTGTAACTTTATCTGTCGTTTGGAATAAATGTTCAGGATCAGTTTGTTACATTATCAATCCACTCATTGTTCTTGTGTTTGATTCAATTTGATATGAGTTCGATCTTATCATATTCTAGTAACAGTTATTTGAAGTTAAATCTATCTGACTAAATATAAATTTCATCCTTTAAAAAATTAAATTAAATTACTTTTTTTAAAAAAATAAATTCAATAAATTGCATATTATATGATAAATGAAAGGATAAAAGTCAAATAATATAATTTCAAAGTTAAAAATGACATAAAAGAAAATCTTAGTGAAGAAACATAAGGTTTATAGCTAATCTGTTGAGGAAAATAAATATTATCATATTGATATATGAATAATATAGAAAAATTTATAGTGAATATATTGTAACGTTTTTTATACTGAATAATTTTTTTAATAATTATTTAATAAATGAATTTGATAATCTTGATTGTGTTTGTTTGGTCCATTTTTCCACAACTCATAGATTATTATTAATATATTTTCATAAACTTTGTCGTCTCTTTCGGGGATCAATCATAGCCCATTTGTATCGAACCGTTTCTCATGCTAAAGAGAGAAATGATACCCTAAGCTATCTGTTCGTATGCATTTTGATTTTAGTCGTCCGATTATTATATATAATTGTACAATAATAAAAAATAAAAAATATATAGTATCTTCTGTGATCTCCAATCAAATTTTCTGTCGTCGATCGTTATCCGTATTATAGTTAATCCTTGAATCTAATCAAGTATTTGTGCTGTCTAATCGAGGGCAAATTTTGATTGGAATCTGATCGAATTATATCCAATCACAGCTGCAACCCATATCAACGATGCGATATCAATTGAGTCGGATTCCAATCATAATCCAATCGAACTTTGAATCCGGTCCGACTGTGATTAGAATGTAATTGAATCTGATCAAATTGTGGCCGCCAACACTACAGTTACGGGTGGCTAAATTCCGATTGCAAATCGATTGGAATCTGATTGTGATTGAACCGAACTTGAAGTCTAGCTGGAATCCGATTGAACATCGACGACAATGACAATTGTACATGAGAGGAAGAACACGATACATTTTCAATCACACACGAGCACACAAATATCCATAGTCCAACGTAACATTCGATATGATATTTAAAATTTTCATTCGAATTTAAAAGTCCTTCGTCATTTTTTATCAATGGATTAAAAAATATAATTTTTTATAATTTATTTTATTTTTAATTTATTTTATTTCATTATCGAGAGACTGACAATAATGAAAGATCGCTTGCTTAAAATTCATGTACTAAAGAAATACAAGTAATAGAAACAAGAACATATTTTTCGATTAAAACGAAAATTTAAAAAAAAAAAACAAGAAATAACATGCTTCTTATTTCTTGAACACGATTCCACGCTTTTTACTTCGATTAACAATTTCATACTTTTGTTTTTAGCAGATGGGTATTGGCGCGCCATTCCACTCCTTCAAGCATTCGAGCAGAGGATCGATGATCAGCCCGGCGTTGATGGCCGCGAACACCTTCTCGAACTCCTCCCCAGGCGACTGCACCTTCTCACCGGTCAGGTAAGCCGCCCCCAGCTGCTCCCTCACCAACCGATACAGCGGGTACGACCTACACTCCTTGATCCGGATGCCGATGGCTGCGCTGCCGCCCTCCACGGCGGCGCGCGCCGCTTCCACCTCCTTCGGCACTATCGCCTTGAGCTCCTCCTCGAAAGCCGCGATCTTGTGGAAGATGGACTCGGTGGCGTCCTTCTCCTTGTCGCCGTGGCTGAGGGCGTGCTCCACCAGCACCATCCGCAGCTTGGGCATCAGCGCGTAGGTGGAGCTGCAGGGGTCGTCGGCGTAGCTCAGCACGTGCTCCCGGTCGACCACGGTGAAAAGGTCCTTCTCGCAGAAGCGCGCGGGGTGGAGTTGTCCGTTGGCGCCGGTGGTGAGCACGCGTTTGCCGACGAGGCTCACCGCCGCCTTCACCGCGTGCTTCAGGTTCTCCTCCAGGTGACGCAGGTCGATGGCCTGGCAGAGGGCCACCAAGTAGGTGGCCGACATGAGCTTGAGGATGTCGACGGCCTCTTCTGTCTTCCTGGCGGAGATCAGCCCCAGCGAGTTCACGTCCTGGTTATGCTGCTCCGCACTCTGGACGTGGGTTGTCACCGGATTGCCCAGAAATTGGAGCTCGGAGCAATAGGCTGCCATCGCGATTTCCGCCCCCTTGAAGCCGTAGTCAAGGCTAGGGTTCCTCCCGCCGGAGAGGTTAGAGGGCAATCCGTTGTTGTAAAAGTCGTTGACGAGTTCGGAGAATTGGGCGAACATGAGCTTGCCGATTGCGGCGATTGCGAGTCGAGCGTTGTCCATGGAGACGCCGATGGGCGTTCCCTGAAAGTTGCCGCCGTGGAGGGCCTTGTTCCGGGAGACGTCGATGAGGGGATTATCGTTCACGGAGTTGATCTCGCGCTCGATGGATTTGGTGGCGAAGCGGAGGACTTCGATTTGAGGGCCAAGCCACTGCGGCGACGTTCGGAGCGCGTAGCGATCCTGCTTCGGCTTCTGCAGCGGATCCTGTTCGTGGAACTTCTTGGCGTGCTTGATGTAGTCGCTGCCGTCGAGGACGTACTCCATGATGGCGGCCGCCTCGATCTGTCCCGGGTGGTGCTTGAGCTTGTGGATGAGGTTGTCGGTGAACTCCGGCTTGCCCAGCATCACCTCGGCGAAGACGGCGGAGAGGACCTCGGCGAGCAGGGCGAGGATATTAGCGTCGTAGAGAACGAGCGAGGCGAGGCCGGAGCCTACGGCGGTGCCGTTGACAAGCGCGAGCCCTTCCTTTGGCTGAAGCTCGAAGAAGCCGTGCGGGATGCCAGCGCGGCGGAAGGCCTCGGCCGCGTCGACGGGCTCGCCGCCAGGGGCGAGCGCCTTGGCGTTGGGCCTCCCAGTGAGAAGGCCTGCAATGTAGGAGAGGGGGATGAGGTCGCCGGAAGCGGTGATGGTGCCGCGCAGGGGGAGGCAGGGGGTGACTCCGGAGTTTAGGAGGCTCGCCATGGCCTCCAGGATCTCGAAGCGAATGCCGGAGTAGCCCTGGAGGAGGGTGTTAATGCGTACGAGTATGGCCGCCCTGACAGCCGGCGACGGCAGCGTATGCCCGGAATCCTTCTCGGAGCCGAATATTCCGGCGTTGAGGAATCTGCACCGGCCCACATGAAACTTCGCGGTGAGAAACACTTGCCAAGATTCTGTTTATCTTTTCCTTTTTAAAAAAATGATTAAAAATTCAATAACAAATACTTCCATTTCTGCAAATTTATTTCATTTTATTTATTTTTAATTTGACTTAATTGTTGTCGTTTTATTAGCAGAAAGTTGGTGAGGAAACGCTGTCGACGAGTTAATATTTTAATTAAATTCGCAATTCTTTATATTAAAAAAATGATTTCCTCACATTCTAAATCTCACCCACCAAAAAGACTGCAAATCAACAGTGGACCTACGGGCTAACGTGTGATGCAATACAGTCGGCCAAACTATTTTTTTTTCTTTGAAATTTCTCTCTTGATAATTTCATTTCACCGCTTTAATTTCATATTGCGTTTTCGTATTTCCACTCCAAACTTTTTTTATAAAAAAAAAAAATCTACCAGAGGAATAAAAAATAATATTCAAAATAAATGAGAGTTGAAAGAGATTAGAAGCGAGAACAAAGAGTTACAGAACCTGATGAGCTCCTTCTGCAGGGCGCCGCCCTCCTTGGTTCTCCGGTGAGAGGTGGCGCCGAAGCCGGTGGTGACGCCGTAGCTGTCAGTTCCCTTGTTCATGCTGTCGAGCACCCACTGGTTGCTGGCGCGCACCCCTTCGCGCGCCGCCTCCGACAGCTCCACCCGCACCTGATCCCTTGCCGCGGCTGCCACCGCCGCCACCTGCGCGACCTTCAGCGTCGCACCCTCCAGCCTCACTAGCGGCCGCCGGAACTCATCCACCATCCGCTTCACCTCGTCGAGGTGGCTCCCCGAAAGCGCGTCCGCGGCCGCGCCCCAGTGCAGGGGGTCGCCGCCGCTCTTGATGCAGAGGCCATCCCCGTGTCCGTTAACGGCGACTCCGGCACCGTTTGCGTGCGCGGCGTCGACGAACTCCATCGATTGAAAGATGGGAGAAAGAAGAGAGGAAAAGCGACGATGAAGAATAAGCAAAGGAAAACAGAGCGGTAGGCGTTCTCTTTTCCTGGAGGAGGGGGAAGAAGGGAAAGGCTTTAAATAGAGAGAAGGTATGGACTACGGAAGCAGGTTGGTGGAACAGGCGAGGTGATTTTGTTTGTTGGCAATGGATTTCACCCGTCGGATCAGATTCAGTGAGATCTACGGTTACGATGTAGCTTTTCAGTTCGATTCCAGGGTGGGTGAAAGAAAATAAACATATTTAACAACAAAAAAATAAAAAAGAGAGAGAGAATAAAATTTAATCATTTGAAAAGGAATCAATTTATACATCATTTTTTTCTTGAGATTTCATTTCAATCTTTTTCCAAAATTATTGTAAAAAAGATGACAGAGAAATTGTAGAAGGGTCAAGGGTGACCATTCTCGATCACCAGTTGCCATGTTAATGTTTTATTTTCCCAATTAAACACGTTAAAACTAATGGATTTATAGTTAACATGAAAAAAATCATCCGATTAAAAAGCCTGCACATTATTATTATCATAAAGGATCAATGATTAATGAATTGGTAAAAAGAAAAAGAAAAAAAAAAGGAAAAAAAAAAAAAAAAGCCTGGAGCATGGTCGACGTTGAACAGCCTGCGACGGTCAATTTCCTCACCTACCATCTCCCTCTCGTGGGGTAGGTAAGAGATAGCTGCCGACTATTTTAGAAATTGGAGGGGATTTATAGAAAAATATCAGATGCTTTGTCGACGGTTTTGATAGAGAACTAGAGATGGGATTTTCACGATCGAAAAATCTACATGTCGATTTTGGAGTGATGAAAAATATGTGAAATGATCTATTAAAATAATATTGAGTGAAGAAGGCATCAAAGTAAACTTTGATGATTCCCTTTCAACGTTCGAATCAAAATAGAGAATACGAAAAATAAAAAATAAAATAATTAAAGAAAATTAGAGTTAGAAAGTTCAAGAAAATCTCTTTTCTTATTATACGTAGAATTATATATCTCCGATAACAAAGAGATATGAAAATATACAGTAGAATTATGGAAATGTGTATAAATGATAGAAATGTAGAATCATAAAGGTGATCAAGTCAAAGACCAATTGAGTCCATCGATCAGGTTCCTACAAGAATGACGTGGTGATTAAGATACGACGATATTTACAGAAGTGATATGGATCAATTCCGAATAATATCTAAAAAATTTTCTTGAATTCAGATGACTCATAAAATTCTCTATAATTTACCTTCCCCACAATGATTATGGACATACCGGCGGGAACTATTATATTGACGATTTCAATTTTTTTACAGTGTCCATACTCAATGATGGCTAATAAAAATAATGAAAAAGATTACTTTGCATCCAAAGGTAAATTATAATTACAGTATACCATTTATATTTTTCAAATTCGTTTCGTTCCGGGTTTTAGAAGGCGAATTTGGGATAATTTGAAATTCTCAAAAGAAGACTAAAAAAGAGCGAAATAAATGAGTTTAGAAATACTAAAAGCTAAACTTATATTTTCCTTGGGAAATAAATTAAAAATTTTAATGCTGAGAAAAAAAAAATGAACACAAAATTCTTTTCTTTATTTCTTCTATCAAAATGGGACTTGAAATCTATATTTTCTTCAATTAAGTATGAACATGATTTTTTAAATATATATTTTTACTTCTAATATAAACGGATAACTAATGGAGATTGTAAATTGATTTCCCTAACTTTTTATTGAGAATAGCTCAATGCTAAAAATTATGATAATTTGGGGGAAAAAATAAGAGATAAATTACGATAATTCTGCGGCATTTAACAGAAAATAAATTTGAGAAAAATTAAGGAAATCAAATTTGCAAAATAACAGTTGCACTAAATGAATTGAAGTGTTTTAGAAATAAACTCGTTTTCGATCACGCTGACGCGATGCTTATGTCTCACGTGATCTAAGTAACCGGTCAACCCCGAGCTTTTTGACTATTTTTCCCAATAAAATTACTATGAATTGCCGGCTAAATGATTAATGAAAAATGCTTCACACTTTCTTTTTCACAATCTTTTTCTCTGTCATAATCGTAAGGATAATTGGGTAATTACAAACGCTACAAACGAACAATTAAGACAAAACTTTCATTAGTTTGCTTTCCTTTTTTTTTTAAAAAAAAAAGTTTAAACATATTAATTCAACAGCCACTAAATTTTATTCATGAGGATAAAGTTTTTACACCAGCTAAACAAATTATTATCTGAATTATAAACTATTATTATTCTTATTGCATGCATGCATACATCAGTTAGTCAATCTACTCCTAATTAATTAATAGTTAAAGTTCTAATGTGGGCGTCAATAATGAGATTAGTTGATATTCATATTTCAATTGGATTACGGTTCGATTCATTAGTTAATTTTATCGTATGAAAATTTTAAAAAATTAAAAATTAAAAATATATTCTCAAGTAGATCAGACTCTTTCTGTAAAAGATTGGAACTGTCGATCTAACGATCTCTATCGATATATTTCATAGTCATTGTGAAAGATATAAATCATGGAGAATTCTATAAATTTTAAAATAATAATCAAAATAAATAAAGATCATCTAAATCTAAAAAAAACTTTAAATCTCAGACTCTTTGTTGCTCCATCCAAGTGTTTGGATCATTAAATCTAATATTTTAAATAAAAGAAATATAATGAAAAATTGACTGATGAATTTGATCGGATCTCTGTTTTAATTATTTTTTATTTAAAAAAAATGAAGTTGAACGAGTCTAATGCATTTTCCCTTGGGTGAGGTTAGGTAGGTGAATGCTCTTCACCAACCACAGCACCCAAACCATCATTAATAATAACACACAAGAAACATCTAAAATGTTATCATGGAAATTAAAATGATTGGTAAGACTTGGTCGAACCCTAAACTTGAAAAAGAATAAATGGAAAATATCATTAATAAATGGAGAATGGAAGATGACAATGTGGCACACACTGATTCACATGTCCCACCAACCAACCAACCAACCAACTCGTGAATCCATGGGTGGAATGGCCACTGCCATCACTACTTCTTACATGGACAACTCAATTCCATGAGTTTCCTTATTTTCGTGTAAATGATGATTTATTTATTTTCAGTATCTTCGTCAATCGATTTCACAGTCAATACAAAATAAGTAAATCACGATGAGTATATTGTCCAACTCAAAATTAGCATGGCAAAAGGATAAATGCTCCAAAAGACTTACAACCCTGAGAATTGACCTTTGCTCATTAGTCAACTCGACTGCCGCGCTAGCCATAAAACCCTCCCGTGGAGATCATAAGTTTCCCTACTTGATACTAAGACATCGAGTTTAATAAACTTTTAACCCCACAAATAACTTAGATTACCTTGCAAATGGTATCATTATCATATAATTGGTGTTAATCCAAGATGGGAATTAGAGTCCCCACGGGGATGGTGCTTTGATTGGGGCAGGACTTTTGCGAAATGAGCACGAGTCGATTCTGAAGGAGGATCTAAAATTCCTCTTTAGTGTTAAATGATTTTTCTCTGCTCTGACCAATCGCGTCAAGATCAAAGGTTCCCCGCGATTTACCTCTCTCACAATGATCGTGGGACAGACTAGTGAGGATCACTAGATTGACGATTTCATCCTCTTACAAAAGATGGGGATTAGACCTTAATAATATTAGATATGTGGTATAAGAATTTATATATTTTGTGTTTTTTTTTAATCTAATAAATCAAAATATTGAAAAGGTCAGCGTGATAGAATATTTACATTAGGTACTAGTGATGGATAATTTATTGGAGATCCTAATTATTATTTTCTGTGTTTTTTTTTTTTTTTTTGTTTGCAAATGGAATTGTGAGGCTACAACAAATCAAAGGAAGCAAAGGTCACACCTTGCTTGTTCTTATTGACCATTAACATTTTGGGATGAGAAGGACCATTCCGCCTATAGAAGGACTTGGATGGTTAGGGAAGAGAAAATGAAAGGCATGTCTTCCTCTTCTTTTTCTAGTTTTTGTCAGACAAATTAGGGTTAGTGTATTGTCATCCATCCAGAATTTTAATAAAAGTACGCAATGTTTTTTGTTCCTAGCAATGCCATCGTGTTCGATCAAACAAGATCTAGGAATATTCTTATTTAGTCAATGAACTCATCAAGGAAAATATTTAGCTTTATTGATTATTGTGGACAGAGTTGAAGGCATAAATGGTTCGATTTAGTGGTTGACTTCCTCAAGTTTGAAATTTATAAAGGTTAATTTGATTTTTCCTTTCACTCATGTATATCCAACTCAAATTTTATTGCTGTAGATTTAACATGCAAGTAACATGTAAATAACAGTAGATATCTTTAGCTTATACACGCACACACATGAGTATAGCACGTTAATTGTGGCATGTTTTCACAAGCAAAACGTTGGCAAACAGAGTCAACACCAAAAGTTAAAGTTTACTCATAAGTCAACAATGTTCAGTACATAAACGATCATGTTTTTTTTTTTTTTTTTTTAACATTAACAATGTTCAGCAGATAATATCACAACTATGGCATCTAGATAGCCCTGACACGAGTTAAGAATTCATAGTCTCATTTGCATTTGAAGCGAAAAAGGGTACTTGAACCGCAGGCGCATATCAAAACCCTTCGTGCATACACTATATTCCATGCAATCTCTGCTTCTAATTTGAATCTTCATTTAGGGTTGCGTAGCACGATGATGACAGAGTCTCCGCGAAGGAACATCTTGCTGATGAATCGATCCTTGTTGACCGGAAGAGCTTTCTTCTTCCCCTTGCCTGTCTTGGGCATCTGTGTCAGGGTAAATTCCATAAAGAGCCATGCATGAAAAGAGATGATGAAATGTGTGCGTTTGTAGAGTCACAATACCTCGGTCCACATCTCCCTAACATTTTCAAGGACCATGTTGCAGTGGCGATCAAATGCTCTCACTCGACCAAGTAGTTTCTTGTTGTTCCTACAATTAATAAGCACCTGTTGCAGAAAATATTTGTTAGAAATTCAAATGTATGGTTAAAAAAGAGAGCTACGTGTCAAATGAACCGAGTACTGTCACCTAGTGAAGTGTTCCATTACTAAAATGATAGTCAAGTAGAACTAATGGGAAATAATCATTGATCTGTAAACTACGGAAAGAAGCTCGTCTCCTAGAGTTGATGTGTGAGGCTAAAATTGACGGAATTATATTCTCTCTACCAAAGATTGATAACTGTAAATGATGTAGAAGCATGAGAGAGTTTAAAAACAGAAAAAAAAAAAAACTATATCTGTGAATATACTTTAGCAACTTTGCATGTGTCAATACTATATTATGTATAAGCTTCAATATACCTGAGTATTATTCTTGACACTCATCATCAGAACAGAGAGGGGCCCCGTATTGAATTCTTCCTCTTCTTTCTTGGCCTGAATATAGCATAATATATTTAAAACAAGTAACTTTATAAAAAAACTGTAGCAATTATATTCAAACAAGATAAAACTCGATGAGAAACTCTTTTCAATGAATAAAGGATTGAAACATTTGAGGTTGGAAGCTTACATTACTTTCGTCCTCCATTGAGTTCTGCAAAATGAAGCAGGAATAATGTTAGGACTTGGAAAT
Organism: Wurfbainia villosa; assembly: GCA_025175895.1. Lineage (NCBI taxonomy): Eukaryota > Viridiplantae > Streptophyta > Magnoliopsida > Zingiberales > Zingiberaceae > Wurfbainia > Wurfbainia villosa. Next base: position 121,726,143 of record CM045992.1, read on the forward strand.
GATAGAGGAAGATTAGCTATTACGTTGCAGCAATATAATATGAATGATGAGCATGGATGGTCTTTGAACACTAAAGTTTGTAACAAAGTAGAAAGTAAAAACAAATCATAAAATTCATAAAAATAAAACGGATGTCACAAAGCACACTTCTCAAACACTATATATGTTTCTAAAAGAGATGGAAGATGATTCGTGTGGATTATTATGAGGCTAAAGAACTCTTAAAGCAATGCCAATTTCCAATGTCCATAATCTTTTATTCAAAAGATAAGCAAATGAAATTCCAGGTTTGATTTTCTCACTTAAATTCAAACATATAAATTATGACCTGAATCTTCAGGAATTATTTTATTTTCCAAAAGGAATGTGCTCCAAAAAAGCTACATAAAAATTGCTTACATTCCATTTGAGATGTAGAGTGACCATAGAACATCTGCTAACCTCTAGGCGATATCAAGATAAGCATTTAAGAGTATGCTTTCCTTTTTTTCACAATTTCAAAAATCGTCATAGCTGATTATTCTCAAATTCCTGTATCTAAGCGAAACTTTTGCACTAATTTAGCTACCAACATGCCAGTGTTACACCTAGTTGGCAAATCATTCAAATAACAGCAAGCAATAGATTTGGCCCCCTTATAGAGTCCAGGCGGACACCACAATCAATCACAAAATGCCAGAATTTGGCAACAAGATGATATTATCATTCATTGGAAGTCAATGCATAAAACATAAATAATTATTTCAGTGCAGATAAATGGCTCAATAACTAATATATTGTGCTTGAGATGATGTATTTTTTTATTTCGTCAGAGGAATTAGATTTAAATAAGACAAAAAAAGTTGGCCAGTAGACTCAACAACACCACATTCCTTTACATGTCTCAACATCATAGTGTTAGTTCGAGCTATTTGGGATAACTACATGGTTTTCTGTCTCTCCAATAAACACTGCTTGTGGCTATCACCATGCAAACCATGTTAGTCCTTGTGAATCTGAAGAAGACTAAAATGTCCATTTCTAGAGTGAAAGATCAAATGTCGAAGATGCATTAACTTTCCAAATAAATAAGATTAACCATCGATCATCATCCGATTAAGAGTGCGCAGAGCTGAACAACGAAAACTTGCGAAGTAACTCGATCATATATATGATATGTCAACTAGCATGACCGAATAACTTTACTCTGATAGCTAATTCACAGCATCCTTCCTACTTAAAAAGTCATTCTACATCCGAAGTTCCAAATTTTCTCACGGCATCTTGGTTCTCTTGCCATGAGTCGATTTTACTGGGTCGAGCATTCCACCCTACCTCTCCAGCAAGAAAACAAGCGAAAAACCAACAAAATGGAAACTGATCAAAATTTCTTCTTTCGAGACTAAACCGAATAGTATCTGAACGAGAGCAGCAGAGCAGATCGAAATTACCAAAACTTCGCTACAAAGTAAAATCGAAGGGGTAGTAGAAAGGATGTAACCTGAGAAGGAAGAGGAGAGGAAGGCCAGCTCCGAGGAAGCGCAGGAGGACGACGATCGCCCTAGGGTGATGACGTTCGCGGAGCAACAGTGCCTGGGTTTAGGTGGGTGGTTCGCGCATAGGCATGGCTTTTATGTTTCCATCCGTGTTAAACTAGGGTTTTGAGACATGGACCATGGTCCTATGGCTATGGGCTTTAAAATGGACTGACTGTCTGTTCCATCCAATGCATATATGTAAAAATTTATTTCCCAAAACAAACTCAAGAAAATATTTTTTTTTAATTTAAAATTATTTATACACAGTAACTTTTATCATGCACCAATGTCCGATTGGGAAATACATATTAACTTTCTCATATCAGAGTCTCTCTTCGCTCTTGGATGCTAGACAATATCGTCGAGCGATTAAATTTCGATCACGGTTCAATCGGATTCTCATCGTGATCTAATCGAATAGTAATCGAAATCCAATCGAATTGTGGCCGCTAACACTGCGGCCTCAATCCAATCGGAACTCAATAGCAATTTGATCAGACTTCGATCTCGATCAGATCGCAGCTACGACACTGGCAACTGCAATTCAATCGAAATCCGATCGCAATTCGGGTCGGCTAATCGATCGGATGACGACGGTTGAGACCCCGATAGATTCATGGGTTATGCTATAGTGCTCATATCGGATAGGCATGCTTATCAGTTCCTCGGTTTCGGTTTCGATTTGATTCTAATCGGTCTTGGATTCGTCGACGTTGGAACCGGTCTAAACCGGTCAAAATCAGTTCCGAATCGGTTCAAGACCAATTTCGAACCAGTTCCGATTTCAAAGTTTTAACTTTGAAACCAGTTTAATCTTGATCGGTTCCGAATCGATTCCAAAACGGTTCCGAATCGATTCCTAAATTGTTCCAAACTATCTTCCTCGAACTTGAACTTCTACATTCATTTAACGTGTTGGTGGTCTTATTCTTTTTTTTCTATCGTAAAATAATCTTGTAGACATTTTAACATGCTAAGAATTTTCACTTTTAAATTAGCAACTGAAACCAGATCCACATCAGAACCAGAATCGATTCCGAACCAGTTCCGAAACGGTTTCGAAATCGATTGGAACTGAACCGAAATGGAATCAGAACGGTTCTAGTTCGGTTCCAGAACCGGTTCATCCGAATCGATTTTAATTCCGAATTTAACAAATTGATTCTGACTCGGTTATGGATCGAATCGGTCCGTTAAACATGCTTAATATCGGAGAAGAAAATGGATGGTGAAAGTACTATATATTTAGACAGTGTATATATATATATATATATATATATATATATATATATATATATATATATATATATATATATATATATATATATATATATATATATATATATATATATATATATATAGAATCGCGATCACCTGCGCGACTAAACCATCCGCGCCCGTCCGCGACGCACCGAGCCACCTCCACGCCAGGCGTCGCCGCCGCGCCGTCCGGCCTCCTCCGGCCGCCGGACCGGCTGCGTTGGTAGCGCACCTCGCCGATCCGTGAGCTCGGCCGGATCGCGGCCGAAGCCGGCCGTAAAATCGGCCGCGATTCCGTCCGAATCGCGGCCGGGTCCAGCCGCCTCGCCGGAAGGACCGCCCCGTGGCGGTCCTTCCCCGCCGGATTCCGGCCGCGATTCGGTCGGAATCCGACGACTCGCGGTCGGCCGCGGCGCGCGCCATCGTCGGCCGCGATCGGGCGGATTCCGGCGAATCGCGGCCGGAATCCGGCGGGAAAGGACCGCCGGCGGGCGGTCCTTCCCCGACGAGGCGGCGATCGGCCGGATCCGGCGATCATCGCCGATCAGCGTTGCGCGCCATCGCTGACCGCGATTCGCCGGAATCGCGGCCGATTACGGCTCGCCGCAATCCGGCCGGCCGGTCACGACCGCCGGCGAGGTGCACTTCCAACGCACCCGGTTCGGCGGCCGGAGGTGGCCGGACGGCGAAGCGGCAGCGGGCGATAGGTGGGCCGGTTATCAGATTCCTTCGTCGCGGACCGCGTGAATCAGCGCGCGCGACGATCATTTTTCTATATATATATATATATATATATATATATATATATATAGTTTTGATTGCCTGCGCGACTGATCCCTATGCGCCCGTGCACGACGCGCTCCCAGCCATCCGATCAACTGCGAACACAGTGCGAGCCACGCGCATTGCCGCCGTCGCCGCCATGCCGTCCGGCCACCGTCGGCCGCCGGACTGGACGTGATCGACGCACCACTCGCTGCTGGCGGTCCGAGCGGAGGGAGTTTATCGGTTGATTAGCGTCCGGAATCCGGCGCTAACCGACCGAAAATTACCAAAGATCACGGTCGACAGTACTGCGCCCACTGTCGGCCGCATGATGTGGTATTTTCCGATGAATTTGTGTCGGATTCCGACGGTTAACCGACCGGAATCCGATCCCCGCCGGACCGCCGACGAGTCGTGCATCGATCACGTCCGGTCCGGCGGTGACCGAACGGCACGGGATCGACGTGGAGCGGACGGGCACGGATAATTTAGTCACGCAGTAGAAAATTATGCTTTTCTACAACATGACGTTAATTATGCTTTTGGTCAAACACTTGGATGCTTCTTATCTTCTCTAGCAGTTGCAATTTTCTTTTCTACAAACTCTCGTTTCATGCTATTCTACATGGTTATCTTCTCATATTTCTCCTAGCTAGCCACTTGTTTTGTGGCATCACCTGTCGCATTTGTAGATTGAACATGCAATCTATTGTTAGAGTTTTGAGTGTAAGTTCAAAGCATGTATGACAATCGAATGCTAACAACCAACAATTATTAATTAGTACGTTAAACTGAAAATTGTAGTTAAATACTACAAAAGCAGACTGCCCCTCTCTTAATTAATTATCTTGTAGTTTAATTTGGTCGTTAAATTTTGAAGCTGGAGAGGCTAATTGGAAAATCTCTTCAACTCTTTTGACACAAGAAACTCTCTAATTATGTCTGGCTATCTGCACAGACTAATTGCTTGACTAGTAAAATAATTCTTCTGATAAAAAAAAATCTGTCATAAAATTCTTTGCAATGCTATAATTAATATGCATATGCTGTCTTTAGGATCCCAGACGCAAAGAAGTTATTGATTCCTTCACATGCGTCACAAACAATGGGAGAGAGAGCATCCAGAGAAATGTAATTCTGATCCCTGCATGATCCTCTTGTACTCATCCATTTCATCACTCACGAGTTAGTTTATATATACAGCTTTACCAAGTTTGTTGCTGTGTTGTTGTCACTTTTAATGGCTGTCATCAGGTCTTCTACATTCTTACCATTACACTTCCAGGCCGAGTGAACGGCTTAAAGTAATACTCATGTGCATAGAGTGGCAGACTTCTTCTCGATCACCGCTTTTGATTTTTATTCTTTGATGAGACTGATGCTCAATGAACTATGCAGTTGAGCTCTGAAGAAGCAGCCAAGTGGATCAAATCTTTACTGGGAGTGACCTTCAAGGTTCGTTTCCTTGTCTAATTAAACAAAATATTGAGAATTGTTGATAAATATGAACTACTCTTCTTCATTTAAACATCAGGAAATATCAAACAAAGAAGAGGATAATGCGACTTGCTCGAAGCATAAAATATATATAATCCATTAGGCAATACATTGTCTCTTTGCTTTTAATTTGTAATTCCACCGTTGCATGATTTCTTATTACCTATTTTTGACCGAAACAGGTGAATTTCTAGAAATTAAACAATGCCAGGTCTATCAATATACCTAATTCTTAGCATAGTTTTATCATTATTATTGTAAAAAACAAACTTTTCAACTTTATACACCTAATTTTACCTATTATTTTGCCTGAAAATTAGATAAACTTTTTTATTTACATATAGTTAATTAGGTCTCTCTCTATTTAAAAACTAGGAGAACATCATCTGGCTTGAATCTTCTGATTATGCTTTGTTTAATTGGTTTCTTGCTGTTTAGATAAATAAAGATAGTTATTCATCTAATGATGCTCCTGACAATACATAATCTTACACTGGTTATCAACCTGCAAGGCTGCAGCATCTATCTATTGATATTCAAGCATACAATTGGTACCAAATGTGCACTCAGCAATGTATACTTTGGTTTGATCATTTATTGAAACATGACGTGTTGTTCTGTTAATAATTGGTATTTTTGGTTTTGTATAAAAGAAAATTTGGATTTAGTTACACTGCTCTTGATGTCCTGGTCAAGCCATAGGAATGAGAGAAGACGAACACACTCTATAGGTATTGGTGTCCATTCTTAATTTCTCCTTTCATCCCTTTAATTTAGCTTAGCGCAATTGCTTTATCATGAAAATCATTTCATTTTGTCCTTTGAAGCATCTCATTTCTTGACCAGGATATTTGTTTTCTTGAGAATTATCTAGCTATAACAATTTTTTTTTTTTACTTGCTAGACTGGACTGTTTTTTCATCTACTGCTCATGACCATATAATGTATATATGACTGTTACACCTACGGCTTTCGATTGATGTGGGTTCATCAGCAGTTGCCAGGGGAGTTGTCAGTCTCGTTCTCGAACAGTCTGGTGATAGAAATGGCATTCCTGATATATATAATCAATCGCAAATAACCAAATAGTTTCAACTGATTCAAGAGTTTTGTAGGGCAATAGAGAAGAAGAGCTTCCAGATTCCCTTCTGGGAACATGCAGATCATTGAATCATCTCGATGCCTCCAAAGCCTCTTCGGTTAATATATATCGATCCCTAGTCACATATTGAGGTAAGTGCATGCTTATTCTTTACATCCATTATTAATTAACTCGATCAGCATATATATATATATATATATATATGTTAGTAATTTCTTATTTTTGATTTATAGACTATCAAATCCTTCTGCCATTTAGTTAATTACAGTTTTCCTCAGAATTTGGGGCGAAAAGTGCATTCCATTAATCCTGTTTTGGTTTGTTCTTTGACGTAGCAATTCTCGCAATTAAGTAGTGAAGGAGGAGGTTAATTAGTAACTCACATTTAATTACCTCCTACTGCACAATGTATACTTACCAATCTTTCCTTCTTTGGCAACTAGTATTTAAGAACATAATATTTGATAAATTTGTACCTCATTAGTAATACAAATCACTAATATTGATCGGCAAACTAATTAACATGAGTATATATCATCTATAACATTAGAAGTCAAATAATGATTAAATTAAAAGTGGAGGCCAGGGGGGGGAAAGGCCCGTGGGGAAAATAAAAGACTTCGATCTGTGGTTGGCCATTAATGCATACCTAACTATATGATGTAGTCTTTAAACTCCATCAAACACATTACTCACACAACATTGACTTGGTTGGGTAAAGGCAGTGTTTGTTGGAGCAACTTGGCTCCAATTTTTATTTTTATTTTTATTTTTTATTTTTTATTTTTTATTTTTTATTTTTTTTTTAGCTAAATATATTAGATGAAAGGTGGGGTGGACACCCAAGTGAATGGTGCTTGTTGTAGGGAGCACAAACATGTGCCTAGAGTATGGTGGTGTTCTTGCTATGATCAATTTCTTGTACCCTCTGTTAAAAAGGACCCCACCCAACCCTTTATAAAAAAAAAAAAAAGAAAAGAAAAAAGATTTTGAGGTAGAATTGAGTTGGAAGTCCAACATCATAGATCATCCACAGTTGCAGTGTATGATTCCATGCCAACCATTGAAAGATCACACTCTACCTGTTTGCCAAACATCAACATTCCAACACAAAAGTAAATATAAGTGATCAATCATCCAATTTTATTATCTACTTTTTCTTTCTCTTTCTATTTCTTTTTAATATTCTGTTTCCACAAGTCAAATCTCAACTATATGATATTCATTTTTCTAGGAGTGCATGTGTGAACCAAACTCGAATAAAGACTGCTGACTGATCGGCGGACCATATTGATTTTAACTTCTTCTTTTTAAAAAAAAAAAAAAATTTGTTTTGCCAATGATTTAACTAGTATTTTAAATCGATCTATTCGGTGTAAAAAAATTAATTGAAGATGAGTGACACAGGATGGCTGTCCTCCACGTGTGCTTGTGTCGTGCCCATCCAAAAATAACTAATTGAAACTAAAATTATAAAAAAACAACATAATAATTAATTAATTCCTGGACCCATCCTCCTTGTTCTCGTTGACGTTGAGATGGCAAAATGGGTAACAGTTGGTAAATATAAAATAATAATTTTTAAATGAATAAGAATTAATTAGGAGGTGATAATTCTGTGGATCGATTGATTTTTTTCTTTGCATTTGTTATATGACTTTTGATTTATCTTTTCCATCGATAAAGATAGTCGGAGAAAGTCATTAATATAACGGTTCTATTTTTTTAGATGGTAGAACGTTGTTAACCTATATTACACTCTTTTAGCCCGTTTAACCAATTAGATCCATCATTCGGCTTGCTAATTGCAATTGAACCATGCAAATTAGATGAGTTGAATGTGATAAATCTATAAAAGATTAGAATTTGTCAACCTAACGGTTCCTATCGATTTGTTCCACGATTATTGTGAGAGAGATAAATCACGGAGGATCTTTATGGACTTTGACATGATCAAGAATGTGGGATCATCTAAATAAAAAAAAAACTTTAAACCTCTTTCAGAATCCACTCTTATCTTATCCGTAAACTATACCGTGTCTTAGCCACCATACCAATCTCCACGAAGATGAATTGAATGCGATAAATGAGTTGAGTTTAGATAATAAAAAATTAATAGATTAAACAAATCAACTGATTAATCATCGTTGTTAGATCAAACAGTTTGAACGAGACAATCGAGCCAAATAAGTCGATCGGTCAAGCTTATGGACTTGATGAAGCCAATCTATAAGATATATTGATCATGCTAAATTAGGAATGTAAAGTGAATTAAAATGGTCATGGTGTAAAATAAATTTTATCACTGATTTTTTTTTTAAAAAAAAATATTATAAAAAATTTATTTATTCATATCTATACTGTTTGGTTGCAATAGCTATTCCATTCCACTGACCAAACACCGTCAATGAATTAAAGCTCTTAATTTCCTTCAGATTCCTTTTTAATTATTTCAATTTATATTTAAAAATAATGTGATAGGAGCTTTTAAAATTATAATGAAAAAGGCATGTCCCCAACTTAAGTTTCACATCGAATTTATGGATCACTCCATTAACTTTATAGATGATGAAACTAATTAGGACAGGTTAACTACTCCCATTGCTTAAGCTTAATTATAGCTACTACTTACAGCATGGTTCACTTATTGCATATTAATCTAATTTTTAAAACGTGGAACATGATTAATTTATTTGGAAATACGTGTGTATATATATATATACATATATCAATTAAAATTGCAATCGATATAATTGGCTGAATATTGTCTTTGCAAATTGGTGCTCGCTTTTGGATGCTTAAGTTATGGCTCTTATTGTTGGATAATATTCATCGTCGCCCTAAAATATTGGGGGACAATATCATTAGGCATCCATTTGAGTGGTGCGACATAGTGAATTATTAGTTATGCTATCCATTTCACGAAAGCTTTTGTTTGTTGTTGTGGATTCACTTTAAGAGGTTCAATTTCGACATGGTTGGCATCATGATGTTGTTTAGCCTTTGAGAAGAAGATATTGTTCCTAAATGAAATGTTTGAGGCATGATATTATTTTATTTTGACGAAAACTCTTCGGAACTATATTTATCATATAAAACATTTTCATAATCCCCTTCACTTTTATTATTTAAGTCATTTTTTGAAGTGTGAGTCAAAAGACTGTCTTTGTTGACAAGTACTCTTTGTTCTTGAACGCGAAAAGCAGAGCTTTCATCAAACTGTTCCAGTTAGAAGAGGCTTAATGAGAACTTGTGTGAGATTTTTTCTAAGTCGGGAAAAAAAAAAATATTTCAATATTAATTTTATAGATATTAAAAAAAAATTAACGACTATATATTATTTTCACTGCGTCAAATACTAAATGGCAATTTTTCTTTAAAAAAAATGCATAAAACATTTTTTTTATTTATTGAAAATAAAGAAGAGATATGGCCAGTTAGAGCCTGTGGTTTGGAGTATTTTTTAAAATATTAAGGCGAGAACAGAAATTATATCAATCAGAATTTGAAAGCCATAAATAATTAACTGCACGAAACAAGTGAGGAATTAATACATAAATAATTAATATTTTACATATTTAATGACGCTTCTAAATTAATTGGATGTCAGCGTCGCGGGCCCCACCGTTCCCTTGCTAGAACACGCCACCAAATGATTGTCGGAGGCCGTTGGATTGGATTAGATCAGATCTAATGGTCGGTGAGAGCTCCTCCGATCAGATCTGATAGAAAAGTTATTCTTCTATAAAACCTTGAGCTTGGCTGCTACAGCAGAGAGGGGGAGAGGAGATGGCGATCTGAACTGCTTTCGCACTCCGGCGAGATCGTGAAGCCGCCGGCGATTGCTTTGCGGGCGGTAGGTTCCTTTTTTATCCACCTAGAATTTTTGTTTATCTTCGTTTTGGTTGAGTTCTTGATCGGTATAGATCTGTGTTTCAGTTTATAGTCCGTTTCAAAGTGTTTTTTTTTTTTTTTTTTTGCAATTTCCATCTCCATCTGATGCTGATTCGTATTCGAGCACAGATGGTTAAACTTTATTTTTCTTGAAGGAATGCCTGAAAGGGTTTGTTCTCTATTTACTTCATCCCGTATCGATGTTTCCTATCCTCATCCTTCTAAATCTCCATTCCTTGGACAAAGATGCAATTTTGTGTCGGTTATGTTGACTTGTATCGGAGCACAGATTATTCTACTGAAAAACAATATTTTTGCTTGAAGAAATGCATGAAAGGGTTTGTTCTCTGTTTGATTCATCCCATAATGATATTTCGTATCCTCTTTCTTCTGAACGTCCATTCCTTGGACAAAGATGCAATTTTACGTGGGTTTTGTTGAACATTACTGCTACTGTGCTTTCATATTGTTATTCCCGTGGTTGATTTAGAACTCCTCGACGGGTTGCATCTGGTCTTTCCAGAGCAATAAATAGCTTTGCTAATTTGCTCTTGATTTTGTTACATATATTTGTTCGTTCATTCATAAGCTTTCCATCCCGTTCTACATCAATTTCTTTAGTAAAGACTACTGTCGATATTTTTTGAGTAAATTGAATTTTAATTTGACTTTTGGGTCTCTTTAAGTTGACTTATGAAAATAAGTTGAAATTTAATTGTGGTTATCAAATAAGATCTTGAATGCTCAATTTTAAAGATTGATATTTCTAGTTGATCTACCCCGTAAAATAAGAAAGATGAATTTATCTAGGCACATTCCTAAGTTTCTGTCACTGACTTATTTGAGATATAAATTATATTGTCAAGCATAATGAACAACAACTTGAGTATACAAAGGTAAATCTGTTGTACAAGGTTGATTCTTATTGTCAGTAGCACAATTTAGTAATCCGAGTCTTATTGAATATTACATTCAATATATTACTAGAACTAGAATCAGACTTAAGTAAAATATATTTAAAAACAATCATTTCATGGTAAAATCTGGAAAATATGAAGATTTCTAATTTAGACACCTTAATTAAAATAAAAGAATATGCAAACCTTATAATTATCATATCTCAGTTGTGATGCAAAGTAATTAGATTTATCAAACTACTTTTTGAAAATATTAGATTTTCCATGAAAACCATGAAGTACGTGAAGTTGATTCAAACCTATAATGACAATTATTGTCCATGATAGTCTGATAACTGATCAGCTTTGTCATTCTCCCCAATTTTGACAGAATTTTGTCTCTGTTCACAGAGTTCTTCTAGGTGAAGTTATATTTCTATTTATTACTCTTGCCATCAAAGGGCCCATGATTGAATCATCGATGAAGGACAGAGACAAGTGTGTTGACCCTAAGCTGTGGCGTGCTTGTGCTGGAGGGATGGTTCAGATGCCTACAGTGAACTCGAAGGTTTACTACTTCCCCCAGGGCCATGCGGAGCATGCTCAAGGAGTTGTGAACTTTGGCACTTCGCGCATACCACCACTCATACCCTGCCGAGTCATTGCAATCAAGTTCATGGCTGATCATGAGACTGATGAAGTCTTTGCCAAGATCCAGATGAGTCCCCTTAGGGATGGTGAAGTGGATTATAGTGAAGAGGATGGACTGGATCTTAAAATGAGTGGATTTGGTTCGCAAGAAAACCATGCATCTTTTGCCAAGACATTGACGCAATCAGATGCGAACAATGGTGGTGGATTCTCTGTGCCCCGCTACTGTGCAGAGACCATCTTCCCCAGGTTGGACTACTCTGCAGACCCTCCTGTGCAGACTGTGATTGCAAAAGATGTGCACGGTGAGCCATGGAAGTTTAGGCACATATACAGGGGAACACCTCGGCGGCATCTGCTAACTACAGGTTGGAGTAACTTTGTTAGCCAAAAGAAGCTTGTTGCAGGGGATTCCATAGTTTTTCTTAGAGCAGAAAATGGGGACCTCTGTGTTGGCATTCGGCGTGCCAGAATAGGTGGTGTTGGTGATGGCCCAGAAACCAGGATAGGATGGACTGCCCTTGGTGGAAATGGTGGGCCTAATTATGGTGGTGTTGCTGTCTTCCTGCGGGAGGAAGAGAACAAATTGATGAGAAGTAATGCTGGCAATTCTGGTCCCTATGGTGGTAGGAAGGGAAGGGTTAAGGTAAGGCCAGATTCTGTCTTTGAGGCAGCAAATCTCGCAGCAAATGGCCAGCCATTCGAGGTCATTTACTACCCAAGAGATAGCACACCAGAGTTTTGTGTAAGGACTGGAGCAGTAAAAGCAGCAACGAGAATCCAGTGGTATCCTGGGATGAGATTTAAAATGGCTTTTGAAACTGAGGATTCATCGAGGATCAGTTGGTTCATGGGGACTATATCTTCAATTCAGGTTGCTGATCCAATAAGATGGCCTAATTCTCCATGGAGACTTCTTCAGGTATCCCATTTCATTACATTGTCTATGCTGGTCTTGAATCTAATGAGTAAATTTTATGTTGGACATTGTTATTCTCATTCTCTTTTACCTTTCTGTTGCACATTGATTAGAAACTTGCGTTTGAGAATCTTTTGATTAAATCTTAAACAAGTTCTTTTATTTATCAAAAAGTAAACTAAGTACACCTTCCTCGTCTTCTTTTCTCTTTTCATTTTGACATTCATTTTATGTTTTCCCACATGCATTCTATGTGTTAGTGTATTTCGATCCTTGATCAACATCCAGTAAAGAAACAGTTGAAGGATATCTTGTCAGGAACTTTATAACTCTTGGTTTTTAAATTGCTCCACCATGGACTAGTGTTAATATACCATAGAAACGCTAGCACATGGCATCTATGAATTTGATGTTTATCTGATGTTGAGAATATTTCTAGTAACCTAAACTTCACTAGATTTCATCAAAAAAGTTGATACTTTGAAATCTGCATTGCACAGGCCTTTCTTGGTATTCTCCAAATTCTTAGTTTTTTTCCTAGTTAACCGTAAGGATGTTTTCAAATGGTTTTACAGGTGAATTGGGACGAACCAGACCTGTTACAGAATGTGAGACGGGTTAACCCTTGGCTAGTTGAGCTGGTCTCAAACATACCATCTGTACGTCTTGCAAATCTCTCATCGCCCGGGAAAAAACCACGGATTCCCCAACACCTTTATCTTCCATTTGAAAGTCAATTTCAAACCTCAATGGTCCCCGGAAACCCCACCTTCCCAAAGGACAGCGCTCCTGCAGCCATACAGGGAGCCAGGCATATGCAGTTTGGTTTATCTTTATCAGATTTCCCCTTTAACAAAATTCCAACGAGTTTGTGCTATCCATCATTTCGCCGGTTTGATTATGCCACTCCACCCTCAAGAGTTTCTGGTGGTGTTCTTGTTGCCAATCCGCCCATTAATGACAATGTGTCATGTTTGCTAACCATTGCTCATCCTTCTCAGAGCCCTAAAGAATCATGTGATAATAAGCCAACACAACTGATGCTCTTTGGGCAGCAAATACTCACTGAACGAGAGGTGTTCCTGAGTAAATCAGAGGAAAAGATTGCCCATGATGCTGCTAGAAACAGCTCATCAGATGGAAATATTGGGAAGTCATCATACAATTCTGATGGTTTGAGATCTGCACTAACTCAGAAGAGGTCTCTTGAAGCATTCCCATGTCACAGTGAGCATCAATCTTTGGAGGTTGATATCGAGACTGGGCATTGTAAAGTTTTTATGGAATCAGAAGATGTAGGTCGCACTCTGGACCTCTCAGTCTTTGGCTCATATGAGGAGCTTTATGGAAGGCTTGCAGACATGTTTGGATTCAACAAAACAGAGATGACAAGTCAAGTACTTTACAAGGATGCGGCTGGTGCAGTAAAACACACTGGAGATGAACCTTTCAGGTTATGATCTTGATTTTCATTTAAAAACAATTTCTGGAGGTTATTCCATCGTAATATGCACTCTCTGCTCATGCGTCACTATTACTTTTTTCTAACATTTTCTTCAACAAAATTAGGAAGTGTCAAATACATTTTTTCCCTTGATTACTCCAACTTTATACATATTTCTCTAGTCAGTTGGAAAGTATTTTCAACTTGCATTCAGATTCTGATTCCATGTCCTAGTTTCTATCTTGTAATAATGGTTATAAAGACAGCTTATATTTTTACCTTCATCTGTTGCAGTGATTTCATGAAAACAGCCAGGAGATTGACCATATTAACGGATTCCGGAAGTGACAACTTAGCGAGGTAGGGATTAACGAAGCTAGTCAATTGTATAGTTGAATTACCAAAGTTTCTTCCATCTTGATTGTTAAATTCATGTTTCCAAAGCTGCTATGATGTTTAGCTACAGATAAGTAATCATCAACTTCATTTAGCGAATGGATTATTGACATGTTCAGCTAATTGTTAACAAGTGTAGAAAGCTGATGATCAATTCTCAGCAAGTAAAATTGGGTATTTAGTTCTTCATCATGCAGGTAGCTATAATTTATTGCAAGTCCAATTGCAGTGAGCAATAAATTATGGATAAAACTTGAATGATCGTTGGATGCTGTGTTTTGTTCAGTTATGTAGATATCTCTCTATCCTGTTTGATGGTATAATAAGTTGTTCCTGTTTTCAGTAAGTTTTTAAATATTTTGTAGTTGACATAATGTTGAATGGCTTTTAATTTGAAAAATGACTTTTCTTGAATAAAGAACGCAATTCATAACTGAACAATTAAAATAGTGAAATGTCCCTGGAAAACAGGAACAACTACGGGGAAAAAAGGAACTGCTTTTATTGAGGAAATGCATGTTTAGCTCAATTATACGAGCTCCTTCTCATAATTTCCTTAAATTTTCTGTTTTAAGAATTTCATGACCTAGGCTGTGTACTCAGAGAGGTGAGGGAAAGGGAAATATAGATTTCAAGACTTCATTTTTTTTCCCCCCTCTTGTTTTTACCTTGCCAAAACCATGCAAGAACAAGAGGGTTGCTGGAGGTGGGCTCAAGAAGGGAGGGAGGGAGGGTTGTAGCAGACTTGGAAGGGCAGTAGGCTGTTGACAGAGTTGAGCAAGTGAGGAAGGCAAGGATCTATTGGCGTATGACATTCATGCTTTGAATGCAATCAAAATGAAACTTTATATATCTTACAATTATACAAGTCTTCTAGGACTAGATTAGCAGAGTCATTAGATAACTCCTTAAATTTGAGATTACAACCGCGCAGTCATATTCTATTTACAATCTAAAGAAAAGCAGCTTTGAGTTTCTGAATGCCCATTTTATGATAAAAGAATAGCCACACACCTTAAAATCCACAGTTATCCAACTTAAGTTGATAAATTTAACAGATTTTCCACAGGTGTATAGATATCTGTCATTTTAAGCCAATTGAATCGAGATTATCAAATATATCTTTCAATTGTGCACAAGATAAATCAATCAATTAAAGTCGGAGGACAAGATTCAATTTTCGATTAAGTGCATAGTGAGAGAGAACTAAGGATTCTATAAACTCCCAGATGCCGAAGGCAATTATCAACATTAGACAAAACATAAGTAAACTCATTGTACAGGGACATATTCCACTTGCTGAGATTGAAGGCATCTGAACCTAATATCCATTAATGCATGCCTTCACCTTGAGTGAATTGGCCTAATGTTTGAGATTGCATCTACTTGCTAACATCCTAGTAGAGTGTAACCTAACACCCTAAAGCGATAAACAAAGCAAATTAACAAACTCAGAAGATGATTCTTGGTGTCTTCATATCTCTAGCCGTCTCAGGCTCTCCATTGCTGTAGATTCAGACTCTGCCAGGTCCTTTGCATCGCGAGCATCCAGAGTTTCTTTAATTGGGATGGAACTCTTTGGAGGGCAGGCAATGGGAACAACTGAAGGTTCATGGATCTGAACTGAGGGTGATGGTTCCTTTATGAGAACTGGAATATCGGGAGTAGTAACAGGTGACAGTTCCTTCGCCAATGGGATTGATGCCACGATTGTCACGGATTCTTTTAGCTGAACAGGAGTGCCTGATGCATTAGCTGATACAGATTCCTTAACTAAAGGAGAGGATGCCAAAGCTGGTGTTCCTTCCTTTGATTGAGATGAAATCACAGTAGTTGCAGGTGGGATTGGCGGCGAAGCAGCATAGACAGGCACAACTTGTCGAATGCGAACGGGGGAAGCCAAGCGGATTTGAGTGTGACCAATACCAGGGGGAGGAGGTGGGCACACCTGCGATGCTGGTGGCTGAATCGGCGGGGCTGAGAAGACTGGCACAGCCGTCCTAATTGTTACAGGAGGTGCCATGCCATGGCAGGACCTATTGAAGTGCCCAACTGGGAAGTATGGAGCTGCTCCTCGAACTGGGAAATGTTGGGGCCTAAAAGTTTGGTACTCACCCTGCTGGTAAGTGGATGTGCGAGTGGCATCTTTTATTCCAGGGGACGTCGCGCGGACTCTTGAAGCAGATTTTTGACGGATGAGAGGTAGTATCTTCGATACAGATGGAGGAGGTTGCAGTGAAGAGGGCCTTTTGTCGGGTTGGATTGGAAACTTCTTTGGAAAAGGAGTTGCATTAGGGTTGTTGGCCATGGCCATCTTTTCCTTTAGTCGGTAGTGGAGAAGAGCTCGGGCAATAGTTATCTGCTCCTGCTCATCGTTGTTTGCCTGCTCATTTGATGAGCTTGCTGACTCCTTTGCCACTGCAATGTCGAGGAGTGAAATCCAGTGTTTAAAGTAATTACAGAAGCTCAATCATATAGCAAATATAAGAGTTGATTCAAATAGTGCCCACTGAAATCCAGTGGCCAGCTAGATATGGATTTATTGGCAAACCATTTTAAATGTTATAATTCATCTCTACATGCACTTCTGTGATTAGAGTGGAAACCAAAACTTCATAAAATTAATTGACAAAACACCCTTTTATTTTCTTTTTGATCAGGAGAAAAGTAGACTACTTGTAGAAACCAACTGTAAATTGCAGGGCAACCAGAATAAATCAACTAGTTATACCTTACCAGAGGGCTTCAAGTTTGCCTGGAATTCCATTGAACAAATACTATCATTTCAAGTGGAGTTCCATCCCCTTGTGTTTCACCAGAATTTACCACAATAGGAATGGAAATCATTTGTTGAACTACACTATTCGGCATAGGTGACCTAAAGTGAAGGTATGAAATGATAACAGTGTCATTGTGGGTTGCAGACGCGAATCTTACACATTGAGGAATAAAATTCCACTGTGAGGGAAAAGAAAGCAATGAAAGAGGTAGATGATCCACTCCAATATCATCAACTTAAAATATACTGAAAGTTTTCTAATAAATAAACCTAAATGAATATCCTTGCTTAAAAACATAAGAAGCCTTTTTTGAGACAGCTAGACTGGTTTCTTTACTCTTTAGCCGGTTAAACCAGGAACCCACAAGAAAGTGTTTGAACCTTTTTTGTTGTTGCTCTGCGCACATTTTTTTAGTCCAAAGGGTACAACCATGTAGCAAGACTCCTTTGGAGTCCTGAAGGCTGAGTTCCTACTCTTTTGGTGTCATGTTTGAGCATTTTCAGAGAAGGTTGCATAGCAGAGATTCACCAAGAGCACCTAGAAAACTCCGTAGGTACTCTTCCAGCACAGACTATAAACAAGCTCATCATAATATCCATGAAAATGATAAGTGTTGTTACTCAAGAATAGCCTTGACAAGCAGAAAGGGCAAATTGAGATGATACAAATTAAACTATTCTCCAATGCCTTTTTGTTATAACAGATTTGATAACTTGAAGAAACTCTTCCATGCACTTGTACATTCACAAAAGCAAGTCTGCATTATTGAAAACTTACATTGTTTCAGTGACGACCATGCTGCTAAAGCAGCATTTTTCTCTGCTTGCTTCTTGTTCTTAGCTGGTTCACCTGTAAATGTGATTCCAGCAAGTTCCACGGTGCACGTAAAAACAGGTAGATGTCCAAGACCTGAACGGACTGTTGTATATGAAGGCAAAGGTGCCCCAACTCTCTGGGCAATTTCCTGTAGAAGGTTCTTATAAACTCCCGTCTCATCCTGTGAAGAAACTTATTGAATCAGAAAGAGTAGTGAGCATGTCATATTGCCGCAGAAGGGCAAGCAGCATAACAATTACAAGACAGAAATTTCAGGCCTCCCTGCTATCTGTGTAGTATTGTTCACGAGGCTCTCTCAAAACTTGGAAAAACACCATCAAAGATATTGTATAATCACAGAGAACTAATTCAAGAATGCATGAAACTTTGAACTATGGTTACCAAGTTTCAACAGCAAATGATATAATACACCATAAAAGCAGGATTCCCATAATGATATTTTGAAGTATTCTAAATATTTTCTGGTGCAATTCCCCTCCAACCACTGAGATAGTAAGGCAAACTGTGTTAGGACTTGAATATTCAAATATCATATAAGAGAGGAAAATTGATTTAGTATAGCAAAGAGTTAGTGAGGAGATGAACGATTCTGCAATGTTTAACCTACTAATCAAGTCGTGTTTTTCCTTTTTTTAACGCAATCATAACTTTTGCAATTCTCAAAGAATAAAGGAATTATTTGTAATCCTATCTCAATCGTATATGCTCTAATCCATATTTGATCATCTTTAAAGTCTCTTTCCTCCATAATTATGCTTTGAAAAGTTGATGCAAGACACCACTGAAAAAAATGAATCAATAGATCCACAAGTAACTCCAACAACATCCATCCAAAGACTAGAGCACTCGAACAAAGACACTCTCTTGTGGTGTTCCCACTGACCAGCTGCAGTCCACTTTAGGCACAATTGGTGCAGTTAGTCGTGGCACCATAGTTCAAATTCACCAGTATGATGTTCTCGCCATTATCATGAAAGGTCAGCTCTTTCAAATTTGAACCCCCACCGATCCTATTCCTTCCTATACGCATTAATTGACTACTAATACGCATCGAGTCGGTACCTTAAACCAAACTTAGCAGCCATGCAACTCGTTGCAATAAACAAAGGTATTAATTAGTGGCGAAAGTGCAGTCTTGGTTGGAAAGACATCCCCCATGACAAGAAAAGTTTAAGCTCAAGTGAGAACAGTCGATTAGTTTATATTATGGACTAGTCAACAAAACTAGAAGACAATTAATCAAGAGACTAACGTAATAACACGACGCCACTAGGTGAAAACCGTGTCCGTTGTTCATTTTCCTTTAAGTGCTAACTGGGAACGGAGAAGACTAACGACGTTGACAGAGATAGCAAGCTCAGCCGGAACCCTCACGGAAACCACGCGCAAAGACAAAGTTTGAAGTTGTTAAACAAATTGTTTTGAGTAAATGAAAACAAAAGGCGGATTTTTTGTTTTTTTTTTAAAGAGGAGGAGACCTCCGTCGTCGTTCCGACGAAGTTTGCCTTAACCAAACCGACCGAAGAAATACATCCAAAAGAGAGAAGAAAAATCACAAGTCGGATCTTGCAAAGCCTATTCTTTCTCTCTTTTTTCTTTTCATATGTTCTAAAGAATCCTTCTCACAGTCCAACAGAAACAAATCGACACAACGGAATATCTTGGGAATATCATGTTGATCCCCTTTTTGACTCGAAGAAAATTTTTGAACATATCGAAGTGCCTTCTTCTAACTATGGGAATATTTGCGCCTGAAAACCAATGTAATTGCAAAGACAGGAGCAAATTAAAAGAGAGATTTTCTAAGCCTAATTCCATGAATCCGAGCCTGGCAAAATCCGTCAGAGAAATTAAAAAAAAAAAATCCATTTACTTGGGCGTGGATTCAAGCGAAAAGAAAAAAAAAAATACTGGCGGACGATGTTCAACTAACCAAGATCCGGGCAGCTAGGGAATGGGAGGGTCCGCGGTGGGAGAGCGCGTTGAGCGCCACTTCAGCCGCCGAGTGCTCTGCCTGCCGCAGCGTCAAGCAGAAGCTCGGGCTCTCGAACACTTCCCCATTAAAGTTCACGGTCGCCTTGAACCTCGGCGCGTGATCCGGTCCTTCCCGTATGCACGTATAGGACGGCAGGTTGAAGCAGCTCCGTTGTGCCAGCTCCTGCAGCTGGTTCTTATACATCCTAGCCTCCGTCAGCACCACCAACGCACTGAAACCGAGATCTCCGACTGTCGGCAGTAAGAAAATCAAAGATTCGACTCCTTTCAGACCAGATCCAAACGGCAGCGCCGCGGACGTCGAATGGAAGCTCAAGGTGGCATCATGCCGGCGTTCCGCGGAATTGACGGTTCAGTCGAAGAGGTTAAGCCTTCGGCTAGGGTTTCTCTCGTCGCCGTATAGAAGCTGTAGGGAAGACAGACCGAGATCTCCTCAGAGAGAGAGAGAGAGAGAGAGAGAGAGAGAGAAGAAGAAGAAGAAGATGAAGAAAAGGCTATCGATTTAGTAGTGTTATTTCTACAAAACACCTCATACTATATATTTTAATTAGCAAAAATCGATGATAATATTGGTTTATAAGGAGTTATTTTCAATTAATCATGAAATGGACTTCTTTATGTAATGAGCGTGAGGGGAATGACGATATTTATTTATTCCGCTCCTATTTATTTTGGGTTTTAAAATATTCATGTATTTGTTTATTTTATGAATTAAATTTTGAAGTGAGCGAGTCATAAATCAGGAAAATTTGACCAGGTAAAGTGGTCAATTTTTATGTCGTACTTAGTTGGGATGCAAATTCCATGTTGCCCCCTCCTTTTTCATTTTGACTCCAAAATTCACTTATATATTACAATTCAGCCCCTCACATAAGTGCTCTAACGCCCGGTTTATCTGGCGCGACGCGATCCATCTCGGAGATGAGTAGCAAACAGACTGGAGGGGAGAGAGGAGAGAGGAAAGAGAAGGAGAGGAAAAAAGTAATCTCTTTGTTCTGTGTTTACTATAAAAGACAGCAGATTTTTCTCAATCTTAACCTTCGAGTCAACTCTCCTCTCCTCTTCCAGCGGTGGATTTTCGACGCATCAATTACCATCCGATATTTGAAGATGAGACACTTGGCAACCATCAATCACAACCATTCACCGTGATTTAGAGAGGTAAGTAAACAATAGCGTCATGAAAATAGTCTTATATCTCCTTTCTCCATTCGATTGTGGCTCCAGTGTGTGACGCATTGGAATGAGAGTCAATTTCAAACACGATCTAAAATTTTATCTCGAGTTTAAATGATCATTCATTATTTTATTAATTACGGACATAGCTTTTTCATAATTTTCTCCTCCTTGAATACTGGATGGTCTGAGCGAGGAGACTACTAGGTTAACTGTTCTAATCTTTTACACAATAATACATGTGCTAAAATTGTTGTCGTAGATGCGATGCGTTAATAAGTCAATGACTACACTTGCACAATGGACAAAGGTCGATTCCGAATGTAATTTAAAACTTTGCTCTGAGCTCAGATGATTATCCATTGTCTTACTAATTGTGTTCACGAATATAAACCGTGATTTACTCCCTTTTGAATCTTGAGAGACCAAAACAAAAGAATCGTTAGATTGACGATTCTAATCTTTTACACAACCGTATATGTGTTAAAATTGAGAAGAAGTTAAATTAAATTCAAAGTGGACATACGAAAAGATTAATTTCAGGTAGCATATTTTTAAAAATGATAAAATTGAATAATTAATTTGAACTTAAATTTCTTTTGACATAGATAAAAGATAATCCATGAAATAGTCGTGCTCTCTACCTTGTGAAATATTATAAATATACGTATAATTTAATCGAATATCAAAAAATTATAATTGCATATCTTGAGGGAGTAACATGACATATATCTTCCCACATGCATCATCGCGTATAATTAGCTACAATAAATTTGAGGACCCCTCCAAAAAAAAAAAAAAGGAAAAGGAAAAAAAAAGGCTTGTGACCATAAAAATACATACACGCATCTAAATATTTATCTACGGGGGCTATTAAATAATTAGTTATTAATGATAATAATTTATGCAATCAGAAAACTAGAAAAAAAAATTTCTCGAGTGATAATTTTTTTAATTAAGAAAAGGAGGAAGAAGATAAGTAGCTGTTTCATTCAATGAGTATAATAAATCTATTTGACTTTGCCGAAATATATAATTTGGCAATTAAACAGAAAATAGCCGCCAACTTTGACAGGAAAATATTATTCACGCAGGACGTTAACTGTGATAAAAACATGGCCAGGACCAGGAAGTTGAACTGGCAAAATAGGAACGGAGATAATTAAAACATTTCAAACTAGGAAATATGAACAGATGCATTCAAAATTTCAGCAGACATTTATTTTGGCTGAAGAAACTGGCAAATATATTAGAAATGCCATAACTTTTTCCTTATATTAAAAATGGAATATTTATTTGCAAATACATGGGGAGATAGATATTCTAAAAGACCTCTATTTTAAAAATAAAATAAATAAATTCGGATTTTATTCGCATATAAAATAATAGTATTGAAACTTGACAATTAGATAATAAAAAAGACATGAACATTTAGCAACGAGCAGATGAATTAAAAATAAAATTGAGAATTGAGCAATGCGCAGAGTGGTGGAGCTTTGTTGTGTCATCAATGAGTCTTAATGGGAGTGTTGGAGTGTTAGAAGCCAATATGAACAGGAGGGCACTCAGTAGAAAGCAAGAAACAAGGCGATCGAACCCAACAGCAACCCCCACACAGCATCATCATGGTCCCTAGTCCCTACAAGACATAAATTAAGACAAGGCTTTGTCCCATCAATTTTGAGTCAGCCATCTACTTTTTTGTTCTCATCATTAACTTCCTCTCCCCCACAATGATATAAGGGAAGCCCAAATCTGTAGGGAGGTAGTTTATCTCCAGTCCACTTTTGCAAATGAGGCTCTATCTGCCTGATACATGCAGCTGAACATTAGAAAGAGGCAGTTTGAGAATGCAAAAGAGCATCAAGCTGGTACAATGGGAAAATTTTTAAGTTTTTCAATAGACTTTTGCAACCCAAGGAGTCAATTCATGAGGTAACTGAACATTACAAAGAGGCAGTTTCAGCAAGTCATACATTGATTTGGAGATCAGCTTGCACTTCAATTTTGAAGAAAAAATTGAAAAACAAAAGTAATCTAAGAAAAATATATATCAGGGAGAAAAAGAAAAAAGGAACAATAGTGGAGCGTTGTGTGATCAGAAGCAAATATCCAGGCCGTGATTGGGTAAAATGGCCAAAAGAAACATGAGCATGAGGAGACAGCAAACTTGTCAAACATATATCAGCAAATGTAATGAGTCATTATTAGTCAAACTCGAATCCTAGAAACTATTTGGTGCAACCTAATTGGTCAACTTGCCCCACCAAATGAACACGAGGGAGTTTTAGTCAACTGTACAAGAAGACCGAAGTCAGCAGGAAGGAAGCTTCTCGGCAGCACTGCCACATGTTTCACCTACTCCAGAAACTTTTGAATTGATATAACAAGCTGGACTAAGATATGAGTCTTGATGGCCACTTGAACAAATTAATGTATCTCGTTTCGTCTGAAGATTGAGCAACTATGAACCATCATATCTTGTTTCGTCTAAAGATTGAGCAACTATGAACCATCAGAGGTTGAAAGATTTGCTACTGTCTTTTTCAATAAGTAGCACGAGGTGCTTGTAATAGTTTTTCAGCAGTTTACCAAACACACTTTTATTGCCATCTTTTATCAAAGCATGTTCCTTCTTCTTTTTTTCCCTTTACCACTGTATGCTTACATTTCCATATTTACGCTGACTGAAGGGTCACAAACTGATTTAAAATCAATTTGTGACGACAGTTTGCAATCTTCTCATCATTTTTTTTTTGGGAGACATGGCATATTATCCAATCAACTAATTGATTCATGAGAAGATGAAACCAGATATGCATGTCAATACTATAAAGCATAAAATTATAGTGATATCTCAAGGCAATACACGTTTGCCAAAAAAAAAAAAAGGATAATGAGAAGGATAATATAACAAGGTAAGTGAAAAGGATTCTATATCAGCATGTAAAATCTCCTTGATATACCTACCATGAACATTCTAGAACTTGCGAGTGTAAAACCTAGTAAAACCAGACAACTTTTAGGCACTGGAGAAAAAATTGGAACTATGGTTAAATTAAACAAAGGAGTCTGATGTAACAGCGTACATCTTAATCAGAGAATACTGCTAGAACTACTTGACTGCTTGCAACAACTCATTGATGGAAACCGAAACTGGTTATAATTTAACCCTACTGAATCAAGCAACATAGCTCTACAGTAGAACGAGAAACTTCTATAAGGAAACATGTTTAGCGCTCAAGAAGCATCACCATCTCACAGTGGGGAGTATGCGGAAACATATCCACTGCCATCACCCTGACGGGGCAGAATGGCTCTGACTTGGGCATTGATTTAGTCCGATGCCGGGCAAGGCCAGCACTACTCATTTTTCGCCATCCTCTATTGCCTTTTGCTTTCTCTGGCTCATCGGCGGTTGGGGTGCAAAGCTCAATGGCATTAGCGACCAAACTTTCAGGATTACAAGAGATATAGCTGTTGGGAACATAAAAATACTTCAGTTACATTGACAATGAGCTGGAGAAAAAAACATTTGTGAAGATGACTGCAGAAGAGATGTCATACACAAGTCGCCTTATGCCTGGATGAGTCCTTAGAGATTTGATCACCTGAAAATCCAAATGAAGATATCATCAAGTTTTTTACTATCTGCAACAAGAAGTTGAATCAAGCGCCATGCATTCAATTTATACAGGGAGCATTTTTTCAGGATAAAAAAACTGATTTTTAAGCAGGCAAACTAAGGCTTTTTAGCATAGAAGTGTTAGTAAGACCAAAAAAATGAAAGGGTAAGAAAAAATGAAGCTGCAAATATATTTATTGCCGAATAGAGGATTTTGTACTTGTCCAGTCTGTAGAGAAGGAAAGAAACTGATGGACATTAGACATTATCTGTCAACATGTAAAACTCGTAATGAAAGCAGAAGAACTTACAATAGGATGAAGTCCAACTCGTGGTGGATCAACAATAGCAACAACATTCTTAAATCGAGGTATATCTGCTCCATCCTTGTCTTTAGAAGTGCATATATGCAAATTCAGTGTTTTGCAAACTTGATCATTCCTGATAACATCACTATGATCTGTTGAGCAATTTCTTTCAGAAGAGTCATTTAAATCCTCATCAGGACCACCTTCAGATGTCACTGAATCACCCCCTATTTTTTCCTCAACAGAGCCTTCTACACCTGTTTTACATGTTATGTCATCAACATCCTGAGCTGGGATAGTGCTGAATTCTGATTTTCTAATATTACCATTTCCTGTTCATGAAAGCATCTCATCCTTGACTGATTTGACTAAAAGAATATCAAGAAACATACTTGTAATGAACCTCAATAGAAGTACTACTGTGTAATTAAGTAGTCATGCTTACCTTTACAACTGATCCCAGAGATACTATAAACAGTGCCATTATGCTCTAGAACGTCAAAATACTCCTTCAGTAAGGCCCCCATTATATCCTCTGCCTGGCAAATTCCCAAGATGGATCCGATATGAATTAAAGGTTCATAAGAATCAGTTGGGTTTTATACAATTTTCTTACGGCAAGACACTATGATAAATTCGTATTATACATTGATTAAGCACAAAACCCAAAGGTTTTAAGGAGTTTCACGAAAGAAAATAGACGCTGCAACTTCAAAACCAATTCACAAGACATCTTCTTTTCTTTTTTTTTTAATTTAGTGGGGAATTTTGGTTAGACTGAACTTGACACTATAGCAATATAGATGGAGAATGTGATATAGACATAGAGCCACAAAATTATAGATAGGATTAGTTGTGGTAACATAAGTAACAAAGAAACCACTGGAGCCTGACAAATCCTTTGCATACTGAACCATGCACGATCAGATCCAAAGTGGATATCAAGTTCCAGAGGAAATCATTGGATGAAAATAAATTCTCACAATGGCTTGGGGAAAAAATATAGAAAAGAAATCAAAGATAGAAGTTGCATTTTGTTTCCAATTGTGTTATAGCATAAATAGCTCTTATTTGTAACACCAGAATGCCAAAATGATTTTAGTAGTATGTTAATAATGAAAAAAATGAACAACTTGAATTAATTCAGTGCACTCACATATACAATACCTTTTCCACCTTAACTAAAAGATCAAAACTTATCAGTCTATTGTAGGATATAAATATCTTGAATCTTGATAAAACATATTCAAAAGCAAGTGAGCTAAATATTCAGTGGTCTAGGGTGCAGAATAGACACAAATAAAAACAATTTCAAAACTTCCATTAGTATAGACGCATGTAAACTGGAAATATACAAACCTTGCTGCAGACAAACCTGCAATTCTTTATGCCATTAATCATTGCATTTCTTTGTGCATCTGAAACTGCTGACGCATTCATTTCAATACCAACAACCTATGAGGATTTGATTTATATGTATTAGACTCATAGTGTATTCACATACAACAGCAGTATAAAGTAGTGGAAATTTAAGAAAACAAAGATTCGACATGATCAAGCTGCATTTGTCCCGACATTTAGTATCCCTCCATTGAGCTTTATGCAACACTATACGTCCATTCAAGCAAACAAACACTAATATGAATAAAAGACATGTTGCAATTTTCTTTTCAAGTATGCCATGCCTAAATATTTTAAATCCAGCTGTGCATCGTATAGCCAATGAAAAAAGTTATAGTTTTATTGATTAAATATTTTAAGTATTGAATATAACAGATACAAAATATGAAGATTCTTGCAAATATTATCATAATAGAACTAGATTTCTTAGTGGGTTAATAGATGAATGAAAATTTTAGTATATTGATAAGAAAAATACCTTATAAATTTCTTTTTGAAGATAGAAAGACAGGTGCTAGCAAGCTAAGTTCAAATCAAATCATTTTACCTCTTATAAATTTCCCAACATCTTATGCAGAATACAATAGTTTAGTAGCAGATACAGATGCAAATAGTGTTAGCAGGCTACCTTCACAATATTATGACTGAAAGAAATCTATAAACTCCACCAGAGTGAAATATCATGGAATTACCATGCCAACACGGTGGGCTAAGGTGAGTCCAATTGTTCCTGTCCCACAGCATATGTCAAAAAGTAATGTATCTCTATTGAGATCAGCCCAATCACCAGCAAGTGAATACAATCTCTCTGCAGCAAGAGTGTTAACCTGTATCCTAGTGAGTAATGAACCAACTTACTCAATTGGGCAGTAAGAATAGTAATATAAATGAAACTGAGTCTAACTTGGAAAAAAGCTGTGGGCGATATGGAGAAGCAGAGATTGCTTATATAATCATGAATTCTTGCTTCAATTGCATGTTTATCATCTGATGGAATTGGTTCTACTTTCGGTACCATCAATGGGATCAGAGGACAATCAGCTGGAGCGGCATTTGATATCCCTTGATAGTCCTGCATGGGAGTTAACATGATTATAGAAGCATAAACATATGACAAGCTAGAGCAGAAAAAAACAACAGGGCACACGCACCAAAAAAGACTTCAACTAAATTTTAGCCAAACTTGGCACCTACAACCAGGAAAATTGGGATTGTTAACATACCTGGACAACTATTACTGTGAGAGGAAGTGGAGGAGAACAAGCAGCTGCTCCAAGTAGAAGTGCCTGGACCATTCTCTGAAAGTCATTTTTCATTACTTCTTCATCCACATCAGTTGAACAAACCTACATAAGTTTGAATAAACAGATCTTTATCAGTCAGGGGTTAATTAAGACGAGTATTTATTATGAATCATACTGAAAAATTATCAAGGTCAACACTACCCCAAGTTCCAATACTATGAATATTGGTCCTAACTATTTATTCTGAATAACCTTAACACAAAATATATACACAAAATGGTTGTTTCATGTCAGAAAAGTACTTGCAGATAACATCAACAGCAAATGAATTATTTAAAAGTTGCTGGTTGTCATTGAATGGTTTGCAAGCTGCAAACTCATTCACATTTGGGCCTTAAAAGCTGTAAATGTTGCTGCTGACATGAAACCCCAGCAACTTGTATAAATTTAGAATAATATAAAAATATAAAATGTTTTACAAGGATACTAAAGAGATTGGCTTATAGTTTACTTGCCTTTGTAATCACTTTAGAATTATCATTACAAAGATATATGACATTCATAAACAACCAAACAACATAGTTGAAAAACATCGTTTGCTATTTGCATATACTATTGATTGCAGGTAACCAAATGCCCCTTAGAGCACAACATACGAAGATAAAGCCAACTTTTTCCCAAAATCTACGAAATTGTAACCTTTCTTGCAGTTCAAACCTGAATTATTAACATGACCTCTGCAATCTCAATTTCTGCAACTTTGTTAGCAGTCACCTGGCTGGATTTCCTTCCTTCCCGAACCTAAAAACACCCCGATTAATCAATATTTCTATAGCTGTTTTTCCCTCCAAAAAAGATACTTCTAAGCCGAGGCAAAAATAAAGAGAGGACAGAACATAATGAATTTACTGTAAACTGACGCCAAAATCCTTTATTCTCAATCCTGTTCCATATAGGCAATGTTGATGACTGTAGAAACTCCTGAAAAACCAAAGCAAATTCATAGGATATTCTGGAAACATTTGGGCAGTTGATTGGTTCTTCAATTGCTGTTATACCCTCCCTGTAACCACATTATAAAAAGCAATAATCGCAGGATGGACAAGGAGCTATCTATACATAAAAGAATCTCAACAAACCTGAAACTTCCAACCATAAAGCCAACAGTTGGTTTACCATGCACCGAGTAACCCACTGAAAACTCGCATTTGTTCCGATACCCATTGGTTAAAGGTGATTCCAATATGCCCTCGAGTTTGCAAGGAAGACCACCTATACATTTTAAGTGTAAAAAAAGATAATTTCAAATGTGTGAAAAAGGTATTGTTAGATTATTCAAATCTCATGAGAAAATGCACATTAAAATTATACTTGAAGTAGCTCTTTAGTTTATAATATAGATTGTCAATTCCATTCAAAATCCAACATTCTAACAAAACTGATTCCAAGGTTCTGTAAAGACATCCTATAGCTGAAACCAAATGGATGCATTTAGTCTAGTATAAGTTTGAAATTCAAGCTGCAGTTGCTCTAGCATATTGATCTTGCCAATCAAAGAAATCTAATCCCTCATGCATAGTATGGTTTGTTGGCTCCCCCTGAAATAGGTTTAGTTGTCCAACTCCTTGTCGAGCAACTAGAGGTATCACTACAATGTCAGTTTGATGAAGTGAACAAATGAAAGGAGAAGTTAAAAACTTCACATTTTGTCTTAGATTTATTTAACATATCACTAAGGTAAAGACGCTCAAAAGTCAAAATTAGGGAACATCTTGGGTCACAATTTACTAAGTTGATGAAGCAAGCCTTGAGTTAGAAGAAAATTGTTCCATAAGAACAAAGATTAGGCTCGTAAAAACACTGGCACAATTTAGTGATCAATTTCCAGACTAGATGAACCAACAGCCAACCATTAGTTTTAGGATTTTAGCTTAACCATTTTATGGGATATTATTCTAGGTTTCTTAAGTAGTTGTGTCACAATTTTATTGGACTACATTACGATATTTGATAGGGACAAACACAAAACGGATACCTGTTAGCGAAGCTGATAGCATGTTAATACAGGGAACTATGGGTCCTATTTTATTCTTAAGGTGGTTATTTATTGCATTAGTCTCACGTTGAAATGAGTTTGCCAAATCTTTGACTGAGAGAAAAAGATCCACCTTAATTATTCCTACACTCCAATGTGCAAAAATGTGATTTATAGTATGTCATAATGGTGTACACATGACTAGCTAGACATGCTTCTGTTTGAGCTTCAGGATTTTGAGTCACATATTTCTCTATCATAATATTAATATGAGCAAGCAGCCACGTCAAACAGACATGTGACCAAAAAAAGCTCTTCAAAGATATGTGGCTCAGGGTCTCACATAGTAACACCAAACACCTGATTGAAATTTGGGAAATGCTAAGCAAGGGCAAAATGACACTAATTAGTCTTACTTTAATATGCACTGTCCCTTTTGTGTCTGCATTCATTCTCCTGTCACTTTGTTTTTCTTCCTTGCACTCTTTCTCAAAGATCTAACAACTTCCTAACATTTGAAATGATTGCTTGGATTTACAAAGCACCTACATAAACTTGGCGAATCATAGGAAACACATATTAATGGCTCCACTTATTAGTTCTTTGTCTGTCATTTCATACTATTTCACTATTATATTGTTGGGCAGAACAGGAACGCTACTTGGACCAATATGGATTGTACAGAACAGGACTGGTGCAGAAAGTATGAAGGATACTTTCTGTTGAACTCTCAGCACAGTGGCATATGAGTCCTAGTACGAGCCAATGCATTCCAGATGGTATGCCATGGTTCATGAAACCTTGGCCTACTTTGCTACCGACTTAAAATGTCCATGCCCAAACATTTGCACATTGTTGATATATCACTATCATAATAAACACATGAAATTATGCAGTCTCAAACCTGATTAGAAATAAGCCAACAAAGGAGGCCATATACTTAGAATTAGAAATAAGTCAACATAGTGATTGCAAAAATTAAACATAACTAATCCCCAACTTAAGGACAATAAATAATAGGTCTAAGGGCCAAGTATTAGAAATAATGAATCCATATGCAATGAACTAGCCAAAATCTTCCTCCAGTAGTTGCATCATGTAAATGAAAAACTAATGGGCAGCGTAATCAATCTCTGAATATATACAATAAGACATGCAATTTACCAGATTCCCTAGATTTAACTATCCACTCTGGCAAAGAAACAGAGGGAGGACAAGCTTTGCGTGCATTCCGGGTCTGTAAGAGGAAGTTCCAACCATTTAAGAGAGAGAAAAATTGGACAAAAGTGTAAAAACATTTACAAAAATGTCGAATTAGTACAAAAGCATAAAAATTTAAACATACTGCCTCTCCAGTACTCACAAGTTTTTTAAGTGTTTGAGTAAGAGAGTTCATCTTCTGTTCCAACTGGTCACTATACGGTGTATCAGCCAATGGAGTAACCACATTACGTGCAGTTTTTGTCACCGAAGCAAAACCTTCCACTATGGTAGTGTCTTTTCCAACTGAATCATCAGAATCAAATGAGTATGAAGACATGGGGTAGTTGGTGCATAGTTCCCCATTCACAACTTGCCCTTTATTTTGATTTGGAGGGATTTGTGTTTCAACTTTCTTTTGATAAGACCTGCGGTTTGCATCTGCAACTTTTATTTGTTTTTGCCCAGATGTAGCGTTCTCATTCAATACCTATTATTTTGCAAAGCATAAGACCAAAGGTACATGTAGTTTCCACCAAAAAAAAAAAAGGGTGTGGAGATGGATATTTTTCAAAATGAACAAGCTACCTCAATTGCCTTTTTTAGCTGTTCCGTATTGTCAAATGTTACAAAACCCACACTCATTCCCTTCTTCTTTTTTGCTGTTTTACAGAGAATTACCTGGCATAAAAATACAATAGCGATTTACAGAAACTTGCTAAGTAAAATAATTCAATCACATCTCGAAAAAAAAAACATTTTTCCATGCTAACCTCTACGTTCTAGTTTTCTACGTTGAGAAGCAATTGGCATGAAAAGACCAATTTTTTTTCCAAGATAAAGGAAAAATATATATATAGCAATATCCAACACGCGATTATAGAAAACATTGTACCTGACCATCAAGGAAGCTCTTCAGGTTGTCGGATGACCACTTCCTGGGCAGACCAATGAGGCATTTATCAAGCGAAGTAAGATCAACTGCCACGCCTTGGACCTCGGCCGCCAAAGAACCCTCGTTTCCATCCCTAAGGATCTTCTTGGCCCGCTCTGAGGTTGGGTCCCACGTCTTATCCGGGCGAGGGCGTAACTCCGCCTCGCCGTGTGCGTAGCGGCAAGAGTCTCCATGGCTACAGCCCTCGCGACCGGATTTCCTTCTATAAAACGAGCAAAGACTCGTTTTCCAGAACGGTTCCCCATTGCCGGCGTCCTGCACACTTTCTTCTTCCCCTCCTTTCTCCTCCGCCTCCTCGTCCCTCTTTCGCTTTCCGCCAACTCCGTCAATATCTAACGCATCGTTGACGTTTCTGGCAACGATCGCCTCAGTGCTCGCCTGCTCCAGTTCGCCGCTGGGAGAAGCCGCGAGCGCCGTCATCTCCATGGAGGCCATGTCAAAGACAAGACTCGGATGAAACCTCGATCGAGGTAACTATCACGCGAGCAGTTGAAGCCAATTCGCGTTCGTGGTTTGAGCTGTCTCCTTGGGCAATTTGACCTATTTATCCTTTCCTGTGCTTCTTTTACAAATTAAGGCTCCTTGAGCCTATCGTGACGGCCCATAAATCTCAATGTGAACCCATCAGAAGGCCCATTTCTTTGCTAGCCCTATTTATCGATTTCCAGCAGATTTTTTATATATTCAAATTTTACATTATTTTCATGGAACATCGAATCGTATTATACTATTTTTCATTAGTTTTAAAAGCATTTGTATTATAAAGGCATGTTTATCGGTTCTAATTGATTTCGGATCCATCCATATGGGAATCAGTTCGAATCGGTTCAAAATTGATTCCGAATCGGTTCTAGTTCTAAAGTTTTAACTTTTGAACCAATTCAATCCGAATCGATTCCGAACTAATTTCGAAATGATTCCGAACCGATTTTGAAATGATTTCGAATCATCTTCCTCGAACTTGAGCTTTCAAATTCATCTAACGTACTAGTGATCTTATTCTTTTTTTTCTATCACGAAATAATCTTGTAAACATATTAGCATGGTAAAAATTTTTACCTTTAAATTAGCAACTGAAACTAAATCCACATCGAAATAGGAATCGATTCCGAACTTATTCCGAAACAGTTTCGAAATCGATTAGAATCAAATTGAATCAGAATCAGAACGGTTCCGATTCTATTCCAAAATCGATTCATCGGAATCGATTTCAATACCGAATTTAATAATTTAATTTCGATTCGAATCCGGATCCAACCATCCGTTAAACATGACTTTTATTAGGTTGCAGTAAAATGTTCTTATATTGCGTGCTAAAAAGTAAATATATTATTTTTATGAAAGAACGGAACGTACATATTTTATTTTATCTTTAACATAAAATAATCACCGTCTCCATTTGGAGCATAGATTCGCGTGCCAGCTTGCCCTTCATCTCGAATAATATTTAAATATAATATCTATCTTTTAAATTACTGCTAAATTAACTGACAACAAAATCTACAATACTATGGTTTATAGATCCTATAGCAATAGTATTGTATCGATTTGGGACAAAAATGAAATAAATTATGAATGGAATCTATTTTAAAAAATTGAATAAAAATAAATATTGTTTTTAAGGTCGATTGGATCCTATAGTTATAGTAACCATTGCCTATTTAAGGAGGTATTATGAATAATTCGTAGGAAATCAAATAATGGTTTCTATAAATAAAATCCACCATTACTTCAAAAAAGGGCAATGGACACACATGCGAATCTAATTGCATGAAGGACATATACTTTAACTTATGCTACATCTTGGACAACAAACATAATTAATTAGATCAATAATTAATCATTTTGCATTTTGTGGTTTTTTTAATAAAAGATAAAAAAAAATGAAATGAAATTGTTCAAAGAATCTTATTCCAAATCTCATGAAATATATGCAGCTCCTTCATCATTCACATTTGATTTGGAAGGATTGATTTGATTCTCAATGCCATGGATCATCCATAATTGTTTTTCTCTTCTCTTAATAAAAAAAAAAACTAAGATTCAGGACCATTCTTCAATGATTTCGACCTAATTTGAAAGCTTTACAGCTATATCTTTTGACCTGAGTTGCACTAGTATTTGGGCCCTACTCGTGAAGGAGAGTTTTGAGTTCCGATCTAGCCTTCGATATATACTATTATTTCCTTAACTATTCGATAAAAACAATTGATGATGATGATGATGATAATGATATTGATTATCATTATTGCATCGTGCCCATTATAATTGGAAAAAGAATTAGATAAACAAATTTAATGCGCAGGAACAGAGTAAATACGGTCACGAAGCTCATGCTACATGCTGTAAGTATCCGCGTATTTAATAGATGATCATAAAAAAAACAAAAATACAGTTTAAAAGAGTTTTAATTCTAGAAACAATTTTTTCAATATATATATAAAATAAAGAAACAACTAATAAAGGTTGGCAATTAATTTGTTATTTGGCATATTGCGGCATTAATCTATCTGAGATTGAAAGTAGGATGTTGCTATCATGGATGTGAGTTGGCTTGTTCTTCCCCGACACTTAGGGTTCCAACATTAGCTTTAACACACGGATGGTGCACCAAACGATATAAATGAGCTTTGCACATCAAACCCTTGTTTGTTAACTACGTACCTTTTGAAGGGTTGGAACCAAATTAGCGTTCTAAGTCAAAACAATATATTAATGCAATAGTAACGACTTATTTTAATGTGCACCATAGAATAAATTTAGTGCAAATCCTAGGGGACTTCAATTGTAAAAGATTTATATATTAGAAAGTTCATTTTAAATATTAAAACTACATGAGTAATTTTCTTGACAAATCAATAAACTGTGAAATAATTTATGCTTTTCCTTTATAAACTCTACTCGGAATTGGAGGGAATGGCTCTTCAAAATCATTGCAATGCCAAAATAATAATAATAATAATAATAATAATAATAATAATAAAATAAATCTGAGCATTCTTATTATATTAGTGAAATAGTGGTAATTAGCAGGGACGGCTGTGTCAATCGGCAGCAGACAAAAGCTACCAACTTAGACACCACGAGACAGAGAGGAGGCGGCAGAGCACTGCGTAAGTGGCCGCTCTCTAATTAAAACGCACACACACTTCTTTCTTCTTCCGCTCGAAAAACGCCTTTTTTGGGGAGGCTTCTTTTGGCCTTTCCTTCTCCTCCTCTCACTTCAGATCTGCTCCTCGCTCTCTTCCCTTCTTCTTCCACAGCGCCGCAGGAGGAGGGTGTCCATGGGGTTCTTGTGGGCTGCCCTGTTGCTTCTCCTGGCGAGGTGGGGCGAAGGAAGCGAGTTACGTAATGGGAGCGAGCTGGAAGCTGCAAACTATGTGATTTCTTCTGGGAGCCCTCCTTTGTTCGTGGGGCTGACCACTATTCAATTCGCTGTGGACAAGGGAGCTGGTAATGCTCGCCAAAGCCCTCGCCTTTCTTCGATTTGCTCACTTTTATTTTATTTTTTTCTTTCTGTGATCCGTGCGCAGTGCGTTGTTATTTTTTGTGTGCTGATCATTCCTCCTCCGGAGTCTTTATCTCGAAATCATTTTGGCTACGACTGCTTTCGTAAGCGCAAAGAACATTGATTTTCTTCCTGTCAGTTTGTAGAGTGTTGGGTCATCGTTGTTTTCCTTTCTTCCGAAAAGATAACATAATTAATCGGTTTATCCTTTTAGTTTACTGGAAAATCTCCCCCGGAAATGTTGCTTTTTTCCTTGTCTGATTCGATGGTTTATCTCTTATTCCAACTCGTTCTTTGTCATCTGACAATTTTTTTCTCCAGTCATTCGGATTCACCTTCATCAGATTCTTCAGTTCGCTCCTAAGGACATAATTCTTATATATGTCCAATTTACTTGTACTTCTGAACATATTTTCTGTTTGCATCTGTGAAATCAAATACTCGCTGATTAATGGGAAAACAAAAAGAGAAAATACTACGTTTACTGAGGCTTGCATAACACTGTCAATCACAGCCTGTATATATTTTTTAGGCATTAATGTCAGAGCTTTAGACTAACAATAGAATTAGGAAAACGCCTGTTGAAAAACTTAGAACTATACTGATTGTGAACTGGTCATAGAATTTTTTTGTCCGGTTCAATTTCCTTGAACAATACATTTGCTTGCATTATAGTTTCTTTGTAATAAGATCAATGTGATGCACACTAGCCCGTCATTTTGAGGGGCAACTGATTAGCTCCTGGTTTCTGTATTACTTATGAATCCAGTATGTTTGGATGGGAGCCCACCCGGTTACCACCTTCATCGTGGCTACGGATCTGGAGCAAACAGCTGGATCATCAATTTAGAGGTGATTTACAAAATCTGGAGATTGACTTTGATTTCTGAAGATGCTTCAGTTAAATGCACACTTTGTATTATTTCTGCCATCACACTTTTTTCACTATCCAATCTTCAATTCAAATGCTACTGATTGGGAGGTTCAACTTGAATGCTACCTAGGGAGGAGGCTGGTGCAATGATATTCGATCATGCGTTTATCGGAAGATGAGCCACCACGGTTCATCCTACCACATGGAAAACCAGATACAATTTACTGGAATACTCAGTGACAAACCTAATGAAAATCCAGGTTCACCTTGGACATACCTTTTATCTACAAGTGTATTTTAGCCTTTCTTATGCACTCATGATCTGTTCCTTGCAGACTTCTACAACTGGAACAGAGTCAAAATTCGCTATTGTGATGGTGCATCATTTATGGGCGAAGGCTATAACAAGGTTTGTTAAATGGTTGTTTCGCTATTCTACTCCCTTCACACAAAAAAGTAAATAAAATAATGTGAATCTGAACACCTTCATTTATTACATTTTCTTGCCTCACATAAGAATGAGAACTAGAGATATGCATGTGTTGTTTTATGGTTTAGGCTGCAGGCCTTTACTTCCGTGGGCAACGTATTTGGTTAGCTGCTATGGAAGAACTAATGTCACTTGGAATGCGCCATGCTAGCCAGGTTTGTTTATGATTCCACAACATATCTTCAATCATTTCTCTATTTAGCTCTCATACTCGACTTCCAGGCCCTCCTTTCTGGATGTTCTGCGGGCGGTCTAGCAACCATACTACACTGTGATGAATTCCGAGCATTATTTCCAGGATATACAAGAGTCAAGTGCCTGGCTGATGCTGGCATGTTTCTTGATGTGTAAGATTTACTGTATTTTAATTTAAAGGATTCATCAATGCTGCTATACTGTCTTGGATACAAATGGATTCCCTTTCAATTTTTGCTGAATTATCACCATGTCAAATCTAAGTTGTTTATACACATTACAGTGCAAATGTAGCTGGTGGTCACACCATGAGGTCCTACTTTAGCAGTGTGGTGAAGTTGCAGGTAAACATGCATTTCCATATTATTTTGTCAAATAAGACTTTTGTTCTGTTGGTTGAGATTTACCATGCATCTTGGTCATTTGCTGTATCATGAGACCTAAAAATTTCACTTAACCATTCTTACCATAAAATTCTATCAATCAAGGGTGTCTGGAGGAACTTGCCAAGAACATGCACTACTCGAATGGATGCAATTTCGGTGATGTTACTTTTGACACAACTATTTATTTGATGGAGAATAAAGATGTGAATTTCTCATGCTCAATCTCTTTTTCCTCTTCTTTTGCAGTGTTTCTTCCCAGAAAATATTGTTCCGAATATTCAGACTCCATTGTTTGTGTTGAACACTGCTTATGATGTGTGGCAGGTCATTTTCTTTTCTATCTTTGTGATTTTGTTCACTCGGCTTTGCAGACAATCACGGTTAGGCATATTGCCGGTCCTTAGATAGCGACAGGTTCTTATAACATTGATCTGCCTGTTTTTCTGACAAATCGCCTTCTTGGATTTCCAGTTACAGCAAAGTTTAGCTCCCAAAACAGCTGATCCTAATGGTTATTGGAGAGAGTGCAAAATGAACCATGTGAATTGCAATGGATATCAAATGCAATTCTTGCAAGGTTCTATCACCTCATTCCCCCTTAAATCAGCTTGATAATCAATGCAACATTTATTCAATATTGTACAAATGCAGGGTTTAGAAATCAAATGATAAATGCAGTTAGAGACTTCTCCGGGTTGGGGAAAAATGGCTTGTTCTTAAATTCTTGTTTTGCTCACTGTCAAAGCGAGAGGCAGGATACATGGTACGCGGGTAACTCCCCGCTTCTTGGACACAAGGTACTATTCACAAACATCTGGCACCGTGTTCAACATTTCCTTTAAGTTCAGACTGGATCCTTAACATTTTCAGTCAGTAACTCTTTTCCCATAACTAGAAGTAACTTTTAGAGACAGATAGTTCTCATGAACATGAATTTATCTGATACAGTTGGAAATGTTTGATGCGCAGAGAATCGCGACCAATGTGGGGGACTGGTTCTTTGAACGAACCCAAGTGAATGCAGTAGACTGTGCATACCCTTGTGACAATACCTGTCATCACATTGTTTTCAGGGGGAGTCACTGAATGATTTGTTTTCAGTTTCTTCCTCTATTCATTGTTGTCATTGCCATCCTCATTGGTTAATTTGTCAATGTTGGAAGCATATAACACGAAGAATAACGACAGACGATGCGCCAGTGCAAGTGCCTCACTTGCTAGTGATTCAGAGACAAGGCAATACAGTTTCCCTAAGCGACACTGTATTCCTTTATTTATAAAATTAATCAGACAGATCATTTGATGTTCTCTATCATTCATGCATTGAAAAATGTCATTAGATTGGCTGTTATTCTTAAGGTCGACAGGTATTGTTATTGCTACCTATAATTTCTATGTTCTCTATGATTCAGATGAGCATGTCCAAGACGTCTCTAGTCTAGTAGTCTCTACCCAATGACATGCACGTTAGGCAAAGCATAAAGTTTGGCAGACATTATTGACCCTTGAGCCAAGGGGCGTAATTTGATTTGTCTACGTATCGGTGCTTTCTGGACGCATTAATTCAATAAGGTTGACCCAATCATGGGTCAAAACAATTATCTTCAAACGTGAATTTAGAGCGGTTTAGAATTAGGATAAGGTAGCAAGCAGAGGTAACCTGCGTGCCGAAGATTGAGATTGAGTTTGAGCTCGGAACCGTGTAATCTCGACGGGAAACATGACCGGAGCGACGCCAAGCAGCAGCTCCTGTCTGCCACCGCCAACTGCGCTAGTCGACCGCACCCTCCACGCCCTCGGCTTCCGTTTCACGCACATCTCGCCGGGAAAAGTCGCCGGCCGGCTCAAGGTCACCGAGACATGTTGCCAGGTCCGCAGAAGAAGAACAAACTGTTCCTAATCCCTTTGTCTCTCTGTTTTCTATAATTCGCAAGCTGCCCTGTTTGGTTCCTTAGCCGTTCGACGTGCTGAACGGCGGAGTGTCGGCTCTGGTGGCGGAGTCGTTGGCGAGTTTGGGTGCATACGTGGCGTCAGATTTCCGGCGAGTGGCCGGCGTGCAGCTCTCCACCAACCACGTCAGGGCGGCTCTGCTAGGGGAAGAGGTAGAGGCGGAAGCATGCCCAATCCATGTGGGCAGGACAATCCAAGTAAGTAATAATTAAGCTGGTTCGATCTCCTCTTAAGAATTTAGTAGAGTTTGCATGCGGCAGCCTTTCCAAGTTTCGATCTGCAAATTGAGACTTGAATCAGTTGCAATTTATAAATACAACAAATAGAGCAGGCACATGTTTTTGGTTCTAAAGGGTATTTCAACAAAATCCTTCTTCGCCATTGCCTTTAATTTTTAGTCTCCCATGTTCAAGTTAAAGTGAAAGTGAAAGTGAAGTAGATGAATACTTTTTGTGTGTATGCTAAGTTTGTTTCGTGATATATGTACAATACCTTGGTAATGTGTTGTTGTTGTTGGGAAGGTCTGGGGGGTGCAGATACGGAAGATAGACGGGTCAGCTTCAGGGAGCAATGTATTAGTCTCAACGTCAAAGGT
The DNA here is from genome assembly GCA_025175895.1 of Wurfbainia villosa. Lineage (NCBI taxonomy): Eukaryota > Viridiplantae > Streptophyta > Magnoliopsida > Zingiberales > Zingiberaceae > Wurfbainia > Wurfbainia villosa. Next base: position 121,766,038 of record CM045992.1, read on the forward strand.
CACCATCTTATGTAATCGGCAAGTTTCCCAGGCGCACAAGGATTACGAATACACTATCAAGAAGTATGCGAAGCTATAATTTTCTTCATTTATCTTGATTTAAAAACACTTTCTTTATTTCTTGCTAAACTGGATTTACCAGAAAATAAACTAGCCTAATTATTACTGAGAATAGTCTGTTAAAGTTCATGAGTAAACAAACTCAAACAGGTTCAATAAAGTTGAACACGACAGAACTTGGGCTCATCTACTGCCTACGAGAAAGAATACAGAAAAGAAAATAGCATACGATTTCACATTTTGGTTTAATAAATACTTCGTGAAACCTTCAAGAATGATTATATCTAGTAGTGTCGAAACGATCGAGCATCAGTTGATTTGGGGGTCTGGCTGGAATATTCTGATTTCAGTGCGATCAATTGATTATTCATGAAATCTTGCTCGTCGCTGATGCATAAACCTTTGTTTATCAGCTGTGGGGAAAAGAAAAAAAAAACAAACAGTAGAGCTGCGATTCCGATACACCAAGTAGCATCGACTCGTCACAGACTGGAAACACAGGCATAATACTTCTACAAAGCTGCAACTGAATTAAAACCACAAGTATGAGAATATATAGGCAAAAGAGTTGTTTTGTTTTCTATATCCGATAGTATCCATCTAGCAAAATACATCGACAAAAAGAAAAGCAGAGAAAAAGTGTTCTTGGATAAAATTTCAAAGACGACTGTCAAGAGTTAAACAATATAAACGAAGGCATTCTTGCCATGTGATGATGCTCCTGATGCTGGAATCAGGTCAAAGTGCTTCTTCACATGGAAAACAATGCTTTGAGATTGAAAATTAGAGAATTAGGTCCCTCCATTTCATATTCATATAGGAACTGCTGCTGCATTTTATGAGAGAATTATACATGTTAAAACGTAGCAAGTGAAAATTTCAAGAAATCAGTCAGCAGTCTAGAGAAGATCTCTGTATGTATTTATACACATGGACAATGGCGATGCTAGTTTTATCAAGACGAGCCCTGCCAAACTGACGGTGCTAGAAGTTGAAACGTTCTTCGAGTATCCTCCCTCTGGGTAGGTTTGCTGTGAGGGACACAAGGCATATGGCTGTTGGTGGGTCTCAATAAATGCGTGGAGAAGAAGGATCCAACTTCATGCGTCTACCACTGTTCCTAACATGAATGCCATGGAGAGTCAAGAAGGACAGACTTCATCCTTGTCCCTGTTCCTGCCATGTCCATGAATGCTATAGAAAGGGTTGCTGTCATTCGCGTAGCTTAACATCAACCCAACAAAGGCAGTTGATTTTGATTCTTCATTTAGAGAGCAATCTTGTATACACGAATAAAATTCTCTCTGCACGGTTATTAATTAGTCTATTAGTCTCGGAGGTCAAAAATTCACTGTGATTTATTGTTCTTATTATGATCTAAAAATGGATTGTAAAGATCGATTGACGAATTTGCACGAATTAATTTGGTTTTCCTAGTACTCATTCTCCCGTCCCAGTCCCACCTCTCAATTATTTCATGAAAACCAACCGGTTCACTGGGTTGGTTCAAATTTGCGGTCGACATCCTCCTTAAATTTTAGTCCCGCCACGGTAATTAAGAAGAAAACTTGCGGGTATTTCCGCGAAATCGCTCTGATTCCGTTTTTGATTCTCTTTGGTCGCAGCGATCCTTGTCTCCGTTCCTTTACTGAGGACCGTCCATTTGCGGGATGGGAAGCACGTGATTCGTGCGTAATCTGATGTACGGCTTAGGTGGAGGGGATGAACCACTGCTCTTTTATAAAACGATCCCGTCCCCTGTTCCTGCGATGCGCTTGGTTGCCTGCCAAACGAGACGCGAGAACAGCAAGGGAAGATGGGAGCGCTTTCAGATTCGCGCTCGGAGGCCTTAGCTATGGAGGCGCAAGAGGGGGTGCAAGGGCGGGGCGTGAAGATCTTGAAGCTCTTCGGTGTCAGAATTATCGGAGGAGAAGCGAGAGGAGGCGGCGAAGGTATGGGGGAGGCCGAGGAGGATGAGGAGATGGAGGAGGAGGTGATGAGGAAGAGCTCAAGCATGGGCAACCTGGTCTCGTGCACCTCCACGGCAACGGCTTCCGATCATGGCCTCGATCAAGGATACCACTCCGACGGCGACCTCCTTCCGTCCCCGAGCGGGTTGAGGAAGAAAAGCCACGAGAGAAAGAGAGGTACGTCGAAATGGTCCCTTTTGTTTCGGAAATCTTCTCGAATTACTTCCATGTTTTATCTACTGCCTACGTTGATTTGGGGCAGATCATCTATCTGTTTGTAGAAGGAAAAAAAAAACATCTTGATCTACTTTGCTTGTATTATATTATGTGGGTATATCTGGCGAATCTCTTGAACTTTGCGATTTCCTATCCATTTGGTTATATATATCTCTTTTTGGTTACGAGCTGATTCATTAATTGCTCGCATTCTCACAGAAGGGATTAGATACAATAATCTCTTGTTTGGTGCTACCTGTTGATATTTTTGTTTCCTTGTCGCAGGATTGGGTTGGTAGAGTTATTATCTGAAAACCTAATACTTCGTTCTTACCTTATCGGCACTGACTTATTTACCTCACTTTTTGAAAATTTAGATGCATGCAATATTCAGAATCTTCCTGACTATTTACCTCTTTTTTTGACCTGGGTACATTTGCAATCGACCAGATGGTGAACTTCTCTGATTTACATTTCAATGTCTCATCTCAAAACTAATACTCAAAATCTACTCGTATGTTAAACTGTTAACTGATCAGATTATCCCCTAAATAAAATCTGTTTCTTTTTCCTTGCATTTTTTTGGCATATATGGTAGTAAAGCCTTCAGTTTCAAATCTAGACCATGGAAACAACTTCTTTGTTCTTGCTGTTACTAACTTTGCAGTTGTTACCTTCTTGTTTTATGGTTTAAGACAATGGTGGATTGTCATCGTTAACATATAATGGTGGATCAGCATTACATGATAGAGGATACGATCACCTATAATTTTACGACATATGCATTCTTCTGGTTCTTGTAAATTTCGTAGTATGCTCTTCATCATCAAACACTAGATGCTCCAATATAACTATCGGTGCATACCCTTGGCTGCTTTTCATGATTAATTTTGTTTATTTTTTTTGTTCCTCATTATATTTCTTATAGATGCATTGTTAGGGCAAGATATTCTTGGTATATACCTGATGTCCTGCAAAATTCTCATCTTTACTATTGAAAAAAAACATTGATCCTATGTAGCATCTCCTCTTCTAACTCTCCTAGGTTTCAAAAAATATAATGATTTGTCCTTCAGACTCTCTGGTATATCTCAGTCTCCTAAATTTTCATTGGTGTTTTCACATGCTGAAGTACCAGCGTTCCTTTGGAAGATGCACTGGCTCACTTTTTCGTTAAAAATCTAAGAACGAGTAATGTTCTTTCACAGGGATACCTTGGACAGAGGAGGAACATAGAACCTTCCTGATTGGGCTCGAAAAGCTAGGGAAGGGGGACTGGAAAGGGATTTCTAGGAAATTCGTCACAACTAGAACTCCAACCCAAGTTGCTAGCCATGCTCAGAAGTATTTCCTTAGGCAGAATAATACTGGAAAAAAGAAGCGTCGATGCAGCCTATTTGATGTTGTGGTCAATGATAAAGTAAGCCTTAAGCATTTCCATGAGTGTCGAATGCAATTGCAAAAGCAGTACTCACCTTCATTTGTTACACTAACTTCCTGATCCATGATTTTTCTTTGTAGGTTTCTACCACCGAAACAGCTCCTCTATCATCTTCAAAGGAAAATAATGAAGTTAAAGAAAACGATAGTCATCTCAACCAGGACAATAACTCTGTAGTTTTCGTATCAACATACTCGTTTACTGTTCCCACACACACACACACATTGCTCATTGTCTCAATATTGAAATTTATAATCTAATTAGTTGAATTGTTTTCTCATTTCTAGGTAAGTTTCTCAAATAACTGGACAACTGGCATGTCATCTATGGCTGGAGGGACTACAGATTTTCAAAATGTTACCAATTTCCCTGCTACTCCCGTGGTACGCTTAAAATATTTGCAGTCTTCCTGTTCTCTTCACGATTAATCAATTCACAGGAACATCTTGTTAATCACAATCTAATCCCAGAGGAAATTTGGATTGTGATCAGATTGTTATTTCTGGCCACTCTCACATTTTGAGTATGTCACCAACCAACATGCCAACTCAAACAGATATGCTGTCACGTACAAAGATAGTGTACCCCCAACATTTCGTCGAATTGTCTTTGTCATCATACCCAAGCGGTCAAATTCACTTTTCATCGACCATCCCAACAGAGGCCACTGATTTGGAGCTCAGGATCGCACCTCAGCCTCACACCCTCACTAAAGTGCCTGCTCATGGTGCTGCTGGTGCAATAAGAATCATCTAATAAGTTGTCTACTTACACTCCTTGTATTTCTGCTACATGGACAGATAATTATACTATAAAACTCTGCTATAAGTGGAAGTGACATTTCTTTCTTTCTACTTGTGAAACATCACTACAATAATTTCTAGCTGTAATCTTTCTGTATGGTCTTTTGTATTTCTGCAACATATTGGAAAGGGATGAGTGGTGCTCACTGAATAGAAGAGGGTATAAGTTGCTTTTTTTTCTTCTCGTGGAGCATCACTACAATAATTGCAGCTGTGTGACAACATCTATCACTAGTGTCTCTTTGTTTGTTGTTTGCCATCTTGTGCAACAGTAAAGGTTGAAACATTATGTGGCTCATGGCTTCTGGTGCATGATCTGAGTGAGATACTTTGGAAAAATATGGGAGGGTGATGGAACTGCTCGGTGAGAGGCCAACTACCTGCCCTGTTATTTCTTTAAGATAGCTACATTTCTAGCTTAGAAGGTTGCTTGTGAGGACATTGAGGTGAAAACAGACCCGTTGTGTGAAGGGCTTGTTCTGTTGACTATTTCAATGGTGAAGTGAATCCTTTTGGAGGTCTATACATAACTCTTCTTTGTTGTGTCTGTGTAAATATTCTATTGTTAAACTTAAGATTTCGCTTATATTCCCATTTTGATCTTTATTTCTTGAAATAGTAAAGTTGATTATTAATATTTAGAAGAGATTTGTCCATTTAAAAGAATATATTATATTTTGCTATGAAAATTATGCAATTTTATTGTTTTGAAAAGTTATTCATGTATTTGCTCCTATTTTTTCAACGCTCGGGCTTTATTTGGCTCATAAACATTTGAAGTTTTAAATATTCAGTTTTTTCAAAAAAAAAAAAACAATTGGAAAAAACAGAGATGTTAATGTCACATATTTATTTTTCCCCTTTAATTTTAAATTCATTTTCTAAAAATAAAATGTTCACCAACCAAAATCTTAACTTAAATATAATCAACTATTGAAAAAAAGAAGAAGAGGCTCTGGCCCTTTTCCATTTTTTCAGTTTCTAACTTTGATTCTTCTAGACAGATTATGAAGTTTATAAATAAAATAATTATGGCGCAAATTCATGCTCATCGATCACGCTCCTCTACTTTTTGTTTTTTTTCTACAATTTTCTACTTTAATTATTTGAATAATTGGCACAAAGATTTTTATGGGCAAATTATTTCTTATTCGTGATAATAATTTAATTTTTCTTCCCCAGCGAACTTAAGTAATGGCCATGGTTTTTATTTAAATTTTTTTTCCTGACGTAAATTGTGAGATCATATCAGAATCATGAGCTGCCAACTTAATGAACACTGGCTGTGGCTTACTACTAGAAAATGGATGTGCTAATATTATATATATTTTTCCTGGTAAAATATGATATCTTACTTATCTATAATTAGCAAATAATTTATTTAAATAATTTTTTTAGAAAAAATATGTATGTTTAACTTTCCATATTAAATGATCCAAAAAGGATTGCAAAATTAAATGGTACAACAATATAACAATTATATTTATTTATGTACTCAAAATTATGATAATATGAAAAACAAATATATGTTAAAAATAATTTCATATCTCTATTTGTACTTTATAGTATATTATTTTCAAAATTTATCTTTATTTATTATATTTTAAAGAAGATTAAGTCAAATTAATTTGTGTTATTGAGTAGTGTCAAATTCGAATGTCGTAATTTCCACCAACATTTAAATAGAACTTCAATTATTATTGTTTTTGTCATATGATTCGGAGAAAACAATGACAGGCTTTAATTGTCGCCCAATTCAACCCACTAAAATCCAGCCCGTTTATGCAGAAACAAAGCCCAGATTTCAGTCTGTACTGCTACAGTCGCTAAGTCGCGATGAGGTCCTATTGCGCACTCCGCGGCCTCTGCATCGCTCCTCCGCTCTCAGTTCTGGCTTCCCAAGCACTCTCCTCCCTCGGCGAAGCCATGCATATCCCTATCCTCCTCGTCCCTCCAATCTTGCTCGGCGGTTCCGCCTTTGACCCATGGATCCGCGGCGATCTTTCGGAGTAGGGGAACGGCGGTGGTCTTCGCTAGGGCCGCTAGGCCGGAGGAAAGAGAGGCGGCCGTCATGATCGATACGGATGGCGGGGAAGAGGAGAAAGTTTCCGAGGTGGCGGGGGTCCGAAGAGAAGCCGCCCAGGAATCCTAGGATCAAGCTTGGGGACATAATGGGGGGAAATTTCCTAATTTTTGGCCTTTGCTCTTTTGGCTCTCTTCTATTACTATCCTCATTCAATGCAGTTCCTTTTTCTTTGATTCGGTTGATTCTGAACAAGAGGGCAATCGAGGCTTCGGTGCGGGAGAGGCCCGTGCTGTATATCAGAACTGGGGATGTATTGGAGATTAAATTGGTAAATGTTGTTTTTTTTTTTCCTTTAGGAAACATGAAGTTTCATTACAATCAGGGATCAGTTTTCAGTCGGTTGATGAAATCGGCAGGAAGTTCCAGAGAATCGTCGTCGCTTATCCATTTACAAGGGAATGGTTATTTCCAAGCAAAATGCCAATGTTCACACTACTATTCGTATCAGGCGAATTATTGCTGGTGTCGGAGTCGAGATTGTTTTCCCAGTGTAAGTGCTCTGCTTTTGGTATCGTTTTTTTTTTCCTACTGCTGCTGCATTATTCTATGTTTTTAAGCAGGGCTGAATTAAATTGTCAAAGTGAAGGAGAAAAGAAAATAAATTACATATAATAATTCGGCTTCAACTCTTTTTAATTATTCTTGTTTCAATATCATTCTATTTGTGTTTCTTAGATTGTTGAGGTTCATTTTTCTCCACTTCACTCCAATTTGGGATGAAATGAAATAGAGGAATCAATGGAATCAGATTCCTCTATTAAATATAAAGATTGTCGCTTTCCTGATAGTTGGACTGCTTGATCATTTGGATTAAGTGGTCAACTACACTTTTAGTAATTCTCTCTACTTCATTTCAGGTAAACAAGATAAATAGTCAATTGTTTTTGTCTGTTTCCTTTCCCTTTTCCATCATTCCATCCTCGTAAACATTAGTGCCCGAGGAGGATAGAATTTCAAGCTAATTGAACTTGTTATCCTTTAAGGTTGAATGGAATTATATTTCATTCGAGGAAATTTGAGGATTTGACAAATTTTTGTAAAAAAAAATAAACTGGCAGAACCTTTTTGTTATCTCATTTTTTTAAATAGGATTTTTTGTTAGTTGAGTTGACAATTTTTTCTTCTCATAGAATTGTTGTTTTTCTTTTCACCAAAAGAAAAAACACTTGGACAAAAGTACCATTTAGTTTGTTTGTGAGATTAATAGGAAGTAGCATTCAAATGATACGAAAGGATCTCACCACGCCAAATAAAATGAGATCCAGACTTCGTGAGGTTTTGTTCCGATTAAAGAAGTCATAGCACCTCCACTGAATGGTTGTCATCACTTGTGCCACTATAAAGTTGTTTATTTAAATGGTTGAAGTAATTATATGCCTTTCTTTCTAATAGATTTATTGCTTAAAGTATCTTAAGCTGTTAAAATATGAAACGCAAGTTTTTCTTTCAAAGAAAAGCTCCTAACTTACTTTCATTTCAGGATATTTTTAAATTGTTGTTTCTTTGCCATTAGCCAAACCGCATAGTTGGGACTAATGCATATGCATGATTTGTTGCTTTGCTGATTGCTGTCATTTCACATGAGGCACCGAGGTCACTCATTGCAGTATTTAATCTACCGAGGTCACTCATTGTAGTATTTAATCTATGTAGACCATCTATTGTTGATCCAAAAATATGCATGTATTTTTCCAAGATAAACATACAAGTCTCGTTCTCAATTTTCATCACATATATTCATGGAATTCATTAATGAGCAAATGAAGTGATAATATACAAGTTAATCTCATTATAAAGAATCAAGAAAGGTGAGAAAACTTGAATTTGTCATCCAAAAACACGCATAGAAAAGACTGAACATTAAGATTGGCTCACCATGCCTTGAAATCTGTGGAACATTTCACATTTAGCAAAATAAACACAAGCAGCATCGATGAGCTTATCCGAAATTTCATAGTACAATTGTTAATCCATTTTTAGCTAATCTCGGTACTATTGAATTTAAGATGCAGGCATTGTCAAAGTTGAAGCAAGAGCGTGATTTTATTCTTCATCAAAATCATCAGTTCAAAAGGGAATTGGTTAACCATGTCCTTTCGTTTGAACACTCACTGTTTAAGAGAAGAGGGACTAAAGTCGATGCAAACTTGCGCTGGTATTTGCACATCTAATTGCCTGACTATACATCATATAGACATAATGGAAATTATTTCATAATTCCACCATAAATTGCCACCTTTGTTCATTATTTGTTCAATGTCGCCTGCTCTTTTGGTCGGCCAGTTAGAAATTTGCTTCCTGATTGTGTGGGTTCTTGTTAGTTTGATGCTAACTTCTCCTATTTATTTGCTAACATTTTTTTTGTCTAATTAATACGGTTCCGGAAATGTCGAACAAATGAAGCAGTCACAAAAGAGATGCTGGTTTCTTGTGGCCTAGGGCGTGTTTTTGTTGTTTGACCTCTTAGAGTTGGAGAAAAAAAGGAACTCGAGGATAATTCATTTTTACGTGTGGTTTTACACCATTTTTTTTTTGTTCTGTATGGCTAGTAATATTGAAAACTCGATGTAGAATGAGTTTGATGTTTTTTTTTTAATTTTAAGAAAGAAAACACTGTTCTTTTTAGCTCTATTGGCCTTGCATTACAAATTGTTATTTGTTCTCTAAATTATGAAATGGCATTGAAGCAATACCGTTAAAGCTAAATCATTTTGTGAAAAATTCACAACTACAAATACAATAGTACAACCAAAGCCATAACATGAAATCTAAAAACGACCCAGTTAATAGGGTTCTTATGAAAAAGCTGAAACACAAATTTCCTAAATCTCACAAAAGGTAGTAAATATTCATTTCCATCCCTACTCGTATATCCAAGGGTGGAGGTTGCTCTGCCACTCAGAGATGCCTTCAGGAAACCACAAAGCAATCTCCTTCCCAGCACTCTCAACTGAATCACTTCCATGAATCACATTCCTGCACAGAGAATTGAAACCATGATCCTCTAAAAGAAAATAAGCACAAATTCAAAAGGAGCACCAAAGTTAATTTTAGCTACAAGTGGCGCCACAACTACAGTAGAGCTTTATTTATTCCTAATATTTTATAACAACACAAAGAGCCAACGGTATCAACCATTAGCCAAGCCACCTTGTAGTGTATGCCTTTCAGAAAGTTGATTTGGAGTAACAGAAAAAAGTTATAAAAAAAAAAGAAAAAAGGTTAAATGCACTTGAATGAATCTCTTCATAAGAATGGCTTTCTCCCTGTCAACTCCAAGTAGATGCTTTCTTTTTCCAGTACTATTTTTAGCACATGTCAGTGCATTAGAGGAAAGACAGCCATCAGATCTAAGCTAAAATACAAATCACACACGCATCAAATCCTACTAGAGCCCGAGGATCCAGCGAAAAGGAAGGTAGTCGTGGCCCATGCAGCAGTGGTAACCCAAAATTACTTTACTCAATTACCATGTTTCAGCAGTTTGTTCAGATCTAGTATATTAACCACAATTAATAACATGAAAGGGTTTATCTACACCCGAAACAAAAGTGACATGACACACTAATAGCATTAGATGCAATTCTACGACACAAAAAGCTATAAAAGATGATATCAAACAACCTCTATTCATAAATGGATGGTAAATATAAAATATGTGAATTTATTTGAGAATTCTTTAATAGCTTTCTATGGCTTATAAGTTAATTCTTTAGAAAGTTAAATTAATCTCATGGTTTTTAACCCTTTTCTTTTTCTTTTTCTTTTTCTTTTTCAAGGTCGATATGATCAATTGTTATCATAGGAATAGTGACGAGCCATGATTGCATAACCAACCTTTTATGATTCCTGTTAAGAAAGAAATTTAATTGGGGAAGAAGAAATCACCTGCCAATCTCAATTGCATAGTCTCCACGGATAGTTCCGGGAGCAGATTCCGCTGGGTTGGTGGCGCCGATGATCTTGCGGCCAGTGACCACCACATTCTTTCCCTCCCATACCATCGCTACTACCGGACCAGAGATGATGTACTCCACAAGGGAACAAAAGAAGGGCTTCGCAGAGAGGTCAGCGTAGTGTTTCTCCGCGAAGGAGCGTTCCACGCTAACCAACTTCAACCCTGATTGACGCACAAAAATAACCAGGAAAATTTCTCCTTTCTTCTCTAAAGTAGATGGGAAAAAAGGAATGGTAGTTGGTAAAATCTTCACCTTTCAAGTAGAAACCTTTTTTCTCAAACCTACTAATGATTTCTCCAACCTGATGAACAAACAGACACAAGCATCGATTAAAAATTGAATTTTGATGTTTCAGCAACACATCTACTGTAAATTACGCAATGCAACGCCGAACAATAGTTGAACCAAGCGAAGGAAGAAGAAATCAAAGGGAAAGTAGATGGGAGAGCACACCAGACAGCGTTGGACGCCGTCGGGCTTGATCATGATGAAGGTCTGTTCCATCGCCGTGCTCGCTTCGTTTCTATCGCCCACCGACGTTGTCAAGGAGAACGACGAGGGACGACCAAAGGCAGGGCTTTCATAGAGTGGCAACGGAACCCGTCCAGAAACCCTAATCGAACTCAGCTGCACAGAAAATTCTAGAAGTGCGAGTCTCCCAAAGTCAACAATCAATTTGGGCAGTCAAAATGAGAATTACGTGGGTAAAAAAAATAAATTTATTAATTGTACGTAAAGTGATTACAATAAATGATATAAAAATATTTTAAATTACAATATCTTTTAAATATTTTTTTTAATAAGTATCATAGTTAAAACAAACACATTTTTACAACTTTTTTTTTCATTTTTAATCATATTTTACTTAAAATTTTAAGTTATGAAAGTAAATGCATATAAAATCATGTGATATGTTGGAAGAGTGTTCATATTCATGTCCTCCTCTTCAATAATATCTAATTGGGAATCGTTACATGAGTTGTCCTTGTTAAAAGCATTTTGAATTTATTGGTCAATGTTAGTGTGTTTGCTTACCGTAGCTAAGAATCAATTAATCCTCTTTTTTTTTTTTTTTTTTTTCAAAATGTCATCATAATCATTAAAATTTGAAGCACCAAAGCTATTTGGACGAGATATTATAATGCAGCTATTATTTTCCCCAAAAAAAAATGAAAAAAAAGAGTAAATATTGAAAGGTAAAAAGAAGATTTTAAAAAACAGATAATTGTATATCCAATTGATCAATTAGAATCACACAATATTCATATTGATTTAAGAACATAAATTAGTTGATTTATGTGACCCACTTGATTAGTCCATATTCAACTTGTTTAAATCATTTTATTCATTCAAATCGACTAATCTACCTAGACTATATTACTTTAAAAAATTAAAAAAAAAACTTAAAATAAATAAAGTTAGAATGGAAACTCATAATTATCATCTTAAAAAATAATAAAAGGAAAAAAAGTATTATAATTGAATTATCTTTAAAGACTTTTTCCAACACTTTTACAAATTATTTGCCCAATTTTTATGACATATAACACCAGACTTATTCGTATTCAAATCATATTCAATCAATTTTCATGTATTATTTATTTATTGTCTTCTAATGAATTATGCTCCCGTTATTCAAACTCAACCCATCAATTCTTGTATATATCTATCATCCAAAATTTCTTTAATTTATATCCAAATAGAAAAGTCCAAAATTGAATAAATGTTGTCCACTCTGGACCTTCAACAAGAGTAAACAATATATGCACCTCTTTTGGTCTCCTCTCTCCTTCCCAAACATGCATGACTAATGTTCTCATGATGACACCAAATGAAATTGAAATTTCTAAACAACTTTTAGGACCACAGACTTTCTTCATCCTTCAAAATTTTAAATTTATATTCCAGCCCTTACCTTAGTCATCCCTTTAGATGCATCGTTTCCTTAATACACCACTAGTTACTTGCCAATTAATGAATATATTTTACTTGTACACACCTAGTGAGGTTCTATATGTAAGGGAATACAACTTTTTATCCTTTTAAAAATTCCAAACTAAATACTTGCCCACACATCCCTATAAATTTTTGATATTTCATACATGCCATTTCTTTAATTTAGAAGAAATATCAAAATTCAAGTCACTTAACTTTGTCAGAATTTTCATGGAGCTCAACTTAAAAGTTTATTTGCAAGTTATCAGTACCAAGTGTATCTAATAGACTAATATGCATTTTATCTTTCAACATGTAATTTCTATTGATTAAACACCTTCTAAGCTCCTAATCGTGATCAATGATAAACAACTATATAAAAAAGGTTTCTGAATAGCTAAAAATTTACATCGAGCTAAAAAAATTTCATAATTTGGAATGATATGTTTGCAATATTTCCTATAGAAAAACAATAATATTTTATCCTTTCCGGACCCAAACCACAGGGAGGAGGTGGTCATAGTAGAGAAATTAATAAACAAACAGAAGAGCGAAGCAAAGCAAGAGAAGGAAAGCCTCCTCTCACCTATTCATCTCCTCTCCTTTTCTCCTACCATTTAATTTTGATTACCCAGTGGAGTCTCTTCCCTTCCATTGGATTTACCCACTCTCCCCATCCAACCCTGCAAAATTCCTCCTTTTTGCCTCTCCATTCCTCCACTCGCTCTCTCTCCACCTCTTTCCTCTTCCTTTCCTCCTTTCGTCTCCTTCTTTCTGTGGCCTGCTTGGACTAGAAACGAGAATTCTACAATTTTTTTGTTGAAAAGAGGGTTGTTCTTGCTACTTTGTTTTGTGGCCTTTGGAACTGCTGGAACATAGCAAAGATAATTTTTTCTCTCCAATCTTAGCGCAATTCTGCACATAAAAAAATTAGATCTTTTATTTTATTTTTGCAACTTGTTTGTTTTACGTTGATTTCTATTGGGATTATTAGAAGGGGAAGAGGGAAGGATTGGTACAAATGGTAAAGGAAGGACCTTGCCGTCATTGTGGAGTTACAAGTGAGTTCCTTTGCACGTTTGTGAGCGATTCTGGATCTTGAACTTGCTTCCCTGATTTAGTTCTTCCATTTTTTTTTTGGTATTTTTTAAAATTTTTATTGATTTTACTTCTTAAAATTAACAGATAATTTGATGCACAGTAATGGAAATATTTCTTCTGTATTGTTTTCTCAGTGTTATCATCAGTTCCCCCGAATAGCGGGTTACTTGCCTTCTGATTTCATTGCTGAAACATTCTGAATGCATTGTGGAATTGAAAGATGTGCTATAATTGTTGGGTTAATGTTTGTTTCTTGTGTTCCGTTGCTCAGTTTGCATATCTTATATGTTTGTGCCTTTCTTAATTGGTAAGAATCAGCCTATGCAATACAATTTATTAAGTCTAATTGAATTGTGTTTTACATTCCATTAGGATCGGCTAGGAATAGTGTTTTGAAATCCCCAAGCGACTTAAGTTGTTGCGAGTAGCTTGTCGGAACAGTTATAATCTCTCTAGAAATAAATCAAGATGCAATTCCACAGTATGCTTTAGAGAAATTCCTGTGGTATGCAATTGTATCTGATAGAAGATTTTCGTTGCCTTATCCCTGGTCTATAGTCAGTTAAAAGAGAAGACAACCGTTGCTTGGAGATAGACTGATAATTTTTGTTTGCACTTGCATAATTCATAGTTTATATTCAGTTAGATGACACTGAATTCATTTTTCAGCAGCAAAATAGGAATTGGTGCTTTCTAAAATGCATTTTGTTCTACATTGCAAATTCTGTTGTATCCCAAAATGGGATTTGCATTTTGATTTTCTCTCTAACACCAAACTTTGAGATATTGCATTAGTGACGAGGAAACTTGCTAGTACTTCATATGAAGAGTTTCTTTTTGACTAGTAGGCAATGGAAAAATCATCACAAAGACCTGAAGTCTTTCTTGGTTTACACTGTTGTGTTCTACTCCACATTCATCTTCAAATTTTTTTTTGGATGTGATATTCTCTTGCAACTTGTCTGTACCTTGAAGCTCATCTACTTGGGGATATCTGCTCTTCAGCCACTAAGAATATTCAGTAATGTTAATGTTCTATCCTGTGATCACCTCTTGTGATTCTTGCATTTCACAAGCAAACACTCGTTTCAAGTAGAAAATGATACCCATGATCTATTTTACTTTGCCTTGTTGACTTGTTCATCTAGAACTTTAAAATTATGAACCTCCGTTATTAATGTCCATGCACACATAGACAACCTTATTCAGAACTTCAAGTTCTTCTATGACAATTTTGCAGTAGGCCTTAGATAGGAATGCCATCTACGGTGAGGAAAGAATTATATAAAGGGTTTATTGTGTTATATCATCATTTAATTTAAATCATGGAACTAATAGACAATACGACATCCTGCTGCTTGCAGAAATGTTTGAACTTTTGGAGTACACTATGCTTTATAGTTCGTAGTTCCTTATAAAGCTACTCCACAACTTTTTGTTGAAAATCATTGTTAGCATAATCCCATAATGTTGATTTCAACTCGTGTGATTGTTTCTTATGTCTTCTTTGTTTCTTGTGCATGTGTCTGAGGCAGGATATTGGTTTTAGTTATGATCTAGATCTGTGCCAGTAATCTCTTTCATTATATAAACAAATATAATTATGCTTTTGAGCAATAGTTTCATTACTGAACCTTAATGCGAAATAGGTACCCCTCTTTGGCGAAATGGACCACCTGAAAAGCCAATTTTATGCAATGCATGTGGTTCCAGGTGGAGAACCAAGGGTTCATTGACAAACTATGTGCCATTGCATGCTCGAGAAGCTTTTAATGTAAGTGAAGTAAAAGTCCCCTCCAAAATAACTGTTTTCTTCAATGAGAAGAAGCTGCAAAAGAAAAAGGAAAGCAATCATATTTTGGAAGGTGAATGTGAAGTGCAGTATCCCGACCAGTATTGTCACAAGATTACCGAGGGAGATACAAGCAATCGATCTAGTTCTGGGTCAGCCATTTCTGGTTATGAGAGTTGTGTAAATGTTGGCATAAATGATGCAAGTGAAATTACAGGTTATTATCCTTTTTGTTTTCTTCTTAAATCAAAGGTGATAGGTCATGATATTCACTTCAGAGGGTATGAATAGAGAATCCAAGTCCTTTTCTAACAACTTAAGAATTTGGGCCAATGATAGTTCCTTCCGGTCTGACATGATAGTAGAGCATGTGCCATGTGTTCAAAAACTTTTATTTGCTAGATTTTGGAATACCTTGTAGTTCTATTAATGATTCTACTCTTTGCTATATGGTTTTTTCTGTTTAGTTCTATTATTGATTATGATCTTACTTTCAAGTTTGGAACATTTAACTGCTCAATGATTGATACTGGCTTTCTTAGCCTTGATAAGATTTCTCCTACTCCTTCTAGTAGTGTTTTGTGAGATATATGGAAACACCAAAATGTCCTAATCTCGTTGGAAATTCTGAAACACTTGAACTTTGAATATCTTTTGACATTCAGCACACCCAATATTCAGAAGACTCGAACTTCTTACTTACTCTAAGTTTTGACTGTAATTTAGAAATTGTTCTTCAATTTCCTAAATCCACTTTTCAGGTTCAGTGCAGTCAGATGTATGGGATTCACTAATGCCTTCTAAGAAGAGGACATTTTTGCCTCGCTCAAAGCCTTCTTCCATTGAAAAGCTTACGAAGGACCTATATTCCATATTGCATGAAGAACAAGCCTCAAACATGTCCAGAATCTCAGAAGACAACAATTTGCTTTATGAAAGTGGAACTCCATATGATTCTTCTGAGATTGGCTATGGAGGCGTACTCATTAAGCATCCATATCCAAAATCTGTCGAGGAAGAATCAGAAGCTAGCTCATTTTCAGTAGATAAACTTAAAACTATAAAGGAAGGTTATTCAAGCTCAACATCATTTCCTGTAAATAGTGAAGACAAAGGAACCAGTTGTCCTAAATTGGGGATGGGCACAATGAAGTCAACCTCACAAGCATCCCTAGATACCGACAACAGGTACTATCTTAAGGCTTCACTTGTTGACATCGAAAGATTACTCCAGTAACATACTAATAGATTTAAAATTAGTTTGATATGAAATTTTAACTTCCATCTGTCCTTTTCAGGGACACAATTTCTCGTGAACAAATAATCATGTTACAAGATAGAGATTCTCCCTTGATTTATGCAGATTTAAGTGTAAGAATCTTGTTTTCTACATTGACAGAATGTAGTTTTGTATGTCAGCTGATGTTATATAATTACCTTCAATGTGTCATATCTATGTGACCGGTAAGAATATAAAAGAACTGGAATGGTTTCTTTCCCATCGGCTTATGTTTTGGGTACCGGTGACTTTAATCAACATTAATATGGTAGAATATATAGCAAGAGCAGTAAAAGTTTTCGTGTTCGAATCTCAACAACATCACTAAGCATTTTGATAAGTGGTCTGTCATTCAAATTTAAGGCCAAAGTATAAAATAACTGAGATTTTTATTGCTCATTTCTTGCTTCATAGGCTATTCTTAACTTTGAGGGTTTCACTAAATATCTGACATACGAGGAACAACATAGATTGATGAAATATCTACCATGTATCGACACTACTAAACCTCCTGAAAGGTTAGTCGCATTTCTATAGTTTTACTTTCTAGTTCTTGTGCTAATTGTTGATTTGGCAGCCTCAAAACAATGTTATCAAGTTCCCAATTTTTGGAGACATTTTCTCACTTCCAGCTTCTGCTTCGGGAAGGAGTTTTCGATCTCTCATTGCTCAAAACAAATATTGAAGAGTGTAAAACTTTAAGGAGGCTTGCATTACAAAACTGCAGAAGGTTTGAATGGTTAGAACTCTACCTAAAATTGAAGGTAAGAGAACTTATATATGCAAAGCATATATATGGCATGTGATATGTTCTGACTGATATCTGGCCTCAATCCTTGTAGGATGCATCCTCTAAGATTAGAGAAGGAGATGGAACACTGAGCAAACCCACATCTCCTCGAGTTTTTAATTTAGCATCCCTGAAACGGCAGAGGGACAAGCAAAATCGTTACTCTTCAGGTTTGTTTCTTTGATTCAACTGTATGAATGAGCCCATTCTTCCATAATGTTCATCACGAAGCCTGTGCTATTTTGATATATCTTGCATATGTTTACCTCCTAAATGAGCATCAAAATATATGGATTCAATGGTTTTCTCTATCACAAATAGACATAGAAAGTGCAAAGTTCTCAGAAGAAACTTGCATGTTAATGTTGATTGTCCTATGCCATATTGGGACATCTGGGACCACTGTAGTAGAGTAGTAATCAAGGTAAACCAAGTAATGCTAATTACTAAAGCTTAGATTGTCGAGACCAATTAGATGCCGACTTTATGTCGAAGCATCTGACAATGTAGGGTCTTGCAAAAGAATAAGATTTGGTCATAGTTCAGATTGAACATTATTACTATGTTTCTCTTTTTTCGGTTATTAGGACCACACTGAATACTTCATAATATAACCTATGAGTTGAAGATGTATTCACTGTCCAGGATGTAAATTGTGTCAAATATAACTTGTTTAAATAAAGTTACAATCTCAAGTATTTTCCTTTTTCACTGATAAATAATTCTTAACCTCTAATTACTTTGAACTGCTAATGTTGTACCCAAGCCACGATGAAAAGGAGGACTGCATTAGGCTAGATAGCCAATGTTAAAATTGTTTACATCTCTAAACTTATTCTTATTTTTCGTCATCATCTGTAAGTGATTTGAGGAGCCTTCGCTGCTTGAAATTTCAAGACACAAAATATGAACTAAAAGTCACCCAAAAGGAACCCATCACATGAGCTCCCTTTGCCATGATGTGTGATTTGAATATTACTATTGTATAGGCTTGCATAGAGCTCAATGAAGAGTTATGAACGCCCCAAATAGTTGAAACAAACATGGGTTGAGATTGATGATGATGATCTAGCTGTGTACTTTTGACGAATAATTATTATTGAAATTTTGTCTCCTGATACAATCAGTGTATGCTGTTAATTTCAGATATAAAAAATCTTGTGAAAAGTGCTAAAAAGGTATGCAGGCCTGAGCTGATGAATCATCCTTCAGAATCTGCAAATCAGCTGGAATCTAGTGCTGTTTCGAAAGTAACCAGCGATGTGAATGAGTTTCTTGACCATGAAGATTGTTGCTTCAGTCCGAGAAGATTTTTTACTTCTCTTCCGGATAGGAACTACATGATGTTCATAGTCGATAGTACTGAAGATGACTTGATTCTCAATGTGCCCCCCGGCATATCATTTCCTGAAGCACAACTCCTGTGCCATCGCCAGGAACAGAAGATAGGCCGAAATGGTTTGTCGAGAGACAGTGGAGTCGAAGCTTATGATCAACCATCTCCGAGTTTCAGTAATATATAATCATCAAGAGTCTGATAACAGAATAGTGTAGCCAAGTAGTTGAGAGGTCAGTCTACTTATTTCAAGTATGCTACAACGCTGACATTATATAGAAAATATGGACTGGCTTGGGCTGGTATTTCCTCTTGTATAATTAACCATGGCAAAATAGTTTGTAAAACAATTGAAAATTAGAAAATAGTGTTTATATCCTATCGACCTTCTTAAGTTTTCTCGAAGGTTGATGATAGGTATAAAATTTAAAGGTGAGTTTATCCTATTATGTACTCGAATCAAATTTGAAAAAAAAAACAATTTGCATTTTCAAGAAAAATGATATCAAAATGTATAATTGGAGCAACATCAAGCGATTATTTGCAGTGTTTTTGTGTTGAAGTTTTGCCGTGTTCGTAGTGCATACAAGAAATAATGGCTGGACTTGGAGATGTACGAAGTCAATGGTCAACGTGGAATCCAAGAAGGAAATATGACCCGACGACTTTGGCCTGGTCGAGATTGACAATCTTGTGCATGATTTGGGGGATCGAGGTCGAGCAACTTTTGGTCCAACTCCCTCATCTATTTTTTTTTTTTTACACAACAATCTATTTGGAAGGAGGCTGGGCATGATTTTACACTCTGCTGGCTCTGTTGCCGTCGTCCCACGCTGAACACCAACAATCACGATTGCACCAGTGACTTTGGTTTATCCATCACTCACTTTTAAGACCTCTAAAACTAAGGGGTATATCATTCATATAAGTGATATTGTAATAATATATTTAAGTGGAAGAAAGTAATTCAAAAAATAAATCGAGTATTGAATTAGAAAAAAAATAATTCGAAAAGTGAATCAGATGTCGAGCTGGAAGAGGAGACAAATGAAGTGCTGAATTAAAAAGGAGTAACTCAGGAGAAAGGTGGAGTGCCAAGTTGGAAAATCCTAAAAAAAAAGAAAAAAGAAAAGAACAAATTAAAAATAATAAATAATTTAAGAAAAAAATTCAAAATAATTATAAAAACTTCCTCTTAGGTATGGATAAAATTTGTAATACATGCTTAATTTTTAAAGTCAAGGGGTGCTTTTGATAGACTCCCGTTGCGAACTCTAGTGGCAACTCCCACGTTTCGTATATTTATAACGATACTACAAAACAGTAGGCGTTATATTATTCGGACCCGAACCCACTCGCCTCAGGAGTCAGGTCCCTCCTCGCTTCGCCTTTTCTTTCAAAAACCGGAGCGGAATGGCGAGCTACGGCGGCCTTCTCCGGCGTTCCGCCTCCGTGGTCCAGCGCGGCCAAGAAGGCTTCCGATATACCTGCAAAGCCATGGTTCACTTCGCCCGGCCCCATGCCTTCTCCGCGCCGGCCGACGACGAAACCGCTGCCGTCCGCGCCGTCCGGAACCTCCGCTCCTTCCGCTTCCATTACGCCTTCCTCCTATGGATCATCCTCCTCGCTTCCCTTTTCCCTCGTCACCGCCCCACCATGCTCTTCCTCATGGCCGCCTCCAAACTCGCTCTCTTCTTCGGCGCATTACTCAAGGTGTTCCCCAATTCCACTCTTCTCCGACGCATCGTCGACCGAAGAGTTATGAGCGCACTTGTGGTCTTCTTGATCGGGGCCGAGATTGTGGCGACGGGAGCTGTGCTGCAGTTTTTGCTGGCGATGGCCGTCGGCGTGCCCTTGGTGCTGCTCCACGCGGTGTTCCGTGTGCGGGACGACTTGGCGACTGACGTCGTGGAGACAGCGGCGGTTGCGAACGGTGGAGAATTTCGGCAGATGGCGCAGAAGGCGAAAAAGGAAGATCTTGAATTGGGTTCTCAGCGACCGTAGCCATAATTCTGTACGATTACTAATCCCTTTACATCGTCATTAATTTGTTTACATCTTACTTTGCCTTAGCTTGTTTCATGTTTACATACCAAAATTATAGTCTTTAGAAGCAAAATTAAGCCTGTGAAATTGGAGAGGTCGCAGCAATTAGTGATGTTCAATCTTAGAAAACTGAGCATTTTTTCTCAAATTGTTTTTTCTTTTGGCGATGTTGTGTGATCTATTGTTGTTAGGATTTCTTTAGTTGTATAAGCAAAATTCAAGCTATGTTAGAATTTATGCTTATATTTCTCTGGTTTAGTCTAAGAATTAAAAATCAATACCTTGTTCTGATTTCCTCAGGATCTGTAGTAGGACTAAGCGATTGTTTTTCTCCAAGTCTGTACTGTTGAGAATTCTTGCCTTCGACATAACTATAGAATATATCTGTGCTGATGCTTTTGTCTAAAGCAGGTGGAGGATGTTCCAACTTTTATTTTGGTTTTGCTAACACATTTCCAGTGATTTTTATAAATTATCAAGTAATTAGTTAGCAGTTATAGCTTTGCATCTGCTAGCCAAATGCTGAAAAGTCCAGTCGAACCACTTGAAGCCTTTTATTTCTTTGTAGAATTTATACAAACATTACCTGTCAGGAAGAGTTGCAGGTAAAAGAATGATATGTGAAAGTATTCTACTTCTACTTGTCCAATAAATACGGCCAGCGCACGAATTACCACTGACCAGCGTAGTGTTGGACTTTAAGAAGTAACGCACAAAAACTTAAGGTAGTTCCTTTGCGAGAACTGCAATAAGTGGCTATATTTTTAGTTTTACCTAAATATGAATGAGAACCAAAGGTATAGCTTCACCTGAAAAAGAAAAGTTGTGGTAATTTTCGCTTTAGAAAATTGATTTTTTTCATGGTTGGATTAAGCAGGAAATTGGTATTAGATCTGGTTGAAAAAGTTTCAAGAGCTAATGAGCTAATGGTTGGTTGTATAATACATGTGTAATATGCATTATACAATGTTTTTTTTTAAATTGTATCTATAATCTGAAAACTAAATCCTTAATATATACGCGCGCGCGCGCGCAGAGACGCACTGGAAAAGTGTGACTACGATATCAATTTACTTTACTTTCAGTTTCCCGTGAATCCACTTTATTGGTATAGTAATTTTTATCAGGATTGTTCTAGTTTTTTTAATCCTTAACATATAGTAAATCACTGCCCATCTTAAAAAAAGAGTAACATCTACTAGAAGTTGGGGAAGTAATTAATTAAGCACTTTCCAAGTTCAAACTGAGATGTTGAAATTAATGCGTCAAAAAAGTAAGAAAATGATCCTTTCAATAAAGAACTTTTTTTTAGAACAAAGAACATCTGATGCTTAGATTAAGACGTCTCCACAAGCATCAGCTCTTGAACGTTGCCATGTTTTGCTTATCATTATGAAGAAAGATTCCAGAAAGAAGAGAAGGAACACGAAACTTTACGTTGAAACTACAATCAATCAGCTGGTTCAATTTTATAAAGGGAAAAGTAGATCACCAATCCCTTGTAATCAAGGATTCAAAAAAAAAGAGTGCGTCGAGGAAAAAAAGTTTTTTTTTCTCTAATTAAATCGATCACGAAACCCTTGAGAATTGAGATCGCGGAAATTTCAGATCCTTCTAATTCTTCGAGATCGACATCAAAAAGAAGAGTGAAGGAAACAAAAAAGGTGTTTTCCCCCACCGGTTACATTGTGCTTGATGCGCCGATCATGCTCTAGCTTCTTTGCTTAATTTCTTCCGCCGGCGTTAAATACGAGGAATCCAAGCTCAATCGGCCGTCACACGGCGGCAGCGATGGCTTTGTGAGGTTTGGGCGGCTTTCACCTCTGTTGGATTCCACAGGCTGGAAGGAAAGCCTGCGAGCGAGCTTCCATTTCACCCTGATCTCCTTTCCCTCGTCCATCTCGATCTGCTCCTGCCGGCACTCCTCGCTGCAGAACGGCAAATCTCCTCTGCATCCATCGCTCCATCAACCGATCGATTGCGAAATAGGTCGATTAATGTATTAGGAGGATGCGAAAAGGGCAAACCTGTACATGAAGATGTCGCGATTGCCGGCCAGAGGACGGCGGCATAGGAAGCAAGCGTCGAGGAAGTAGGTCGGTTGCACGTCGTCGAACCCATCACAGAAGAATCTGGGCGACGAGGAAGGCGGCCTCCGAGGGCAGCGGTAGAGGAGGTCCATGGGTGGAGGGGGGCACCCCGAATCGAGATCGGAAGAGGAGACGGCCGAATCGAAGGAGGAAGCCATGAGTCGGTGCGAGACCAAGCGTCTCTGACGATGAGCGAAGCTGATCCGTATTTATATACACAGAAATTGCGAAAAGTGCTTTCTTTCTATTTATTATTTTGCGGTGGAGTGGATTTTGCAATTGAGCCATTGATACTGATAATATTTACAGAACTGACGTTTAAACAAAATTAATTAATTCTCTATAAACTGTATAATATAATATTATCAGCGTAACCTTTAAAAAAGATTACTCTCTGTAATTCTATTATATTAAATGACGCTTCCCATTGGTGAAAAAAATTATCATTTGTTTTCCGTTTAGGATACACTGGTCAATTGAAATTAATAATATGTAGAAAAGTCAACTAAAAATTGAATTAACAGGGAACTAAGTCAATGACTATGACAAGACTAATTGAATAGCTGTTGCTGTCTCTGTGAGTTATATGTATTTTACAAACCCGAACATTGAATAGTCGATTTGTTTCTAATTTTTTTATATTATGTGCTTGGATTTAAAAAAAAAAATTAACAAAAAGTAAGCCTATATCAATTTAGGAAATATGTGCTAACGATATTAAATTTTCAGTCAATATCCATTAGAAGTTGAAATTTCCACAAATAATGTCATAGACTCATAGAGTTGAATAAATTGGTTAAATTGAGATTTTGAAAATTGAATGAGACATTTATTGATTTGGAAAGTCAATTTCACTGCTCATATAATTAATAGTGCTTTTACTAGGAGCTAGAAAAGTTTTTTTTTTAAATTCTTATTTTTAGTTTTACAGAGAATAATTTTTAAAAATAAATAAATATTTATCAGGAACTGTTAACATTCATCCTTAGTAAATTTGTGAAAAATACGAAAATAGAATTGTATCGATGAAAATCAATTGGCATAATAAAAACAACGAAAAGCAATTGGTGCCCTGCGTGCGTTCGCGCGCCGCTGGGCACTCCGCCAAGGCCACGACCTGATCCTCGGTGCCGCCGCTGCGGCTAGCGGCGGAGTTCCTGGCGACGGAGCACGTGCGAGCAGCTGCTGGGCCGGGTGTTGGCCAAGAAGAAGGACGATCGCTTTGCTTCATTTATGACTTTAAACTTTTCTTCTTCTGTTGCTTATTATTATCAATCAATCTTTAAACAAACTTCGGGGTCGACTGCACCCAGAGAGCTACTGATTCTACCGTCGGATAAGATGAAGGTGGGTCTCGAATCTACTTTGAACGGTCGAGATCAATCCTCAGCTTCGGCGCTCCCCTCAACGTCCAGCGGAGGAGCAGTGGAAACCGTTAAGTAATACCTCGCTATAATAAAAGGAGAAATAGCACCCACCGCCACACACACAAAACGAAACGCCTTCAGAAGACAAATTTCAAAACCCTTGGCAATCGATCAACCCCATGGCGCACGGCGAACAATGCGGCGAGGAGTACTGCAAGCTCAAGGACCTCAGGGTACGCTTCGACCGAGTGGTCGAAGGCGATAAGCAAGGAGGAGAGAACGGCGGTGGCGTGGTCGGGTTCACTCGTTGCTTTTGGATTTTATCTCTCCGGGATCGGCTCGTCCGTCTCCTGTCATACTTGAGCCGGTATCTGTTTGTTTCCGTCTTCACTTCTTGACCTGCAAGTTCTCTTATGGTTTTCTCTGAGCTTTATGTTCAAATTTCGTCGATGTCGAATATTTTCAGTTTTCTTAAGATTTAGTCGAATTTGTAAGTGTAACGGGGCGATTTTTATTTTTACTTGGATGCATGAATTGGAGAGTTCCGGCAGCTGATGAAGTGAAAAACCACGTTTCTTACTATCTTTATGATAACGTTTGTTGGGAATACCGGAAGAAACTATAAAAATTACATTATCTCTGTACTGTACGCAAGTTTAATAAATATTTTTTTGATTGTTAACGTATTTGTCTAGATTGTTTCTGTTGGTCTAAAATTCATATGTTGGAGTATGGCGATGCCTACAATTTAGCGAATACTAGTTTACCATTCTAGGACCTTGTGCATGATTTTCTTTTGCAGCTAGTTCTTATATAGCCTTTTCTATTATGTCCCATGTAAATTATATGAAATCCTTTCCTTATTGTATCTTTTAATGACATGTTTGTTCAAAATGAGGGGTTCCTGTAGTATATACCTGTTCTTCTTGATTACCTGGTTGGAATTTCGACTTGTGTCGGAGGAAAGATCACGGTGAAAATTACCTCAATCTCCACAGACCAAGATCGTCGGATATTTCTCTTCACTTCTACACCCTCTTCGCCGAGCCTCCGAACTGAAACCTTGGACGCACTCCTTCCCTTGATAAGGGAAGGAGATACACGCACGGCTTCACGAGGCGGTTCCACGAACTGCCTCTGTGCAGTTCGTGGAACTGCCACGAACTCCCAACATCTCCCACTCATCCAAGGTATGTTACATAAACAAAACGATCACACAGACCATTTTAGAAGAGGTGTTTAGTCACATAGACTAAATCGAAGCAACATCTATTGTCCCAAACGACTAATAGAACATAGATTAATAGTCACAAAGACTAAATGAAACATCAAATTAGAAAATGGTTCGTGCGACAGCAAGCACATTGAGCGTTCAAATGCTAATTAAGAAAGTTGTTACACCTTACATAGCTGCTCATAGAGTAATGCATGCTAAGAGAAGTTGTTACGCCTAACTCAGCCACTCTACATATGATACATAATCATTCTCCCGATGACACAGAGTCATCTCCAGGTGGTACAAAATCATTTATCTTATGACACACAGCCATTCCCCAGGTGACACAGTCATTTTCCAGATGATACAAAATCATATTTCTAGTGGTACGTAACCGTTTACCTGAAACATTCATGTCTTGCTTTTTACCCAGATTAAATAATCTCATTTACATCAATATGAACATCTCTAATCCCTTAAATTGACCATCATATCAAGAGCATGTCTCATATTTCAAATATTTATAAATATTTCTGTACACAACAGAAAAGAGTCGACTAGTGAATAATACTCATTAGATGTAAAACTATTTAATCTTCCTTTTTAGTGTGAATCTATTCATTTTAATCAATCGCTTTTTTAGTCATGTTCCATAGACTGAATCATACATAGTCATAGGTAGACATGCTAAAGTAGCAAACCTTGATTAAAACTTCAAGTAGACACCTAAATAGTCACAAAGGGCAAATTTTGAGATCAACATATAATCTCAAAGGGCTCACATAGTAGAGAAGCAGGGATCCATTCTCCTACTACCCTTAGTGTCGTCTTAGCACATGTGGTATGATTCACATGCTACGATGTCGTCCTCTTTACCAATAAAGAGCGCATGTTTCCCTCAAATTAACATCGTACAGATTTCGATCTAGACATTCCCAATGTCTAATCCAGAATTCAACACATGAATCCAGAATTCAACATATGAATTCTAATCTGGCTCTAAACAGATATAGTAAATGGTGGGTTCATTTACTTCGATCATTTACCACAAAATGATCTTATCTTGATACAAATATCAAGACGACCCTAACTTATAGGCATGTAACAAATTTTACAGCTTCCAAAGCTAACAACCACATAGGTCGACCTATAAGCAACGGTCTTACCTCTATTTATACACAACAAATAGAGATGATTGTCCATGTGAGAGGACCAATCACTACCTGCCAACATGCTTATCGAGATCTTATCACTAGAATGTAACATAACATACACTGAATAGATTATGACTGACATTTCAAACAATCAAATTATAATATTCAATTGTCATTGCAAAACCTGTTATATTCTACGAAGTCCCATGAACTTTACATGCTGACTAAATGACTCTCTAGTCATTGGCTTAGTAAAAGGATCTGCAAGCATAGCTCGTGTAGGGATATACTCAAGAATCACCTTCTTTTTAGCAACAATATCCCTTATAAAGTTGTACTTTATAGCTATATGCTTGCCCTTGCTGTGATATTTGGGATCCTTGGAAAAAGCTATCGACTTAGTATCATGATAAGCAGTCCTGGACTCATTTGTCTTGTGACAATCTTCAAATGCTTTAGGAACCTCCTCAACCAGACTGCTTCTTGCACAGCTGCTGAACATGTCACATATTCAGCTTCCATTGTAGATAAGGTCACACAGGCCTGTTTCTTGCTGTTCTAAGAGATGACGCCACCATTCAACAAGAACGCATAGCCTGATGTTGATTTTCTATCATTTAGGTCCCCATCCCAATCTGCATCTGAATAGCCCTTTAGGCTCATATCTGACCCTTGATAACAGAGACAATAATCTGTCGTCGCCTTCAGATATCTGAAAATCCTTTTTACTGCCTTCCAGTGTCTCGATCCTGGGTTTTACTGGAACCGGCTGACTAAGCCCACTGCATAGCTGATATCGGGACGAGTATACAACATAGTATACATTAAACTACCTATGACACTGACATATGGTTTTTTTATTCATGTCGGCTATTTCAGCTGGAGTCTTGGGACTCATACTTTTGCTCAAAACAGTACCTCTCGCAATAGGTGTCTGTTCATTGTTGCAGTCAGACATGTTGAAATGTTGTAACATCTTAGTTATATAAGACTCTTGTGACAAACCCAAAAGTCTCTTTGATCGATCCCGGATGATCTTAACCCCTAAGATGTATTCAGCTTCTCCCATATCTATTGTGTCAAATTGAGAAGACAGTCACTTTTTGACTTCTACAATAAAACCTATGTCATTTCCTGCTATCAACATATCATCAACATATAATGATAAAATGACATACTTTCCTTTTTCCTTCTTTTAGGAAAACGCAATGATCCTCATTGATCATTTCGAAACCATAAGATAAAACCACTTTGTTAAATCTTATGTTCCATTGTCTTGACGCTTGCTTCAACCCATATATAGATTTCTTCAATCTACATACTTTATCCTCTTGGCCTAAAGCAACGAAACCTTCTGGCTGAACCATATAGATTTTCTCGTCAAGCTCACCATTAAGGAAAGCGGTTTTGACATCCATCTGATGTAATTCCAAGTTATAATGCGCCACAAAGGCCAAAATAACTCGGATTGACACAAACTTCACTACGGGAGAAAATGTCTCTTCAAAGTCAATACCCTCTCTTTGGGTAAATCCTTTTGCAACCAAACGAGCCTTGTATCGGTTAATCGATCCATCAGACTTCCTCTTTATTTTTAGAATCCACTTATTCCCAATAGCCCTTCGGCCAGGAGGAAGATCAACTAACTCCCAAACTTAATTCCGAATCATTGACTCCATTTCTTCTTCCATTGCACTTTTCCACTTATCTCTAACCCTACATCCCAACGCATCCTCAACTGATTGAGGTTCATCTTCGTCAACTGGGAGTATCATCATTGCCTCATTCTCAATATCAAACCTCCTTTTAGGTATGATCTTACGAACACTTTTCCGTAAGTTGGGCTGTTGAGAAGTCACCCCGTGATCAGACACATTACTCTCACTCGGTTGACTAGGTTCAAGTATCCCACTGGACATCTGTCTTGTTGATAACGACTCATCCTCCTCAAAAAGAGGAACTGTCTTATCAACTTCACCCTTTGTTGGGAACTCAGTTTCGAGAAAAGTGGCATCTCTCGACTCAATCTCAGAGATTGTTCCATCTTGTTGCTCACCTATAAAAACATAACCTTTTGAGGTCTCAGAATATCTTATAAAGATACATTTCTTATCTCTAGGTCCGAGTTTTCCATATTTGTGAGAACTATCATGAACGTAGGCAGCTGACCCCCATGGTCTCAGATTGCTCAAATCTGGTTTTCTGCCGATCAGCGTTACGTATGGTCGATGGAGGCCCGACTTTGAAGGCACTTTGTTAAGTATATATGCCGCAGCTAGTAATGCATCTCCCCAATAGGAGACCGGCAAATTAGTCTGCGCCATCATAGACCTAACCATTTCAAGAAGAGTCTTATTTCTTCTTTCAGCAACCCCATTTTGCCGTGGAGTTTCCGGGATCATTAGCTGTCTAATAATCCCCTTATCATTACATGTCGTCTTGAACAAATCAGACAGATATTCACCCCCACGGTCAGTGCGTAAGGCTTTAACCTTACGTTCCGTTTGATTCTCAACTTCGTTCAAATAACAAATGAAATAATCCAACGCTTCAGATTTTTGAGAAATCAAATACACATGACCATACCTAGTGAAATCATCAATAAATGTAATGAAGTAGGAAGCTCCATGCCTAGCCTTCACACTTATCGGACCACAAATATCCGAATGAATCAATTGCAATGGCAAGTCTGCTCTAATAGCCTTTCCAAATGGTTTTCTAGTTGCTTTTCCAGCAAGACAATGCTCACATATAGACAAGCTAATCTTAGCACGAGAGCCCAATAAACTCTCTCTAGCTAATCGATTCATGCGATCTTGTCCTATATGTCCCAATCTAGCATGCCAAACCTCATCAGATATATCCGCATTACTAGTAAGAGCAATATTTGAAAAACAACTATGAATCGCACAATTCACATCAGACACCACATATAGTACCATAAAACCATTAGATAAATAACCATATTCGATTGACACAGAGTCAATCTTAAGTTCTACACAACGACTGAAAAAATTTACAGAGTACCCCAAATCAAGAAGACTAGTAACAGATACAAGATTCCTTCGAATCTCTGGAGCATACAAGACATCATGTAGAAACAAAGTACTTCCACCACGAAGGTTAAGTTTACAAGTGTCGACTCCCTTGACTTCGACTCTTGCATTGTTTCCTACATAGATCCATTTGTTGCCAGCAGGTACCCGGCGGTACTCCACATATGTAACCCGCTCTCGAGCTACATGGTTGGTTGCTCCCAAATCTATAATCCACAAAGGATAAGAATCAGCCATCAACACAGTACTAGTAACAAAATGCTCAGAAGACAGACTAGAAGTTACCTTCTTAGGCTCAGTACACTCCCGAGCAAAGTGGCCCTTCTTGCCACAATTAAAGCAAGATAACTTGCTTTTAGGTTTCTTCCCTGTCTTCTTCTTCTTGATTTGATCCTTCTCAGCAGCAGTAGCAACCTTCTTGTTAGGAATATTGGAACGACTAGAGGGGGGTGAATAGCGTCAATGGAATTCTTTCGCGTTCGTGTCTACAATTTCGTTAGCGCAGCGGAATATAGATATAATACAATAACGAAATGGACAAGCACACACAAAGACACGAAGATTTAACGTGGTTCGGAACCACACGGTTCCTACTCCACGGATCGGGTTCGTACGAACCCTAGCGATGCCAATCACACACCACTATGAAATAACTCCTTCTCGACACGAGTCGGAGGCGGAGAAACCTCTTACAATTGTTTACAACAATAAACAAATAGCTATAAGCAAATACAATGAAATACAAAGCAAAACTAGTAAAGAAAACACTTTACAAATGCTCTTGAATTGCTTGCTTGTTGATCGCTTGAATCGTGGTTGAAGACCCTGATTTGCAACAGCAAATCGCCTCAAGACGTCCAAGAAATCGATTTCTTTTTCCTCTATCACGAGCTCCATATATAGCTTCAACTGTCTTTGGAAAAATCGATCACGGTCGATCGGGACCATCGATCGGTGATCACCGCTGTCGTGAGACAACGGTGTAATCTACGCCGAATAAAATCCAAGCGGCTAGGACATCATCGATGTGATCATGACCATCGATCATCGATGAGCCATCCTCATTGCTCGTCGGCGGTTGAGTGAGACTCCATTTTGTGGCCGAAAATCCGAGCATCTCCGATCGCATGATCACGCGGTGATCGATGCTCATCCATCGATCATTGCCTACCTCTCGGCGATCATTTGCTAACATGAGGTTTTAACTCAAGTATGGTTCCCCCATACTAGCTAGACCACCCTTAGCCTAGACCTAAGCCTTCTAGCCACCTCCATCAGCCTCACGTCTCTCGGATCCCTCCAAGTCATCCGTGACTTGTTCATCCATCGCACTAGCCTTCAGGTGCTTCCATCGGCTATGTCATGCTAACGGTGTCTACACCGCAAAGGCACTTTGGACTTACGCCACCAAGACTCTGCTTGGACTTTACGCCGCCAACCATTGGACTTATGCTGCCAAGACTCCAGCTTGGACTTTACGCCGCCAATATCAAACCCTTGGACTTCTCAAATGCCAAGTCTCAAGCTTGGACTTTCCCTTGTCAACCCATGTTGGACTTTCCATGCTAAGACCATGCTTGGACTTTCCTTGTCAACCCATGTTGGACTTTCCATGCTAAGACCATGCTTGGACTTTCCTTGCCAAGACCCATGCTTGGACTTTCCCAAATGCCAAGTGTCCCACTTGGACTTTCCATGCCAAGTACTCAAGACTTGGACTTCCCTATGACAATTATATTGTCATATGTTTTTGTCGAAA
Organism: Wurfbainia villosa; assembly: GCA_025175895.1. Classification (NCBI taxonomy): domain Eukaryota; kingdom Viridiplantae; phylum Streptophyta; class Magnoliopsida; order Zingiberales; family Zingiberaceae; genus Wurfbainia; species Wurfbainia villosa. Next base: position 121,797,494 of record CM045992.1, read on the forward strand.
CATCAAAACATCACTCGAGTCAAACTCGAGTCTTAGTCAATCGTGACCTGGGCCGATTGCACCAACAATCTCTCCCTTTTTGATGTTTGACAAAAACCAAACAAATTAATTGAGTTAGAATATTAACTCAAATCCCTTACTAATTATCCCAAAATTGGTAATCTTAAACATTCTCCAAATGTTCTCCCCCAAACATTCTCCCCCTTTTTAACTAACATCAAAAAGGTTTTCTCTTCAAGGAGGTCAATGTCTCATGTCCCAATGAGATCTTACAATCTCCCCCTTGATCCAAAAATAAATACCTAGGATGCCTACCATCTTCCTAGTGATAGTTCACATATCACTCAAGAGAGACAATCCTATACTCTCTCCCAATTTCCAAATTGGGTATCAAAAATCCATCAATTTTCTCAATTGATGATACTCTCCCAATAACTTCTCCTCTTCAAGGAGAAAAACACATCCATCATCCCAAGATGGATACCTCCCCCTAAAGGCTTGCTCCCCCTTGACCATTGCACCAACAATGTCCTTGGGAAGCCCCTAAGCCAATAGGAACTCTAAACCATCAAAATTAAGGTTCTAAGTTCAACATAGAACTTTCACTTACCCTAAATTTGATACTTTGACCTAACACAGCTCCTAATCCATATCCAATGAATTTTCACCCTTTATAATACTTCCTAAAGCATATCCTAGGGTTATGAGTGATTAGGAACCTTTTCCATAGTTGAACACGGGCTAAACAAACCTTGTTAACCGAAATCGACTGACATCGACTCTCGACGATGTCGATCGTATCACTCACTCGATCGATCGCCACGCAGGCGATCGGTGATGTAAAATCTCGATTTTCAGCTATCAGAAATGAATTTTGGAAATTCATAAATAATTATACGTAATTCGAAAAATCGTGAAAATTCATACGTATAATACTTATGACACACATAATGGGTGAAAAATATTTGAAAATTCTTTTACCCATAAAATAGTGAGTTTGATACAAAACTCAAAACGATTGAAATTTTCAATGTTTTGGCCCTATTTTGTATCAACTCTATCAATGGTGATTGCTATCAAAAGATAGACTTCACCAAGGTTTTTCAAAATGATTTTAAAATATTTTCAAAACCTTATTTTGGATCATATTCCTTGGGCTCTATGTACATGACTTGTACACATGCTCTCCCAATGATCCACAAATGAAACAAGATGAGTTTTAGTTCATCTAGATGCAAAAACTATGCACCTTGAACTCAACTCATATCCTAACATCTCACATGTATCTAAGGTGTATAAATACACATACATGTCAATTGGATGTGAGATGTGGGTTTTGTTTATCCTAATCTAGGGTTTCATGCATTCTCTAAGGCAACCCTACTTGATTCCCTTATAAATGAGACTTCAAGTGATGTCATAGTCCTTAATTCAATTTCAACCAAATTGTATTAAATGCATGAATGATTATTGTTAGGGCAATCTCTTGCCGTAATATGGTTTTGATGGTGTGGCAAAGGGTTTAAGTGAGTTTGATATGTTGATTTGATATGTGCGTTGAAGTCGTGCAGGACTTAGTAATTCGCACATGGAGCAATGGCGAGTTTCACATCTCATGACTCGTGCCTTGAGTCGGTAAAGGATAGCTTTGCGAAAGTCGTGCGCTTGGAGCATCCGAGGGATCGCCGGACGAGGAGCTTGGAGTGAAGCCGGAGGAAGTAGACTTCGAGGCAAGAGACGCGAAGGAGCATTGCAGAGCCGTGCGCCTGATGCTGCCGAGGGACGTGGCCGCGAACGAAGAAAACTTCAAAGGCGAGGGACTCCGAGGGATGAGAGTGAGCGATTGTAACCCGGGAAGGGTAGCTCTTAGGTGAAACTTGGCCATTTGGCCAAGTGTCGGATGAGTTTTCCCGACACCAGTCGACTGCCATGTCATGGCAATCGACTGCTCTGAGTCGATGGGTCGATCGACTGGTCTAATGTGGCTGAATCAAGTTGATCGAGGTCATTGCCCGACATGGCGGTCGATGATGCGATCGATCGGCTATGAGGCCACGGTCGGTTATCGCGTTGAGGACTCGGTTGACATCGGTCGGTGATGGGTGCCATCGATCGGTGATGTCGATGAATAGTATCCAGCGTGGAAAGCGGTAGTTATTGGCAGCAGCGGACTCGATCAGCGATGGGTGCCATCAGTCGACTGATCCTGTGTCAACGGGAAGAAACCCTCTTCCTCTATAAAAAGGAAGGGGGTAAGGCTTTGGGAGGCTAATGCTTACACTCTAACACTCTCCCAAAGTTCCCTAAAGCTTTCCATCCTCTTACCCAAGCTTATTTTCATTATATTTGTAAGAGGAGTGTTGTTGTAAAGAGGTTACCTCCACCTAGCTTTGTGCAAAGGAGAGATCTAGTGGATAGATTGCGGAGTGATTCACCGTGGACGAATCGGACCGTGGATTAGCGGCGTAGCCGTGAACCACGTTACATTCTTTGTTAGTGTTTGTTTTCTCGTATTTCTATTTGCTTGTCTTTATTAGTCTTCCGCTTGCGCTAATTAGTTTTGTAGACGAGCAAATACCGGCATCCAAACGAAAAGGGCTATTCACCCCCCTCTAGTCGGTCAATCGATCCCCTACAAGTGGTATCAGAGTCAAGGAAAGCTTGTCGAGGACTAACCGCCACAACAAGCAATTTTCAAAATGGCCGGCTCAAACATCCATCCACCGAAGTTCGATGGCGAATTCGCTTGGTGGAAGAAGCGAATGGAGGTATTCTTCGAAACCGACTTTGAAATTCTATTAATAATGGAAAACGGTTTCGAGTTGCCTAGGAACGAGGATGGGGAGCCATTGGAGAAATCGAGGTGGAGCAAAAGGCAAAGAGAAGAATACTTGGCAAATTCAAAGGCCAAGCACCACCTATACAATGTCCTCCCCCAACAAGAAGTCAATAGGATAGGGGAATGTTCTAGTGCTAAGGAGATGTGGGAGAAGCTAGTAGAGCTTCATGAAGGTACCTCGGAGGCTAAGCTAGCAAGAAGAGACCTCCTCCGCTCCCAACTATCAAATATTAAGCTTAAAAAGGGAGAAAAGGTAACTTTCCTACATTCTAGATTTAAAGAAATATTAATTGGGCTAACGAGTGTAGGAGAAAAGCTTTCCAACCGGGATATGGTAATGAAGGTCATAGATGCCTTCCCCCGGTCCTCAAGATGGAGTTCCATGGTGGACTCATTTTATATCTCCAAGAACTTAGAAGTAAGCACCTTGGAGGAATTCTTCTCAACCATGGAGCTCCACGAAACAAGGCTTGAAGGAATACAAGAAGAGCCTAGAATCCAACCTTCAAGGGGAGTAGCTTTGATAGCAAACAAGGGGAAGAAGAAGATAGAGATCCCCTCCTCCTCCGATGACGAAGCCTCTTCCTCCTCCTCTATGGATAGCACCGAAGAAGCCTATATGGTAAGGAGGGTAAGACGTGCTTTAAAAGGTTTTCATTTTCATAAATCTAATGATAGGAATAGAAGACCAAGGGGGAAGGTCATATGCTATAATTGCCAAGGAGAGAGGCACATAAGGGACAATTGTCCCCTCCTAAACAAGAGCAAGGAAGAGAAGAAAAAGAAGGAAGAAAAGAAGAAGAAGAAGGGGAGCAAGAAGAAAGAGGAGAAGAAGGCCAAAGAAAAAGGAAAGTCAATGGCTCTCAAAGCCAAGACATGGGATGACGTTGCCCCCTCCTCCTCATCCGAAGAAGAAGAGCATGTCTACTCCAACCTAGCACTAATGGCTCTTCATAACTCGGATTGCTCCTCCTCCACCGAAAATGAAGAATCAAGCTCAAGTGGAGAGAGCTCAAATGAAGGGGGAGCTTCTACATCCTCATCATCCGAAGAAGAAGAAGAAGACATGGAAACTATGGTAACAAATGCTTCTCCTAAGAAAATAGTTTCCATAATCTCTAGTTTAACTAAGGACTTATTTGGCATGAAAAAGAAAAATAAGAGCATGCTTAATCAAATTAAGGAATTAGAACAAAAACTAGAAAAAGCATGCCTAAATGATAATGTTTCTTCTTGCCATGATGATGCATGCTCACATGACTATATGCCTTTGGATGTTAATGATGCATGTATGGATGAAAATAGGGCTTTAAGAGAAAAGGTAGATTATTTAAATAAAGCCCTAGAGAAATTCACTATTGGCTCCAACACCTTGAACATGATCATAGGGAGCCAAAGGGCAAACTTTAACAAAAAGGGCCTAGGATACAAAGAAAAGAAAAATGAAAAGGCCTACAAATGCCTCATAGCTAGGGGACAAGATAAGAAGAAGGTAATAGCTAGAAAATGGATCCCCAAGGAATATCTAGTGAACCCAATAGGAAAGAACTTATTTTGGGTTCCAAAATCCATCCTTAAGGGTTAGAATAACCCTAGGGTAGTCAACCACATGGAATTAATCTATATCATATTTTGGTTGACTTAGGATGACGGGACAATATTTTTTAGATAGTGTTGGGTGATGATAACGTACCCATAAATAGATAATAATGCTTAAATCATGATGATTGATGTAATTCCTATGTATATTTACAATCATGATTTATGTTTTTGAAATTTGGCACGTTATCATAAGAAATAGGTTTGAATCATGCTTTAGGTAATACTTTATTTATTATCATCATATAATACCTAATGCATAACTATTATTCGATGAATACATGAGTTTCATGATCATAATGTAGAACTCATTCATATATGTCTTTATGATCATGAGGATTATTAGGTTGATACTTAACCTTGATAGAATTGCATGAATATATTGGTTAAGTATGCAAAAATACCCCCTAGGATGCATCTCACACTCACCATAGGCTAACTTGATTGAAAACTTAGCATGAGTGAGATGTTAGGATGATACAAATGTCCACTAATGCCTATGACATTTAGATGGTCATTTAAAGTATCAAAATAGCAATAATAGACCAATCATGGGGAAGACTTATGTTTAATTCATAGACATATTGCCCAAAGATCATGGTTGGATATTTCATATGTTTTCAAAATAATTTCTTACTTTAAAATATATGTATTCATGTTTTGAAACAATTGGATGCAAGACTAGGTGTTAAAATGGATACTCTTATGATCAAAAACCTAGTAGTTTTTAAAGCTTTTGGATTTTTGGTAAATACTTGAAAAGATAATGATTTTTTATGAAAACATATTTTTCATTGATAGATATACTTAAAATAAATGTGTTCCCCAAATTTCATGATTTTTTGAATTTTCTGGAATTTTTAATGCATTTCTGAAATTCGGTCTGAAAATCAGAAAATTTTCACGTGCCGATCATTGTATACGAACACGATCGTGATGGCCTAAATATCAGACCAGTAAAGGCTGAATTCTGACTTTTAAATCAACTTGTGGTATTTTCTTTCTTTTAGACTTGATGTCTTGTGCTTTTAACTTAGTGATAATCTTTTTTATGGTGTCAAAGGGGGAGAAAAAAATTATGTTTAAGTTAATTATAAAAGGGGGAGAAATACATAGAGAGTTTCATGGATTAAGGGGGAGTTGTATGTTGCTATATCATGATTACGTTTACATGCTTTCTTTCCTTAAAATTTATATCAAATGTTTTTACCTAACTTAAACGGATTGCCACACATCAAAAAGGGGGAGATTGTTAGGGCAATCTCTTGCCGTAATATGGTTTTGATGGTGTGGCAAAGGGTTTAAGTTAGTTTGATATGTTGATTTGATATGTGCGTTGAAGTCGTGCAGGACTTAGTAATTCGCACATGGAGCCATGGCGAGTTTCACATCTCATGACTCGTGCCTTGAGTCGGTAAAGGATAGCTTTGCGGAAGCCGTGCGCTTGGAGCATCCGAGGGACCGCCGGACGAGGAGCTTGGAGTGAAGCCGGAGGAAGTAGACTTCGAGGCAAGAGACGCGAAGGAGCATTGCAGAGCCGTGCACGATCTTTGCAGGGGCGTGGCCGTGAGCGAAGAGAACGAGGGACTCAGGGATGAGAGTGGCGATTGTAACCCGGGAAGGGTAGCTCTTAGGTGAAACTTGGCCATTTGGCCAAGTGTCGGATGAGTTTTCAGACACGGTCATTGTCATGTCATGGCGGTCGGTCGATCGATCTAAGTCGATGTTCGATCGGCGGTCTAATGGCTTCGGATCGTTGACGACGATCGGCCCGAAAGTCGGCCTGAGGACGGTCGTTGCCGCGATGCGACCTCGATCATTGCCGATGGGCCGATCGGCCCGATCAATGGATTTAGCCCGCGATGGGTGGCCCGTGATTGGGCGGCCCCTCTTCCTCTATAAAAAGGAAGGGGGTAAGGCTTTGGGAGGCTAATGCTTACACTCTAACACTCTCCCAAAGTTCCCTAAAGCTTTCCATCCTCTTACCCAAGCTTATTTTCATTATATTTGTAAGAGGAGTGTTGTTGTAAAGAGGTTACCTCCACCTAGCTTTGTGCAAAGGAGAGATCTAGTGGATAGATTGCGGAGTGATTCACCGTGGACGAATCGGACCGTGGATTAGCGGCGTAGCCGTGAACCACGTTACATTCTTTGTTAGCGTTTGTTTTCTCGTATTTCTATTTGCTTATCTTTATTAGTCTTCCGCTTGCGCTAATTAGTTTTGTAGACGAGCAAATACCGGCATCCAAACGAAAAGGGCTATTCACCCCCCTCTAGCCGGCCAATCGATCCCCTACAATTATGACATTAGAAATGTTATAAATAAGCATATGCTCATAGTCATGATGTCATGGCATAAGATGAAATCTAAAAACACATGACATTTGAAACCTTAATCCTAAACATGAACATGACATATAAAATCATAGAACTAGGTATGATGTCATGACATGACATATGGCAATCAAAGCATGACATATAAAATGTATAGGTATGGTAATACCTAAATTTTAATATTAATTTACATTTGATATAGTTAGATATATTTTGTCATATTATCATTAATCTCCCTAGTGTGCCAAAGACCCAAAATGACACACTAACACTCTAAACCCTAATTGTGCCAATTTGATCATTTTATCAAACTTCATAACTAATATTGGCACATCCTAAAATCTTTTAGGATTATAATTCAACCCTATTTCCAAGGTATCCATAACCTTGAAAATAACCTAAAATGTCACCTTTATCATGGTTGAGTTAACTACCCATCCACTCAAGGTTGGCACATCCTAAACCCACCTAGCGTGAATCAATCACACTCTTAGGAACCCAAAACCGATTTGAGCTCCTATGGTTAATTAGGTATTCCTTAGGGATAACCTCCCTAGATACCTTCCTAATGACCCTCCTAGGCTTGTTAGCCTTGGTCATTTGGATCTTACCTAGGTTGACTCTAGGGGTAACTCCCCTTGCAACCTTCTTAGTGGCCACCCTAGGTTTCCTAGAAACCCTAGCCACTAGGCACACCCTTTGGTCAACTCTAGGGAAGACTTCCCTATTGACCTTGGTCTTCCTAGACCTAGTTAATGTTCCATAGTCAAATTGAACACTATGATAAGTCACCTTGGACTTAGGTTTGTGACCCAAACCATTTTTGCCCTTGGTTGACTTTTGACTCTTAGGTCCTAGATGTTGACTTTGACTTCTTGACCTAAGAGTTTGACCATTAGACCCTTTAAATTGATTTTGCATAATGTTAAGGGTCTTTTTAAGTTTTTCAAGCCTTGACCTCAAGACTTGATTTTCTTTTTCTAATTGCCCAATTTTAGAATTTTGATTTAAACCATGGGCATTGTACTTCCTAGGCATATGCATAGTCCATTTAGGGTTAAAACCTAGATGTTCTTGTATTTTCTTAATAGATTCCCTAGGTATGATTTTTCTAGGGACATTAGTCCCAAATTTCTCCTTATTCTTAAGGTGAACATTCTTAGCTTCTAAACAAATATATTTGTTATTTCTAGCATGCTCTTTATGATACATAGCAAAATTGCTAAAATTAGTTCTAGCATGCTTTTTAACGTTTAAATTAGGCCAGACTTATTTAAATGTACCTTAGGGTTTGCCTTAGTGGCTCCCCCTACTTGTGATGCTCCTTCTTTGGTCTTTTTGCTTCCCCTAGGACATTGATTCCTATAATGTCCTTTTGCATTGCATTTGAAGCATATGATGTGCTCCTTGCTCTTAATATTTTGGGAATCGACGTCCGTTGACTTTTGTTGACTCTTAGGCGCCGGAGGAGCTTTCTTAGGCTTCTTTGAGCATTTTCTCTTGTAATGCCCATACTCCCTACACTCAAAGCACATTATATGATTTTTATTTGAAAATAAAGTGTTTGAGTTACCTAGGGTGGTGGTAGGTGCCAGAGTTGAATTTTGAGCTTCCTCATTTTGATCGGATGTTGAAGGCTCTTCTTGAGGTTGCTTCGGTGTAGAGGATGGTCTCTCCTCCTCAATCCTAGAGGTAGATGCTTCTTCCACCTCTTCTACTTCTTCTTTCTCCGATCCGGAAGTTGACTCCATCTCAACTTCTGATTCCTCACTTTCACTTGAGGATGAACTCTCCTCATGGAATCTTGCCAATTTTCTCCATAGCTCCTTGGCATACATGCAATCCCCTAGCTTGCACAAAACATCATTAGGGATTAAATCTTCCAAAAGTTTCGTTACCTTAACTTCGGTCTTGAGCTTTTGGCGTTGCTCTTGGGTCCACTTTTTCAATTTTAGGACATTCCCCTTCTTATCCCTAGGGGGTTCAAGGCCTTCAATGAGGATGAACCAATCCTCTATGTTCATCATCAAGAATGTTTCCATTCTTGCTCTCCACGCCGGAAAATCTTCTGGATCATATGGAGGTGGAGCATTGATATCCCATCCAAGCTTGTCTTGGAATTCCATCTTCACCCTCTAGCGTCTTGCTCCCGGTTGTTAATCCGTTGAAGAGCCCCGGACTCTGATACCACTTGTTAGGAATATTGGAACGGCTAGAGGGGGGTGAATAGCGCAGCGGAATATAGATATAATACAATAACGAAATGGACAAGCACACACAAAGACACGAAGATTTAACGTGGTTCGGAACCGCACGGTTCCTACTCCACGGATCGGGTTCGTATGAACCCTAGCGATGCCAATCACACACCACTATGAAATAACTCCTTCTCGACACGAGTCGGAGGCGAAGAAACCTCTTACAATTGTTTACAATAATAAACAAATAGCTATAAGCAAATACAATGAAATACAAAGCAAAACTAGTAAAGAAAACACTTTACAAATGCTCTTGAATTGCTTGCTTGTGTTGGTGCAATCGGCCCAGGTCACGATTGACCAGACTCGAGTTTGACTCGAGTGATGTTTTGATGTTTGACAAAGGGATTTGACAAAATGGATTGACATTGATGTTGGACATTGATGTCGGTTAATATGTTGGGGAGATTGTTTATACAATCGACCCAGGTTATAATTGACTTTGATGGTTGACTAGGGTTGACCATGTGATTATGAGAAAGTCCAAGCATGGGTCTTGGCAAATGGAAAGTCCAACATGGGTTGGCAAAGGAAAAGTCCAACATGGGTTGGCAAGGAAAAGTCCAAGCATGGGTCTTGGCAATGTAAAGTCCAACATGGGTTGGCAAGGAAAGTCCAAGCATGGTCTTGGCATGAAAAGTCCAACATGGGTTGGCAAGGGAAAGTCCAAGCTTGAGTCTTGGCATTTGAGAAGTCCAAGGGTTTGATATTGGCGGCGTAAAGTCCAAGCGGAGTCTTGGCAGCATAAGTCCAATGGTTGGCGGCGTAAAGTCCAAGCGGAGTCTTGGCGGCGTAAGTCCAATGTGCCTTGGCGGTGTAGACACCGTTAGCATGACATAGCCGATGGAAGCACCTGGAAGCTAGCGCGATGGATGAACAAGTCATGGATGACTTGGAGGGATCCGAGAGGCGTGAGGCTGATGGAGGTGGCTAGAAGGCTTAGGTCTAGGCTAAGGGTGGTCTAACAAGTATGGGGGCACCATACTTGGGTTAAAACCTCATTCTTGAGGTTGACAGTCGACTGACATTATGGCCGGTTCGACTGCCGTGAGTCGACTTGAGTTCGACTGCCAAATTAGAGCTGGGATTGCTCACGGGCATTTGCTCATGGGAGCGATCGGTGATGGCTCTGCGATCGCGAGGATGGCGATCGACCCGGTCAGTGTCGAGCGAGCGCTCCGTAGCCGGAGGCGATCGACTACGAGCGTTAGCGATCGGCGCCAATGTTGGCAGTCGACTGCCAAGAGATCCGTTGGAGTTTTTCCAGCGTGGATCGATCCGTTGTCTCACGACAACAGTGGCATCAGTCGACTGGTGACTTATGGCAGTCGACTGATAGGCGGAAATCCAGCCCGACGTAAGTTATAAAGGCAGCTCGGAATGAGGGTTTTAGCAGCGATTTTCTTGGGCGAAATTGAAGGGGGAAGTTGGTGCTTTCCAGTCCTTCAAAGCTAGTTCAAGGCAATCAAAGATCAAGCAATCCAAAGCTCTTGTAAAGTTGTTTTTCCTTTACTTGCATTGTATTTCCTACTTGTATTTGCTTGTATCTTGTGTATTACTTAGTGTAATCCTTGTACGAGGTTTCTCCACCTCCGGATTGTTCCGAGAAGGAGTTATTGTTGATTAGTGAGTGCGTGTGCATCACTAGGGCTCTTTAGAGCTCGATCCGTGGAGTAGGAACCGTTCGGTTTCGAACCACGTTATATCCTTGCGTTTGTTCGTGATTGTTGTATTTCGTTATTGCTTTCATTTCTATATTCCGCTGCGCTAACGAAATTGTAGACACAATCACGATCGAATTCCATCTTCATACGGTCACAACGCTATTCACCCCCCCTCTAGCGCCCTCAAATCTCCAACAGCTTGTTGATCGCTTGAATCGTGGTTGAAGACCCTGATTTGCAACAGCAAATCGCCTCAAGACGTCCAAGAAATCGATTTCTTTTTCCTCCATCACGAGCTCCATATATAGCTTCAACCTGTGCTGGAAAAAGTCGATCAGTCGACTGATCGGGACCATCAGTTGACTGATCACACTATTGCTGTGAGACAACGGTGTAATCCACGCTGAATAAAATTCAACGGCTAGGACATCAGTCGACTGATCATGACCATCAGTCGACTGATGAGCATCACTCGACTGCTCGTCTCAGCAGTCGAGTGAGACTCCATTCTGTGGCCGAAAATCCGAGCATCAGTCGACTGATCACATGATCACGATCATTGCTCCATCACCGATCGCTTACCTCGCGTCATCGCTAGGCTCATAACGGTCAAACCCTAGTTGACTCGGTCCAGTCGACTGTCACATGGCATCAGTCGACTGACACACCTCAAACATGAGATTTTAACCCAAGTATGGTTCCCCCATACTTGCTAGACCACCCTTAGCCTAGAACTAAGCCTTCTAGCCACCTCCTTCAGCCTCACGCCTCTCGGATCCCTCCAAGTCATCCGTGACTTGTTCATCCATCGCGCTAGCCTTCAGGTGCTTCCATCGGCTATGTCATGCTAACGGTGTCTACACCGCCAAGGCACATTGGACTTACGCCGCCAAGACTCTGCTTGGACTTTACGCCGCCAACCATTGGACTTATACTGCCAAGACTCCAGCTTGGACTTTACGCCGCCAATATCAAACCCTTTGACTTCTCAAATGCCAAGTCTCAAGCTTGGACTTTCCCTTGCCAACCCATGTTGGACTTTCCATGCCAAGACCATGCTTGGACTTTCCTTGCCAACCCATGTTGGACTTTCCATGCTAAGACCATGCTTGGACTTTCCTTGCCAAGACCCATACTTGGACTTTCCCAAATGCCAAGTGTCTCACTTGGACTTTTCATGCCAAGTACTCAAGACTTGGACTTCCCTATAACAATTACATTGTCATATGTTTTTGTCGAAACATCAAAACATCACTCGAGTCCTGGTCAATCGTGACCTGGGCCGATTGCACCAACACTTCTTTCCCTTTCCCTTCTTGTACCATTTTTTCTTGGATCCAGATGATTCAGCAGAACCGACATCCAAATAGGCTTGGCCAGAAATCCTCGCGGATTCTACTCTCTCAGCCTCCAGCTCAACATGGCGTGAGACATCAGCGAAAGTCTTAATACTCTCGCTGTGAGTTAAGGTCTACTTCATGGTCTCCCAAGAATCGTGAAGAGAACGAATAACCGCATGAACCTGTTGTTCATCGGTCAACTCATGACCGGCAGTTTTCAGCTCCCGAATCATATTTGACATCTCCCTGAGATGTTGAACCATCGTTGCATTCGGGCGCTTCTTGTAGCTGTCGAATCTGATCGTCAGCTGCCGAAGCTTACTCAGACTTATTCCACTGTATCTTTCTCTGGGCTAAGTGCATGGACTCATACTCTAACACTAGGTCATCCACCATTGAACTTATCAATATGCCCTTAGCAGTGGAATCCTTCCTTTTCCATATCTTATAGGTATCAAGGTCACGTCTGTACTGTGCTGCATTACTCTCAACAGGTTCCATCATAACCTGATTAACAGCCTCTAGGACTTCCTGTTCCTCAAGAACATACTGAATCTTGAGTGTCATATTTTATAGTTATCCCTATTCAGTTTTTCACTTTTGTTCAATTCAGCTATGATGTTTTTAGTTGTCATAACCTAACATAAATAAATACATTATTTAGTTACTCAGTGTATGCTTTTATGTATGTAATCTCAAAAATAAACTCAAGATAAATATGATCTGGTTTACAAAATCAAGTGACAACTGCGTTATCACTCATCATTTGTATGTGCCAATCAGACTTATATTGATATATTTTATTACATACATTCCACTTAATGATATTAATCATTATTACAACATGATATTACACATTAAATGAACATATCATTATATACTCATTTGAACTAATCAAGGACATATTCAATAATCATGTATCATGTAGAGTTAACAGCATTAAATGAACACATCATTAAAATAAACATGCTATACTGTGTCAACAAATAACAAACTCTACAAAGAATGTAACAGATTACATTCTTCCTACTCATAAACTAAAAACAACTCTTAATAGACTAGATAAGCAATTACTGCTCCCACTAGGATAAGCCCTAGCGCAGCAGTAATCATGACATGTCCCCTCCGTCTGGACTCAACTACAATACTCTCTGCTGGAACACTCACAGGCAACACATGCTGCTCTGATACAGAATCCTTTAAAGACCTCACTAGTCGAGAACCAAAATCCTCCACAGGGTCTTCTTCAGGATCCTCTTCACAGTCAGCATAGTTAATCAGCTCTGTGCACAACTGGGTATATAAAACGCGTCCTTCATGTAACCCCCAAAATTGTCGTGCCGCGTCAGCAAGATTATCGGGCAATGAACGAATCAACGCCCAAATCTTGTAGTTATCTAATACTGGAAACTCCTGCAACTCGAGCTTCCAGAATAGTCTGTCCATCTTTCCAATGTGTCCAAGGACTCCATGGTAAGGGTCATAGTCCAAATCTTCGATAGCCTCTCTATACCGATTGCGCAATACATCGCGCCGGGTCATAGTGATATACATCCGCGCTATCTGTAAAATTGAAATAAATCATGTCAGTATATAACCGACAAGACCAGTACTAATACCGGTATATTCCAATTAATCAAGGCACAGAACAAATACACATTTATCAAGAAGAACTAAACTTCTTGAATTTTAGGCTACATTTAATTGACCCAGTGATCAATCAATTTTGACTCATAGACAGTCATAAACTAGTTCTATCTTTGAGTTATTCAAAAATAATTTTTTTTTAGAATCTGTACAAAACAAAAACAAAAAAAAATATTTATTTATGAGTTTTTCGTGTTAACAGGGCGGCGTATCAAGACAACACAGGCGTGTTATCATTGACACGTCCGTGTCAGGAGTTCCAGCGCTCAACACGCCCTGTTCAGCAACCGACACGCCCGTGTGGGCCGCGACACGCCTGTGCCTTCAATCGGCGTGGGCGTGTCGGCCGCGACACGCCTGTGCCTTCAATCGGCGTGGGCGTGTCGGCCGCGACACGCCTGTGCCTTCAATCGGCGTGGGCGTGTCGGCCGCGACATGCCTGCTGTGCCTTCAATCGGCGGCGCCGCCGCCGATTAATGCGGCGTCGCTTCTGTAAATGTCGGGGCGGTGAACGAGCATCCACCGCTTATGCGCCGCCTTCGAGGAGGTCGCCCCCGAAAGTCGCCGCTACCGTGGTCTCAACCTCCGAGGTCGCTGCTACTGTGGTCGCACAGGCAACGGCGACCGCGACACCTCCGAAGGACCGCATGGGGTCGCCTAGGCGTCGAGGATCGCTCCACCTGCGAGCAAGGCAGAGCGCTGGCCGTTGCCGTGGGCATCGCCAGCCATTGAAGTCGGCCGCCCGCCGGCGCTGTTGACTCCAACAGCGCATCAAACAGAGAAAAAAAACTCTATTCTCGTCTTCCGGCGAGGAAAATAAATTTGAACAGGTAAAATCTTTCCAGAAAAATTTGCTCTGATACCAATGTAGTATATACCTATTCTTCTTGATTACCTGGTTGAAATTTCGACTTGTGTCGGAGGAAAGATCACGGTGAAAATTACCTCAATCTCCACAAACCAAGATCGCCGGATATTTCTCTTCGCTTCTACACCCTCTTCGCCGAGCCTCCGAACCGAAACCTTGGACGCACTCCTTCCCTTGATAAGGGAAGGAGATGCACGCACGGCTTGCTCGAGGCGGTTCCACGAACTGCCTCTGTGCAATTCGTGGAACTGCCACGAACTCCCAACAGTTCCTTCGAGGAATGTAGATGCAGTAAATCAAGCAACTTATATGCAGCGCAGACATCATTTTCTGCTGCATATGAGTTTGATTTTATCAAGCGACTAAGTTCTTTGTTTTTAGAACTTATAAGTTGGGTTAGTTTATGATTTGTTCTTCCTTATATTGTAGAAGAAGTCCGAAACTGAAGATAAGTTCCCTTTCTTGTTCTGAATGAGGAGAATAAATTGATACTTCTTCCTTTGGTGCTAATACATAAAGAAGCACCATCCTCAGAGCATCCATTTCCATGGACTGACATCTTGCACACTGCTAGTGCTTCTGAAATGGACTGCTCATTGGATAGATGGTTTCATGTTGGATGTCAGGTATGAATTATTGCAACTTTTAGTTACACCCCGATGCTGGCAGTCTAGTTGTTATATACTTGCCTTAATAGTTGGTACGGATTCTGTTATTAATCATAAATAAACTCCTGTCTCTTGATCGCAGGATTGACTCAATTTGAACATGACCTTATATATCTCATACTTTTTCTTTATGCTTTAACCATTACCTTATCCTATGGAAAGCTTGAACGATTATAGGGGTTGGGATTCAGGATTACTGCAAACCTGAACTCTTCGAACTGTGAAAGTGTGAAGGCAAGTATTCTCACATTGCCTGAAACCTATTATACTTGGTTCTTCGTTGATCAATCCAGTTATCGAACAGGGTTATATATCCGACAAAGGAATGCTTGTGCAAGCTGAGGTTTTACACATACGAGATGAACACCCATTGTAGTCGCGAAGCCTCTATGAAACAAGTGCTTTGTAGAGCCATGGTTCCCACAGTGTATAGTTATCATACATGAAGAAGACTTGCGTCCTGTCTGATGCATTGGAAGATGGACTTACCTCCTTAGCTCCAAGATGCCATCTCCATTGCTGTGAAAATTGGACAAGCTCTGGAGAGAGTCATTAGCTGGAGCAAGGCAAGTTGACTCCTTTACTCCCCGTGGATGTAAGTTAAACTCTGACAAATTTAATGCACTTTCGTTTATTTTCTTTAGAACCTGCTTTCCTTTCTATCGTCTTTGTCATGCATTCTTACACATTCTGCACCATGTTCTGGGGCAAAAATGTACAAAACCTCGGTCGCCACTCTTTAATTAGAGAAAATTTCAGTGTGTCAGTAGTTAGTTAGTTTTTTTACATTCCCCCCAGTATATTTTGACAGATTGCAGTTTGCCCTTCACCTTTTGCAATATCACTTCACGCCTAGCGTCTAAACCTTGTGTCAGCCGGGGAAAAGTTTTATTTGACTCTTATAATTTATCTCATTTTTCCAAATTTCCTCAGAGTTGTAAAATCATCCAAATGCCCTTAGATTTTCCAAAGTGCATGTTAATACTAAGACAGAAAAATGACATCCATACATTTGACATCTATCGAGTGCCACGAGGAGCATGTGTCAATACATCTTGAAAAGCGTCAAGTTGGTTCGGGCTGAGCATGGTCTGAGTTAGCCTTGTTTGGACCAACTATATCGGTCCGACTTGACTCTATGGTACTTGGGTCGTGACAGACTCGGCACAGACTAAGTAGAAGTCAGGTTATGTCAAGCAACTAAAATAAAAGGGATTTGAAAACGTCAAAGTCATAGCAATGACATACACGTGATAAATTCAACCAAATAAAACGAGAACTCGGCCTGAGAGAAAATAAAAATATTTCAAAACAGCGGGTCAAACGTTCATCGCCAATCATGACCACGTTTCCTACGATGGCCGCGATGCCACGGAAACTCATCAATTTCACAAATGATATGTCGTTCGAGTCACAGGACACCGTTCCAACTACAAATAATCTGACCTCACACCGTGAATGACTTCATCACAGCGACGTGGTTCCCTTTCGTCCGCTGTATCGGAGCGAAACAGATGCTGCCCGTCTGGATCGAGACATTAAGAAAAAAAAAAAATAAGAGACAGTATTTGAGTTAGCCCGGCGTTGATCCAACGAATTCATTTAAAGCATCGCCAACTCACTCTATCAATTAATTCGAACCCGATAAGCTCAATTTGCGAATATATACAAATAGACATATTATTTTGGAGGCATTTACTCGGATTTAAAACTTCAAATGGATTGCTAAATATAATTTAATCTTTTAGATTTTTGATAAAGTATGCTATTTTTAAATCATATTCTGATTATCATTTCATCTAGTCGAACAAAATGTTCTTTCTAACAAAAAAAACCGATCCGTTAACGGAGGAAGCTATAAACGGCGGCTTCAATCTCTCCTCGACGAGTTGATTTCTTACGCCGCAAGGTCGCTCGTGCCTGGCTGCAACTAGCGGAGGTTGATTTAATCGCCCACAGCGCAAATCCATATTTTTCCAGCTGCAGACTCTTCTAGCATAAGGACTTCAGTAGCCGTTTCTTTCTCCTTTCTCTGCTCTTTTCTCCATGGCGATTGTGGCGGACATCGGCGGTATGGCAGTTCGGAGTATGCCGGAGAGTTCCCGCCTGGTTTCGTCGCGGCTTGTCTCTCTGATCCGGAGTTCTTCTGGAATGCGATGGGGCTTGCGGTCCAGGCGGGTTGCGGTGAGATCGATGGTTATAGCGGAAAGGGGCGGAGGCGCGCAGTACTCTGGGGTTTCCGCTAACCATCTCGACTCGGTGAGTTGAACTGACCTTAATCTTTGAAATTAAATATTTTACTTACAAAGATCGAATTCTAAGATTCTATTGATGTAATAAATTCATCTTTTCGGTACTTTAAATGTGATGTTTGATTGTTGGGTTCAATTTTGTATTTACTGGTGAACTTTAATCGGACCAGTTGGTTATATTCTATTGGGCTCTTATACGTATGACTCTGTGACCATCCTGATTTGACAATGTGGGAGTGTACAGATTCTAGTATGCTAGTTTAACCCCTACAGTTCAGTGAATTGTTTCTGGTAAAATTTTCCATATTCTTTGGGTTGCTGTTATAGGATTTGAATTTCAAACTCATGTGAAAAAAATGAAGTTGAGTTAAATTCATGGGCTAAAATAATGTGTACCATCCATCTGAACCTTTACTAAAAGAATTACTCTTGTGAACTTCAGCCAGACACTGTGCATGAGAGGGAGACAGTTACAGCATCAAATCTTGAAAGGAAAACGAAGATAGTTTGCACAATTGGCCCTTCATGTAACACACGTGAGATGATATGGAAACTGGCAGAGGCAGGAATGAACGTTGCAAGGCTTAATATGTCCCATGGAGATCATGAATCACATCAGAAGGTCATTGACTTGGTAAAAGAATACAACGCTCAGTCCAAGGACAACGTTATTTCCATAATGCTAGATACTAAGGTATGTGCGTCTTGTGAACATCACTTAGCTCTTACTGTTGACTTATCAAGGTGCATTTCTAAAATTCTTGACATTGTGTATATCTCATATTCTTGAGATTTGGCTTATTACGTTGCCAGAATATGCAGTTAATATTCTCTTGTCTATAATTCCTTTTCTCTTTAGGACTCTTCCGTTAATATTGTTGCTTCATCTTATTTAAGTGAATGCCGTTCAGTATGATGCCTTAAATTAAATTTTCCAGCATAATAGACATGGTGAATATTATTCTTAACCAACTGTTTCAACACTACCTGCAAGCATGCAGCAGGGCGAACTTGTGATAAATTTCATTGTTTGCTGAAAACACAAAAAACTTCAGAATTCTAGTGGCCATGTTATTTAAATTTTTTTTTTCTGATTCATTAACTTATCAACAAAAACTTCTTCCTTTCTTGGCATAAATTGGATGCCACTTATATGCATAATGGTGGCAGTTTTGTATTGGACTGAAAAATTTTGTGACGAGGTTCTCCTAGCATTGGCATGTTATGTCAATCCTGCTTTCTTATTTGGTTTCACCTTTAAAATGATATCCACTGAAGAAATGCATGACTGATATTTTTAAGCAGAAAGGAGGATTCCTCCCCATTGAAAGCAATTGCAAAGCTTACATATGAGCTATATCTTTGATTACTAAGTGAGAAAGAACAGATAAAACACAAGTACATATACTTAATCTGACACTGTAGTCATATACACTATACAGGGCCCTGAGGTAAGAAGCGGGGATGTGGCTCAGCCTATCTTGCTCAACGAAGGGCAAGAGTTCAATTTCACTATCAAAAGAGGAGTCAGCTCAAGAGAAACTGTCAGTGTAAACTATGATGATTTTGTTAATGATGTCGAAGTTGATGACACACTTTTGGTTGATGGTAAGTATACTTTTCAGATGCTTCTTGGTTTTAGATGTTTCTTAAAATGTGCATACCTTGATTGTATAAATGTGTTTCTTAAAATTTAGATGCCTTGATTGTATAAATGTGTTTCTTAAAATGTATCCGCCTTCATTGTATAAATGCTTCTATAAAATATATAAAACTGCAATTAGTTTATCAGATGATGATCGTCTTGGTAATTAAAAAACATTTTGATTGCATCGCTTTATTTAATCTTATCACCGACCTATGATGGATGTACATCTGCGTCAACTACTGTGGCTAATCACGATGCCCAATTCCATATGCAAAATTTGTTGCTTTTTTGAATTAAAAAATGACAATGGTGCATTTAATTGCAACAAATGAAAAAGTGGATTTTCATGTCTTTCTTCTTCTTTTTAATCAGTTAGACAGCATTTACTTTCTCATTGTTTTGTGTATGGGTGTTGCTGTATTAGCTCTTGCATACCATCAGGTATAACATAGGTCCTTTGGTATCCTTTAGGAGGAATGATGTCGTTATCTGTGATATCCAAAACTGCTGACACTGTCAAATGCAAAGTAATAGACGGCGGAGAACTGAAATCAAGACGTCATTTAAATGTGAGGGGCAAGAGTGCTACACTTCCATCCATTACAGGTGCTTTGCCCTTCGTATTCTTCTCTTGTCAAAGAATTTATACAATTTTTTCTTCCATCGTGAAAATTCTTTACAAGTATATTTAATCACCTTTTGAGTTTGATCCTCCTACAGATAAGGATTGGGAAGATATTAAGTTTGGCATGGAGAACCAAGTTGATTTTTACGCTGTGTCATTTGTGAAAGATGCCAAAGTGTTACATGAACTTAAAGACTACCTAAAAAGTAAATTTATAGCTTTAGCCTTTAATTAAAGCTTTCTGTAGATTCATTCACTGTTCATAAATCACAACATTTTTAATTTTTCAATTTTTTTTACTACCTTAAAGGCCACAACGCTGATATACACATAATGCCCAAAATAGAAAGTGCTGATGCAATTCCAAATCTTGATTCAATTATATCGGCTTCAGATGGGGTAAGGAATGTTGATGTTCATCTATAGTTAACATTAGATTTGCAAAGACTATCATGTGACAGATAGACTTTATTATTGCCTAATCAATTGCTTCTTCCTATTTTGACAAAAAAAGAGTATTGAAATATTGTAGGCAATGGTGGCTCGTGGAGACCTTGGTGCAGAACTTCCGATTGAGGATGTTCCTTTGCTGCAGGTGAAACATTTAATTGCTAAATCTATTTAGTTTTTCTTTTTATTAGTTTGAAGCATCAAATCTCAGCTATGGCTTCTAAATGAGACTATGCGAGTGCACAAGTTTCAAGTATTATCACAAAAAAAAATAGTAACGTGCTAAAGATGATCTGATATCCTCAATTGGTTACTATTGCATCCTTGAACTCTCATACAATCTATTAATATAATTTATAATATAATGGATTTAGATGATATCATTTAATTTTTACTCTCGGGTTAAAAGTTCAGGTCTATTGGAAAGTCCATAGAACAGGGTTAAAGTTAATCTAGTTATATTTGCCAGAGGAGTCTGAATATAGATGACACATTTTCTTTCGAGAAAAATCAAACGTGTCGTATGTGGCTTGTTTATCGTTTAACTAGTGAAATTTAAACACTTGTTGATTTTGAATCTCTTCCTTTTTATATTTCTTTATTCTCTTACCACACATGTTTGGAACTTAAAAAATTTGCAATGCAACTTTGCAGGAGGAGATAATTAGAAAATGTAGAAGCATGAGAAAACCAGTAATTGTAGCAACAAATATGTTAGAAAGCATGATAAATCATCCAACCCCAACCCGAGCTGAAGTTTCTGACATAGCAATTGCAGTTCGAGAAGGCGCAGATGCCATCATGCTGTCTGGGGAGACTGCCCATGGGAAGTGAGTTAGAATACTCTTTTATTTCTTTCTCGTGCTATCTCGATTTGCCAATTTGTTTATGGATTTGTATGGCCACAAAATGTTATCCTGTCTAAATTAATTGAACCTTGATTCTAGGTATCCACTGAAAGCTGTTAAAGTAATGCATAATGTGGCACTAAAAACTGAATTGTCAATATCGAAAACTGTGGGGGATCCTATTCCTGCTAAAATGATCCAGGTAACCCATCTTTAAGAACGCAGCATGAATTCTTTCTTTTACACTGTCGCCTCACAATTGATTCTGGAGTTGTACGATGCAAACCCCATCCTTCTCTTGCTTTGCAGGCTGTAAATGAAGATTCTTCCCCTAGCCACACAAGCGCGATGTTTGCTTTACATGCGACAACAATAGCTAACACTCTTGGCACTCCCATTATAGTTTTCACCCAAACTGGATCGATGGCTGTGCTTTTGAGCCACTACCGTCCATCGTCTACCATATTTGCATTCACAAATAAGTAAGCAACATGATGTTACCATCTCACATATGTTTGTATGAACTTCCTTTACCGTACAGGTCATCGCAAAATGAGAGTCTGAGACGTTAACTTTTACGCATATTTGGCAGGGAAAGAGTGAAGCAGAGATTGTCGCTGTATCACGGAGTTACGCCTATCCATATGGAATTCTCTAACGACGCAGAAGAGACGTTCTCAAGGGCGATCAAATTCTTGCTGGTACTGCAGATTTTGATTCTCGTGCTGAACACACTCCTTGATTTCTCTTTTTCTTTTTCTCGTTTAATGACCTTGGCTTTGGTCGAAACAGGATCATGATCACTTGAACAATAAAGAACACGTAACCCTGGTTCAGAGTGGAGTTCACTCCATTTGGAGACAAGAGTCGACGCATCGAATTCAGGTTCGCAGTGTCCAGGCCTGATCTAATCTGCTGATCTGAAGAAAGAGGCATGTTCTTGTCGATTCGATATGGTGTTGCAAAATTGCAATTTTAGGAGGTAATAACTGTGCTGCGTTTGAGATCTTTCAGTAAATGTACGGATGGGAAGACCGTTCACTATATTCGATTTTAGTTTTTTTTTTTTAAGAATAAAACTAGAGTAACATTTTGAAATGTTCTTCTCTATGTTTTCTATCTAAATCAGCAAATGCCAGTTGAATTGATTGTCAGGAAAAAATATTGATATTTTCTTTGCTGTGTTTACTCGGAGGAGAGAAATTGAATAGTTTTATGTTTTATTTACTCAGTGGGAGGAGAAACTAGGAAGGTGAGAGATGAAATATTTTCTAGACAATTCTTTTTCCACTTCCTTTCCTTTATCTCCTTTCCGCGGGAGTACGCAATGTCACGGTCAAAGGCAAAGTGCCACTACCTACTAAAACCTTCCAAGCCATGTCATACAAGAGGATAAACGACTGTACACGACAAACTCAAACTGGTGATTCTTTTTTAAGGGGGAAAAAAAGAAAGAGAATTTCACGCCCAGGAATTCGGTTTCATGGCTACTTGGAAGAAACTTCTGCTTCCTGCAGTGGACTTCCGTTCCTACCCTTGCCAAGATGTTTGCTATTGGACCAGCGCTTTCCATTTGTGCATGACCTCTTCATCGCCACTGCCCTCATCACGCCATGCAACCCCTTGTTCTTCCTATGCTGCCCTGCCGGCCGCCGCCCCGAGCTGCCGCCGCCGCCATTGCCGATCCACAACCCCACCCCCTTTGCTTGCGCGATCTCATCCTCCATGTTCATTTTCAAGACGTGGCCGATATGAATGCGACCGGCATTCACCAAAAAGGACTGCCTTTTTGACCGAACCTCATCCCCATCTCTCACCGCAACAATGACGTCGACCGCGTCCTCTGAAGCCGGCGTTGTCTCTTCAGAATCGAAGTTGATCTCGTTTTCTATGTCCACTGTCACCTCCTCGGCACGTGATGTTTCTTCCTCCCTGCCACGCTCTGTCTCTAGGGCCTCCGGCGCCGGTGGCGGATGGAGGGGCGGCACAATGTCAGATCGGCAAAGAGGGCAATTGGAGTGCAAGCTCAGCCAGGTGTCGATGCAGGGGAGATGGAAAGCGTGGCCGCACTTGGGGAGCAAGCGGAGGCTCTCCGCCTCCCGGAACTCGCTGAGGCAGACGGCGCAAACCGTGCCATGGACCTTGCCGTCGCCCTGCCGGTACTCGTGGACCGAGATCTTGCGGATCAGGGCCTCGTCGAGTCCGTTGGGCCAGGTCGACTGGCGGCCGGCGTTATCGCCGGGGAAGCGAGTCTGGTAGTAGCGGCCGAGCCAGAGGCAGTGGTGGGAAGCGAAAGCGCGGTAGCAGAGAAGGAAGAGGGCGCCGGCAAGGATGCCAATGGCGGCGATGAAGATCGCGGAGGCGGTGCCGGAGGAGGAGGCGAGAGCGGGAGGTGGCGGCGGTCGGAGGGCGTAGCACCATTGAGGGCAGTAGACGCTGCAGAATCCCATGGAGCAGTCCCTGTTGGGAAAGTAGGGAACCCAAGATTGGGATCCATCGCTGGACGACATGGACGAGAGCTCGAAGCGAGGAACTTGTTAGGGAATAGGGAGTGAGCGAGAAAGAATCGAACGGCAAAATTAGATCTTCGTGGGTTAGGCGCAGCGTGAGTCACAAGGGGTTGTTAATGGAGGCGAGGGGTGAGAGAAGTGTGAAGGAATCAAATGTGCGCTCGATGACGAAGTATAATAGGGAGGGAGGGAGGGATATGAGATGGAGTTCTTTTGCAATTCTTTTTATTTATTTATTTTCCTTCTCTTTTTCTCTTTCAAATATTTAGAAAACGATTTTTCACCGAGATGATAAAAATAAAATAAGGGACACTAAAATTAAGATTAAAAAAAAAAAGAATTACGATGACTTTCGACAACCGAGTATTTCATGTACTGTCCAACAGATCATTGTCTTTTTCACACTATATTTGTGAGTTTTAAAACCGTTAAAAACAAATTAAGATTAAATTATGAAGATTTTTTGTTTATACTCTTATATTATTTTAATTTTTTAATATATTTTTAAAGTTGTAAAGCCGTTAAAATTCTTATAATCTAATAACTAACATTATTACTTAATAAAATAATAAGATGACTTCTTTTAATTTTGAAAATTTATCGCCTCCACCTTCTTTGAAATACGACAACAGCATTAGTAGTTAGTCATTATGTAAATATAGTAGATAATTATTTTGTTGAATACGCACCTTCTTTGAAATACGACAACAGCATTAGTAGTTAGTCATTATGTAAATATAGTAGATAATTATTTTGTTGAATACGATAGCAATGTAAGTGGCAGGTACACTGTTTTCTACTTCCCTTCCAATACCTCAATATCACGTACGTTTGCTAATAATTGGATGAACGCATTTTTGGGTCAAAAAAGCCATCTGCGGAGAGAACAAAAGACACACTTTCTAAGTAGAATATTAACGATTCTTAGAATAATCGTCCGAAAGCAATCTTGCTTCAAATTGAGTGATGAAGTAACGAATTAATGCCTCTACAAGAATCATAAGCAAGCAGCATTGACATTTGAAATACACAGCCATACACAGCCTCTTATAATCATAAGCAATCTTAACGAAGAACGATGCTAATCTAACAATATATTTCCATTTGACAGCCACATTTAGGAAGAGATATATATTAATGGAGTAATCATGCTGATCCGATGATACTTTGAAAATATTAAAAAACTCTCATATTTCGTATTGATGATATTGACAGAGAAAGAATGAGGTAACACTAATGTCAGAGCGAATTATGAAAGTATTCATATTTCAAAATGGAAGTCAAGGGATAAATAACCAATACAATTTGTAGGTAAAAACTTGAATGGAAAAAAGTGCATTGATTTGCATTTCAAGTGTCTAAAAAAAAGTTTAGTAGATATAGATTATAAATTTTTGTTATTCATAACTAATATTGACGCATCATATAAGTATTTTAATCACTCATTAACTTTAAAGAATAACGTATTTGCAAACTGGCGAGATAAATAATGATAAAAAATACGTCATATATCGACCTTTCCAACTCACATTGTTGTTAAATATTTTAAAATTATCCACGTTAAAAAATACTTATCGCCGTCGTATATTGACCTTTCCAACTCACATCGTCCTTTAATAAAATAATACCAAATCCGCCCTCAAAGGTACGCGATAAGAGTGAAGTGATATTTAACAGAAAAAATATATTTTGATCGATGATAACGAATTTAGAAAAAATTTATATGAATGTTTTAGAATTTAAAATTTTATTTGATAGATAGAGTAAAATTTTAATATTAAATTATCTTTCAAAAATAATATAATAATAAAATTTAAATTTAACTGTAAAAAAAATTATGAATATTTTTTTAATTTATTATTAATAACGAATGGAGATCATTTTCGATCTTATTCAATTCAATTGAATCGGACGTTTTTAAGATTCATAAAATAGAAAAAATCTTTACCGTCCGTCCGTTCCCATCGTTGCCCTTCTCTGCCCTAGTCCTAGACGACTCCTTCCAAACTTCACCACCACGGATCCTATCCAGGCTCCTATTCTAAGAGCCGCTTCTGTATGTCAGCGGCATTAGTAGTCAAATACGTAACTTTTCATCACTTGGAAGCTTTAGAATTTGGACCGAATCCAACCCTCCTCTTTGCCTTGCCATCTCTGGCCTCTCTCCCTCTCTGCTTCCGCTCCTGCTCCGCGCAAACCCCTAGCAGCCATGGCGGACGACGGTTTCGCGGCGGCACGACTCTTCAGCCAGGGCGTATCGTACACCTACGACGACGTCATCCTCCTTCCCGGTTACATCGATTTCCCTGCCGATGCCGTCGACCTGTCGACCCGTCTCTCCCGCCGCCTCCCCCTCGCCGTCCCATGCGTCGCCTCTCCCATGGACACGGTATCCGAGTCCTCCATGGCCGTCGCCATGGCCGCCCTCGGCGGAGCCGCCATCGTCCACTGCAACGACGCCCCTGCCCGCCAGACCGCCATCATCCGCGCTGCAAAGGCCCGACGCATTCCCTTCGTCACCGACCCCGTCTTTCTCTCCCCCTCGGATTCCACTCCCGACTTCGGGTCCGCGGCCTATGCCATCGTAACCGAGTCGGGCGGATCCAAGTCGAAGGTTGTTGGCGTAGTCGCGAAGTCCGATTGGGAGTCTCTAACGGACAAAAAATCCTTAGTAGTCGCCGAGTACATGCGTCCGGCACCGGCGTCCCTTCCTGCGAACTATGACTTGGAAAAGGTGGCGTCTTTCCTCGCCGGCGGTGGATTGGAGTGCACGCCGCTGGTGGACGAGGATCGAGAGATTGTGGATCTGGTCACCAAGGACGATATCGAGAGGATCCGGGAATTTCCGAGATTAGGAGTGCCATCTCTGGGCTCGGATGGGAGGTTCCTCGTGGGCGCATCGATAGGAACTCGGGAATCCGACAAGGAGAGACTCGAGCATCTTGTGAAGGCCGGGACAAACGTGGTGGTCGTGGATAGTTCGCAAGGGAACTCGATATACCAGTTAGAAATGATCAATTATGTTAAGAATATGCACCCTGATTTGGATGTGATCGGTGGGAATGTTGTCACGATCGCGCAGGCTCAGAATCTGATCAAGGCCGGAGCTGATGGATTGAGGGTGGGAATGGGATCAGGATCCATATGTACCACCCAGGAGGTCTGCGCAGTCGGCAGAGGACAGGTATCGTCGTCTCTTGTCTTCCTTTTGTATGAAAATTATCTCTGAGAATGATAACGAGGAACGAGGAGATGTTAATCAATTTGTGAACACAATAATCCGGGTAGGTGTGATGGCAAAAACATTATATTCAATGATGCTCAAATAAAAGCTGTATTTGTTTTGACTTCAACAGGCCACAGCAGTGTACAAAGTTTCATCTTTTGCAAAAAACCATGATGTGCCTGTCATTGCTGATGGTGGGATTTCAAATTCTGGACACATTGTGAAAGCTTTGACACTAGGAGCTTCCACTGTTATGATGGGGAGTTTTCTTGCTGGAAGCACTGAAGCTCCTGGGGTTTATGTTGATCTGGTATGTTATATTCATATGATGTTTTATTTTTTGGCTTGTCATTGCAACTCTTTGCCATGGCTCAAATATTTTCAACTGTCTAATTGTCTCAACTATGCTGGATAGCCAAAGTTAGTTTATTCATTCAGTGATGTCCTTACCAATCATGTGCCAGGAAAATATTTCTTTTGCCCATAAATAACTATTGAATATGTTTTTTGGATTTTACGCTACTAAGGGGGCATTTGGTTCGTAGAGAATTTTTTATTTTCTTTTTTCATTCTCTCGTTTTTTCAGAAAACAGAAAACAAGTTTTTTTTGTTTTCCAGTTTTCTAGAAAATGCTATTTTATTTTTTGGAAAATGAAAATGAAAACAGAAAACGATTATTTCTCATAGAAAATGCTTCTTTATTTTCTGAAAAATGGAGATGAAAAACGCAAAATAATTTCTCGTTTTCGTAGAAAATGAAAATGAAAAATGGAGAAGAAAACAGATACCAAACGCCCCCTAAGTTTTTCAACTTCTTCCTAGTTGCCTTGGATGCCATGTTTTGTCTCTTCAGATTCTATTCGCCAGATTGTAATACATATGATGTTCCTGTTCATATTAGACACGTAGTATGGTCCACCAATTCACAGGGAGCTGACATACTGTTAGTCAGTTTTTGACTGTAAGCTTATGTTAGCCTGTGGTCTCTTCAGGGACAGATTTCAAGCAACTTATTTAACTAAAAACAACAAAGAGCTCTTAGTCTGTAGCTCTAACATCACTGTGTAGCCTAATTGTCCAACGTCTTCATGGGTTTTTCTCTCCTCTGATGATCAACATTGGGAATTCTGCTAACCTTTTTGACATTACATCATTTTAGGTACCTCTAGGGAAAGAATGTGTTGGGCATTCACATTTTAGAAGTATTGTGTTTTACTTCATAAAATTCCCAATATTCAACTGCTTGTTGCTTAGCAAACTATTTAATAAGATTGCTCCCCTAGGTTGCAGCAGCAAATATGATTTACCAGAGTGAAAAAAAAATGAAATAATGAGAAAAGGTGAAACGGAGAAAGGGGGACTGGCGTGGACATTCACTTTTTCAACCTCAAGTTTAACCAAATAATGTAGAACATATTGTTGGGCCACATGACATTTTACTAGCAGGCAACATTATAAACCAACTGCAAATTTCACAAGGATGGCAAAAAGAAATATTAGCCGAGTTAACTCTATTTTTATTCTTCTCCAGTCCTTTTTAGGTTCCTAGGATAAAAAGGGGACGATTTTTTTGAGTTTTAGGAAGTAGTAACTAACTTGTCCAATAACAAATTATTATAATCATTGTTGAGCGACTAGATTTTAATGTACTTTGTAGCTAATTGGCTTTCACCTCACGTTTGCTTTACCAGAATGGCCGCCGGGTCAAGAAATATAGGGGAATGGGTTCTCTGGAAGCCATGACAAAGGGAAGTGACGCAAGGTACTTAGGTGACACACTCAAGCTTAAAGTTGCTCAGGGAGTTGTTGGTGCTGTCGCTGACAAAGGCTCCGTATTGAAGTTTATTCCCTATACTATGCAAGCTGTGAAGCAAGGTTTTCAGGATCTCGGTGCATCCTCTTTGCAATCTGCTCATGATCTGTTGCTTTCAGAAGTACTGAGATTGGAGGTACGTTGATTTTGGACCCCTCTCTCTTTGGTTGTCATGAAATCAGTAAAAAAACGTTTTTTCCTCAACTAGTATAGGACCAATTGAACAATTGAGATGTCATGACAAAATAGGAATCTTTTGTTTGCTATGAGCTCAAAATATTCAGAGTAACATATACTAAACATTTTTAACAATCAAAGAAACATGCAGAAAGTTCAAAGTGGTTATTGGATAAAGATCAAACAGATTGTTTGTAAAATCGCCGAGACTTGCAATGAAATTACTCTTTGGCAATGAAATTAAG
This sequence comes from Wurfbainia villosa, assembly GCA_025175895.1. Taxonomy (NCBI): domain Eukaryota; kingdom Viridiplantae; phylum Streptophyta; class Magnoliopsida; order Zingiberales; family Zingiberaceae; genus Wurfbainia; species Wurfbainia villosa. The sequence goes on from CM045992.1 coordinate 121,826,505, forward strand.
AAAAAACTATAGAAAAACAGTATGAATGGTGAATATCCGTTCAGTATACAATTGAATTCTAAATTTGGCAGTGGATCTGTTTATTTTTCATAATTGTCTTGTTCAATGCATATTTAAGTTAAAAGCCAATCTTGTTGATTTCTTGTTCTCCAGGTTCGGACAGGAGCGGCACAGGTAGAGGGAGGAATTCATGGATTGGTTTCATACGAGAAGAAATTCTTTTAAGAACATGTGAGAGTTGCTTAGACATTTGGTGAAGTAATTCTGAGGTGGATTACCTTGTCATCTTCCACTCAAGTGTTGCTCTCTTTTGAATAATGACTGTACTTGGAATTTAAATAATTTAATGCTATTTGTAACTACTGGTGCTTCTTGAGTTCACGACCTGATTAGTTGGATAACTGAGTTTTGGTGGCACTGGATACTATTACCAAGGAGTGGAGAGTAGATTCATGGGACCTCACTGAGATTTGACTTTTGGTACGTTTGCCTCGTCCAAGAAATTAAAAGTGTCAAGCAAAAGAAGGATGGTGATCTGTCACGCACTGGTGTTATTTAAATGGACTTGCTGCGTTTGTCACCCCAAGTTTAATGGCAACATTCAGCCGTATTGATTGGGTGACGGATGATGGCTCACTAGAATTTTGTCTGCACTTTTCACTTGAGGATTTAGCACTAACTACCCGCTAACCTTATCTCTTTGATAGAATTCAGCTGACCATTACCCTGATTCGTAGTTCATGCGTCATTTCGATCAGATGACTTGCGGCTACTTTTGAATGACCTAACCACTTTAGTTGATGCTCCCACTCAAAATTGATGTGTCAAGTCGAGTGAGACCAGATGACTTTGAGCTGGCATTCAACCTAACCCCTCTTTTTGAGTGTTTCTTTTTCTTTTTTTTTTTATTGACATCGGATATTCGATTAATCTGATTAATCTCATCGATGTTTTACAAAACTTCTTGAGTATTTCTTTTTTATGGTATATTGTAGTTTCCATCAAAGTAGACAATTTAAACAATCACTTGTAGGGAGATTGAAATTTTCATCCAACTCTTCAGTAGACCACTTACAACTTGATGTGAAAGAGTAATTCGGTGTATAAAATTTTCACTTCTAAAAAGGAATTTATTATATACCACCTTATTTTATTTTACAAGAAATTATTTATAAAATTCAAATCTATAATCTCTAGATCGTCAAGACTTCCCTTCACAACTTGATGTATAATCTCTTACAAGTACATTGATCCTTTTTATTGAAGTTGAGGATATTTTTACTACTAAGAGACCATTAACATGATCAAAAGTCAAAACCCAACCGAGTACTCTAGTTAATCTCCTCAAAAGTTTACAGATCTCTTAATCCAGCAGGAACATTGTTAATAGAAAAACAAAATTCCAATGGGAGCTGAATGGATAGTTCTCACTAACATACCTACTGAAAAATATATCAAACTAAAAAGACCGAAGAAAGCAACATGCTTAAGATGATACAATCGACGCCTAAGAAAAACAATTGCAACTAATTTTTTTTCCCAAACATCGACACCTTAATGAGCTTGAAAGATCTTCTGCAAAGCAAGTCTCTTAGCTGATAATAAAACTTATATTAACTAATACATGCAACAGACGTATATACACCCTACCGTACCTTAGCATTGTAATTAACCAAATCCTTTAACATTTGAAAGCTAATCAATCTTCTTCTGGTGGCAGCCGCGCCATTAGTTACTGCAATTCTAGAGTCCTTATGTTCCACTTGCAGTCACACACAAACGTTGAACACGACACAATTGAGCATAACCTAACAACTCCACAGTTGAGCATGATCTAACAACTCTCCGGCCACCAGCAAGAACAAGTGAGCTACTGATCCTCAGCAAAACTGTTCGACATTACTACCTTACACGGCAGCAAATTATTGAGTAACCGATGCCTCGACAGCTAATCTAGAGTAGAGAGCAGCATTGAGCTGCTCCTGGGTGTAAACCTGGCTCGACATCTTCACCGTAACTTGTTGGATCATGAGGTCCTTCACCACAGACACACTTGCATAATGCACTTCAAGATCAAGTTCTTTTAGTGTTGCCATAAGCCTTGCAGCTGGATGGTTCGTTTTATGGCACTGCAATCTGATCATGGCTTCCAATCCAAGTATCTTCACTTCAATCTCGACAGAGAGACACCGGCTGCCACCGGCATTCATAATCTTATGGTCGTCTTTTCCCGGCGGCCAGGTAGGTGGGGATTCGCGTTCTCTTCTGAGGGCTTCGATCTGTGTTTGCAATTCCTCCTTGTCAACTTCCAAAGCTTGGAGCTTTGCTCGGAGTTCATTGATGTAGGAGACCGCATCTCCGAGGAGGGAGGCCTTGTCCATCTTGGACACATTGGGGACTACTGCACGGAGAGCGTAGAACCTTTGGTTGAGCTTCTCGCGGCGCTGCCGCTCTGCTTCCACGTGGTTCAGAGGCTCCTCTCGGCCATTGGCGGGCTTGCGCCCTCGCTTCCTCGGCCGCTTCTCCGGTTCCACCACCCGGCTGCTCTCCACTTCGCGCACCGATGCCTCAAGGTCGGATTGGTCAGAATCGGGGTCGTTGAGGACTCCACCAGCAGCTGTGGCCGCGGAAGACGACTTCAATTGGCCATTGCACGATGGTCTCGCGGGAGCTGAAGCGAAAGAAACCAAGCCCTCATCGTTGTTGCTCGCCTTGGATGTCTCCCCTGTGGACCTGTTGTTCTTCTTGTCGTCCGCCAAGGAGTCAGCTTGGTGGTGAGAAAAAAGGTTGCCGGCGGCAGGGACTGGCGAAGGGTTCCTCTTGCCACTGGAGAAATCGAGGATGTCGCCGGACTCCGGCTTGAACGAGTGAGTGTGAACCGCGCCATTGGAGACGAATTCGGAGAAAGTGTACTCTTTGGAGGATAACGGCGGGGTCTGGGTCTGAATTTTTTGGATCTGGATCGAAGAAGTAGGGTTTTCGACAAGGGTAAGCGAGCTAGGGTTGCCCTTGAACGGAATTGGGGATTTTGCGAGGGAGATGGCCGGAGTTGCGGAAAGAGAGGAGACGGGGTCCTTCGCCTCGGCGATGGAGGGGTCTGTGAACCAGAGTAATGGATCTGCCTCACCCTGGTCGGCGGCGGCAGGATTCGCCTCCGGAGATTCCGGCGCGAGCCAGGATGCGGGTGTGGTGGTCTCGACGGGGGGACCATCGGTGGAGTTGAAATTGAAGAGAGTGTGGATCTTGCCTATGATCTCCGGTCTCTGGGGGATCACGTCAGTGGATCCCAGTTCGAGCACCCCGGACCCAACGGAGGTGCACACCATGGTCTGGATGCCGAGCATCTGAGCCTGTCGGGGGCGCTGGCACGGCAACGCTGCCATACTGTCGGCGCCGGCGACCCAATATGGAGCGCCTGTACAGAAGGCCTGACCGGGGAGATCGTCGCCGTCGACGAAGGACTGGGTCATCGAAACTAGAAAGAACCACTCGGTGTCCGTGACTTCTTCGTCGACAGCCTCGTCCGCCCCGCCGCCGGAGATCAGCGAATTGAGCTCCCGCAGGATGCGTTTGCGATGCTCCCGCTCGGCGGAGCTAACGGTGGGCTGCCTCCGCTTGTCGTCCTCGCACCCACGGTAATAACCTTCGCCCCAGACGAGAAAGGACGAGCCGGTGGCCGCGTCGAAGGACGACTGCCAGAAGATGCTGTACGTCCAGCCTTCCAGCGCGCCCTCGATCAACGCTTGCAGCCGCTGCTGGAGGGTGTCCTGGTTGAAGAATAAGGCAGAAGAGGGGGGCGGAGTGGAAGGGGGAGGACCCGGCGTGGCCGCCGTCACCCAGGGGGAGGAGGATTGAAGATCGGAGGCGGGCATGAAGGCCTTCATCATGGAGGCGTTGTCGTCGGCCCAAAGGTTCATCCTTTTCTACTTCTTTAACTTCTTATTGTAGGTGCATCGATGGCCCACGTCCGACGTCTTCGCATGAAGCGGACGCTGGCGGCTGCGCCGCTGCGGCGGCGGAGCAAGTGGATGAAGACGACGTGTAGAAGGGGGCGGGTGAAGGCGTGAAGACAACCCAAAGCTAGAGAGAGAGAGAGATGGTCACGCAATTGAAGAGGAGAGAGATGGACCGGTAGATGGGTCCATATCCAATTTGGTTCGTCGGTTGACCTGGGCCCGGTTTGGTTCGGATTGTGCCATCGGTTACAGCTCATTTAATAATTTGGTTTGTTGTTTTTCTATTTATTATATTGAATTTTTGTAAGTATGTAAACATCATTTGTACCTAAAAAAAAACATCCTTCCTAATTGGTATTTATCAAATTATATTTTGACGGTTATAATCTTTTACAAGTATTTATCAAATTATATTTTTATAATTTTTACCATTACTCTTGTAAATATACTTTTTTCTATAAGTATTTTTTTCCTTTAACTAGTTAAACTAATCTATAAATAAATTTAGTTTACAGTAATCTTATTATAAAAATAATAATATTTTAAAACACAGTTTAAATAATTATTTTAATATAAAATATTTGAAAATTAATTTGTACTTTCAAAAATAAAAAAAAATGCAATTGTTGCCAAATTATTTATTACACTAACTATTTTAAGAGAAAAAAAAATATAATATGTTATAATTAAGCTATTTAAAACTCAATAGCCATAAGAAATTAGGATTAATGAATTTTATGATGCAAACTGGTTAATAAATTAGTTTGTGCCTCAAATTGATATAGAATAAGATTACATTTAATTTATTTTAAATATAAATAATCAGATTACTAATTTAAACTCATTTTAAATGCAACTGATATAGGCATTAAAATTAGTTTAATTTAAAGAAAAAAATAAATTATGAAATAATTAATAATCAGAGTACTTTTTTTTTATTCTGTAAAATTGGGAATCTGTCCAATTAGCAGCTCCTGCCATCCTAAGACATCGTTGTGAGAGGAAGGTAAATCACGAGGATAAAATCTCGACATGTGAGTGTGAGCAGAGAGGATCCATCCGGCGGGAGAGATTTTAGACCCCTCATCTAGAATCAAATCGTACACATTCTGCAAGCAACATCCTTTCTTACCATCGCACCATCCCCGTGGAGACAATTCCGATGATTTAAATTATTTAAAGTACTTTTTTTCTTATGAACACTACCTAATTTGCTAATCAGTTCACAAATTAAAGATGAAAGATTTCGACTACTTTTAAATATATTAGGATATTAATACTTTTATATGTTTTATTTATATAAAAAAATTGATCTTAACTTGCTTCATAAATCAGTTTATGTTTACATCATTTTTATAACTTTCTAAACATCGAAATTGATTTTCATAACTATGCATGTGCAAGTTATGAGCGTGGTTTATGGGCCACAATGCATAAACGGCAAATCAAATGTTAATCCTTTGTTTTGTGAGGAATTGTAGCCAATATATATAGATTTATCCAATTTGGCTAAGAAATTAAGACTTGCAGTTCTTGATTTTGTGTTACCAATTAGGGATGAATAAAGGGCAATTAAATTGGGCTCCACTCGAAGCCCAATTGAAATAAAACAAAAAATTCAATTAGAAGCCGTAGAGGCCTGCTCCGCGTCCGCGTGTGCACTGCACGAGCAATGTTGTTTGACATTGTTCAGTAAAAGGCACTGCTCTGAAAGAAACAAATCAAACGTGATTCAACCGTAAGGGAGACCAAAGGACAGTCCTCTGTTTTCATTCATGCAGTGCATTGTGATTTGAGAAACAATATCGTTCGTCGTTATTCAAAATAAGAATAACTATACGGTTGCTTTTGAATATACATTATGCCTCTTAGACTTCCTTATCACCCTCTTTTTTTTACAAAAAATTAGATCGTCAATCTAGCGGCCTTTATCAGTTCATCTTCGAATCATCATAAAAGAGGTAAATCACGATGAACCTTTGATCCTTGAGACTAATAACTAGCACATGGATACCTTATCACCCTCTGATACTGCTGGTACCTTTTCTACATAATCCCCAATAGAAGGGTTAGTGGGGACCCATGATCCAATCCAAAATATTTAGCTCGGCGAAGGGAGAAAAGGAAGAATTGGTTCGGGCGCGAATATCAGAGGCCATTGATACATGAGAATATCGAAAGCAATTGGCACGGGAGAGTCAGCAGAAGTAATTGATACAACAAAGAAGAGACGGAAAACACTTCGCTAAAGAGTGGAGCAAGAATTGGTTCAGCTAGATAATTCCAGAAGCCGATGGGATGAATAGAGGGTCGACTTAACCTGATCGATACGGTTATACGAAGGAAGTCTGGCACGGGGAAAAGAGGAATTGGTTCGGGTTGATGAGGAACCCTAGGGCTAGGGCACCCGTGGGCTATAGACCTAAGCTAGCTTCACTCAAAGCGGAGGGTTGAGGGAGATAGTCTAACCTATTTTCTCGAAAAGTAGAGGAAAAGGTATTAGGCAACGGCTGGGGAGGCCCCACGCAATATTTCAAGGAGTCTTCACTCCTTATATCTGTAACAGAATTATTCCCCAGGTGGAGGTGGTGGCCACGTGTACGATGGAGATAACCCACGACGTTACAATAACGGAAGGGAGAAGATAAAAGGGAGGAAGCAAGGAGGAAAAGAGGATCCGTAATGATTCCAACCCAGCAAGAGAGAGGGAGACGCAGGAGGAGAAGGGGAGCGGACCGCCACGGAGAAGAAGGACGAGATCCGCGTTGTTACATCTCTTGTATTTTTCTCGCCTGTGATATCACAGAAGAGGTTTTTCTCTCCACCTTCTAAACTTACTTTCCGTAAAGGAGGACCTTCATAGTGAAAGTGCTTAGGCACGTGATCCGTGAGAAAAGCTCACCTCCGTGAGTAGAATCCTTATTCCAACCACGCTACATCTGTGTGTCCGAGTCTCGATCACGGGCGCGCTTTCTGCTCCATCTACTTCATCTTCTTATTCTTTATCGATCATGCCCGTGAGAACCCTCTCGAGATCTCCTCCGTGCTTCACCGCATTGGAAAGGAGTGAATAGATTTTCACCCGCCCGCATCGCTTGGCGACGTCAGGGGAACTTTGAGCCGACGCTGAGATGCAACTCAAGAAGTACAACAACCTCGCTACCTCGCAATGAGGAGCGCCCCATCACTCTTCTACCATCGCAGCTGAAGGCCCTGATGGATGACGTTATTACAGAAGCCCTCGCTAGGGAAAGGAGAAGGACCGGATATCTACATCCGCATTCCGGTGAACCTTCTTCCAGAGGCCCACCCCCAAAAATGTCTCCTCCATCTCGTACAGCTGTTAATGGGGAAATATTGCCTGGAGGTGGACTTGGGGGAAGAACGCCTCAGAACACTATGCCCTTCACCCAAACGCGCAGGGAAAAACAGGGCGAAAGTCAATCAACCGGACCTCCAGAAATATACGAGCCCAGTCCCTTTACAATGGACATTCTCTCTGAGCTCCCTCCATCTTACTTCCGGAATCCTCAGATCAATAAGTATGATGGTTCGACGGACCCCGAAGATCACATATCTCAATTTGACGGAGCGGCCTCGCTCCACTGTTATACCGACGCTCTCAAGTGCCGAGTCTTCCGAACCACCCTAACTGGCTCGGCATAAAAGTGGTTCAATACTTTGCCCCCAGGATCCATCACTTGTTTCGCTGATTTCCAGAGAATGTTCAGTCGGAAATTTGTCAGCTGCAAGACGTATAAACAGGACGCCTATATGTTAATGCATATCACCCAGGGACCTTCAAAATCTCTTAGGAGGTATCTTCATCGATTCACTTCTACAGCTAGGGGAATCCCCTCAGCCCGATCCGAATCTTTCAGAGGCGCTATTCAGCACGGGCTGAAAGAGGGCCCCTTCCTCAGTTCCTTGTTAAGACAACCTACGGATAGTTATGAGGATCTACTGAGCCGTGAGGAGCAGTTTATCCACGAAGAAGAAGGATTAAAGGTACGAAGAGCTGAACGGACTGCCGCAGCAGTACCAATTGAAAGAGCTCGTCCCGCTGTTCCTCAAGCGCCCCCTCGGCGGGAGTATACAAGACCTTTTCGACAGGAGGTTCCGAGGCCTCATCCTATGCTGCAAGGTGTTCGCCCCGTCCTGCCATTACAAATCATGGCCGCTGAAGCACTTCCTCCTGTGAGGACTTGGAAAGAACGGGAAATGGAATTCTATGACCAACAGGGTCTGCTGCAATGACCTTTAGGATACAGGGGGATCCCACGTAATCCCCTGCCCCATTCTTCTGCCAATATCATACGGAATATGACCACACTAGTGGCCGATGTTTCAAGTTGCAAGAGGAATTGGATCGCCTCCATACTGTATATCCGCAAGTAAGGTTACAGGCAGGAGGACCGGCACGGCGAGGCCCCCGACCTAATGTAACTCGTCCAGGGCCCTACAATCAACAACCTCAAGTCACTTTCCCTCAAATGCCGTCCCAAGAGGTGGTCTCCCAAGGAGGCCCATCAGGTGAGGGCCCTTCATCCAGTCTAGATAACGTTCCCACACGAGGAGTTATTCATGTTATAGCTGGAGGACCTACTGATGGGGACTCCAACCGAGCGCGAAAGTCGTATGCCCGTCTCATGGAGAGTTTGGCCATCGTCACCGACCAGACTATTCAAGTTGCACCGCCCGTTTCATTCGGGCCAGAAGATTTACAGGGTGTCCTACTGCCCCATACGGATGCCTTGGTTATTCGTATATCATTGGCCAATTATGAAGTGACCCGGGTGTTGGTCGATTCGGGAAGTTCCGTCAACATCCTCTTTCAGGAAGCCTTCGGACAGATGCAACTGGGGAATGCCCAGCTAGAAGATGTGGTCACCCCTCTCTTTGGATTCGCAGGGCATGTAGTACACCCTACGGGGCAGATTTCATTGCCTCTAACTCTGGGCATAAAACCCAGCCAAAAAACCAGTATAATCCCTTTCCTCATTATGGACGCTCCATCCACTTATAACGCTATTCTTGGGCGCCCTTTCCTCACCCTTTTTTAGGCCGTGACCTCCCGCACTCACCGTGGAAATTACCAGGGTCAATTGGTGGGAGAAGTCCGTGGAGAAATGTAAGACCTCCGTGAGTGCTACGCATGCAAATGGTTCGGACGATCGTAAGAAAGCCCAACCGATGACCTCAAAGGCAAAGCCGTCATCATCATCGATGTCTCGTGTCCCGAGGAATCCTCCCAAGTCGCAAAATAGAGGAAGGAGAATCGTGGAAATTGCTCCAGAAAGGCCACGGATAGAAGACAACAAATGGAAACGAAAGAAGAGCCGGTGGCTTGCTCAAGGAGAGAATGAAGACATCTTTGCAAAAGATGTGCATGATCTTACGGGGATCAACCCTCGAGTGGCTGAACACCATCTCAATATCGCTAAAGGAGCCCGACCCGTCCAACAGAAGAGGTGACATTTTGGACCGGAAAAGGACAAGGTCATAGCCGAAGAAGTAGACAAACTGCTAAAAGCGGGTCATGTAAAGGAGATCCAGTTTCCCGAATGGGTTTCCAATGTAGTCCTGGTCCTCAAACCTTCGGGGCAATGGAGGTTGTGTATCGATTTTCGTGATTTAAATAAAGCATGCCCTAAAGACTGCTACCCCTTGCCTCGTATTGATCAATTGGTGGATTCTACTGTGGGTTATGAAGTGGTGTCCCTAATGGATGCATATCAAGGATATCATCAAATACCTTTGGCCAAAGAAGATCAAAAGAGAGTTAGCTTTGTGACTGCAGGAGAGTTATACGCTTATGTGGTAATGTCATTCGGATTAAAGAACGCAGGGGCCACTTATCAGCGCCTTATGGACAAAATCTTCACAGAACAGAAAGGTAAAAATGTGGAAGTCTACGTGGATGACATATTAGTCAAATCGAAGGCCACTTGGGATTTAGTCAAGGATTTAAATAAAACCTTCGCTACATTAAGGCGGTTTAATATGAAGCTAAACTCTAACAAATGCATGTTCGGGGTAAAGAGCGGCAAGTTCTTGGGGTACATCGTGACTGAAAAAGGGTTGCAAGTCAACCCTGAGAAGGTGCAAGCACTATGTAACATGAAGTCACCCGCTAATCCGGAAGTGTAGGCGTAATCGCTTTATCATGATTCATAGCCAGATCGGCGGACAAAGGGTTGCCTTTCTTCAAGATCTTGCGCAAGACTATTAAATTTCAGTGGGATGATCAATGTGAACAAGCTTTCCAGGAGTTGAAAAAATATTTGGCTGGACTCCCACTGTTAGCCAAACCAATAGCTGGAGAACCACTATGGATGTATCTGGCCGTCTCGGAGGGAGCCGTTAGTTCGGTATTATTGAGATAAGAAGATTCTCACCATGAGTCTATTTATTATACCAGTCATATCCTGAAGGGGGCGGAATTTCGTTATACGGAGCTAGAGAAGTTGACATATATCCTAGTGCTAACCGCCCGCAAGTTAAGGCCGTACTTTTTGGCTCATCCCATCACCGTTCTAACACACAGCGAATTGACCAAGGTCGTCACTAAGCCCAATTTCTCTGGAAGATTGGCCAAATGGGTGGTAGAGCTAAGCGAGTATGATATTCACTACCAACCTCGAACAGTTATCAAGGCCCAAGCGCTCGCTGATTTTCTGGCGGAGGTACCCTGCGGCTCGAAAGATGGTTCGGCAACAAAAGAGGAAGGATCAGAGGCATGGAATATATTCGTAGACGGTTCTTCGGGATCTACGGGGAACGGCGTCGGTGTTCTACTAATTTCCCCTGATGGTGAAGAAACTTGATTAGCCGTTCGCCTAGGATATCGGGCATCTAATAATGAGGCGGAATATGAAGCCATCCTAGTGGGATTGCAGGCTGCTAAAGCGGTGGGGGCTTCTTCCATTGTAATCCATTCGGATTCCCAGTTGGTAATATCACAACTTCAAGGTTCTTTTGTGGTTCGAGAGGAAAGGCTGCATAAGTACTTGAAGGCTTTTGAGAAAGAAAAGACTCAATTTTGTCAGGTCCTCTTAAAGCAAATCCCACGGGAGAATAACGGGAAGACAGATGAATTGGCTCGGATGACTAGTGCTAAAGAAGGAATGAAGTCCTCGGAAACGGTCCATACGAAAATCCATACTTCCCTAGCAATATGCAGCGTGGAGGAAGACACACCCGAATAAAGCCTAATTCTTGATTGGAGGACTGACATCATAACTTATTTACGGCACGGGAAGGTCCCGGAAGAAAAAATAGCGACATCCGCTTTAATAAGCCGAGTCAAACGGTTCACCCTCTTAAATGGAGATTTGTACAAGACTTCTTTCGGACGACCCTTATTGAAATGCTTGGGAAATGAGGATGCGGAATGGGTACTCCGGGAGATTCATGAAGGTTGCTGCAGCAATCATTTAGGAGGGAAAGCTTTAGCAAGAAAGGCCCTATTAGCAGGATATTTTTGGCCTACTCTCCAGCAAGATGCTGCTCGTATAGTACAAGCTTGCCTCGCTTGTCAGAAGCATAGCAACCGTTCCGAACGGCCGACTGAGTTAATGAAAGTCGTGGTCTCTTCCTGTCCTTTCGATCAATGGGGAATGGATATAGTAGGTCCGATGTCAGCGGCACCTTTACAGAAGAAGTTTTTATTCATGGCCGTGGATTATTTTTTCAAATGGGTGGAGGCAGAGCCCCTAGCCAGAATTACTGAGAATGCCGTAATACAGTTCTTATGGAGAAACATTGTTTGTCGATACGGTATTCCTTGGAAAATAGTCAGTGACAATGGACGACAGTTCCAAGGAAAAAAGATCCAAGAATAGTGCCAAAGTCTCAACATTGTGGCTTTCACTTGTAGCTCACCCTCAGCGAGCGGGCAAGTGGAGGTGACTAACGGGATCCTCATTCAAGGATTAAAGACGAGTTGGGGGCTCGGAGAGCGGGTAGAAGAGTTACCAGGCGTCCTGTGTGCCTATCGAACTACACCCAAGACAACAACAGAAGAAACTCCCTTCAGTTTGGTGTACGGGACGGAAGCTGTTATTCCGGTCGAAGTTCTGTTAAATAGTGCTCGGATAAAGACGTACGAACCAAATCAGAACCAACTTATTTGAAGCACTGAATTGGACTTGGTGGAGGAAAAGCGGGAAATGGCACGGAGGCGAGCGGAATTCTACAAGCAAAGTCGGTGAGCAATATAAAGTGATGCCTCGAAGATTTCAAGAAGGGGATTGGGTTTTGCGTAAAGTTAATCCCATTTGGAGACCGAGCTAGCTCAAGCGGGAATGACCCTATGAAATAGCATGGCGTAGCGAGGTGACATATTATCTGAAAGATGACCAAGGTAAAGAGCTTCCATGACCTTAGAATGTCATTCATTTAAAACTTTTTCACACTATATGAGGAGTAGAGAATAGAAGAAGAGAAATTATGAGGCTCTGAAGGAGTGTACTCCTTAACTTGATCGCGTTAATTAGATGTCAAGTACTCTCCAAATTTCGTTAATAAGTTATTTACAAGAGGAATACGGTACTGTTAATAAATTTTGAAGAAAAGAAAGAAAATGGAAAGGAAATTCCTGTTTCAAAACAAGATATCGAATTACAGCTTAAATCGGTCGGGAGGATAACGTCGAAAGTCAGCCTCCCAATTTAAAGAAAATGAAGGATAAGTTGGGGGAGGTAATCCTTGGTCGGCATACTGCCGAACCGCTTCATTAAATCCGTCCTGATAAGTGGCGCGTAGTAAAATGATGAGTCGCTCCTGGCGGTTCAGACCAGGGCTTCGCTCTCAATGAAACCTTTGACATTTTTCTTGTTGTGCTTGAAGTTCTCGGCGTACATCAACATAGCGGCATGACACCTCCATAATGACATCGGCTAGTATGGAAACATTGTCGGCTCGGGAATTTTGATCCTGCTGCACAAGGTGTGTCATCTCCATCATATTTTGACGCATAGAGGCTGAAATCCCCTCCACTGCTTCAGAATAAGATCTGGTCCGGGTGAGTTTAGTGCCCAGCCTCTGGAGGGAAGTCTCTTGCCTGCGTAGACGGGCGTGAGCATGCGCCCCGGAATTTATGAGGGATGAGTTTTCTTGTACCTCCTTGCACAAGCGGGTGCGGAGGTCATCTATCTTATCCTGTGCTTGCCGGTATTGAACCTGAAGGCGAGCGATGGTGTCGGAATCCTGTTGCTTCCCCTTGAGGAGCTTTTCTACCTGCCCTTGGAGACATATTAACTCTTGAGTCGAGGAAGACTCCTTATCAAGAGGAGCCGGTTGGACTTCCCGCTGGGGGACGGGTGGCTACACACCTGGACGTTGTTGTTCCCTTAACGCTGCAATAGTGTCAGCATCCTTCTGAATTTGTTGGCGAGTTTCGGCAAATTGCTCCTGGCACTGGTACAATTGTTGCAACAGGAGCCGTTCTTGATTTTGAGTATTCGCTAAATCTTTCCGTAGTTGTCGCTCCCATTCTTGAGCTTGAGCCCGATATTGTTGGAGGGAGCGATCCAACTCTTGATGGTTGGTCAAGGCTTGCATGCCGGTTGTGAAAAAGAAATCGGTTAGTACGACAAAGCTAAGGAAGCTAATTGAGAAAACATATCAAATCCAGAGCATGACGTAGGCTTTCCATGCGAGGAACCACTTCCTCTAAGTTCAGGATCCGAAGACTCCTGGGAGAAAAGGAAGAAGATGGGACAGATGATACTGAGGTGGGAAGTTCATTGGTGATAGGGAGAAGGGGGATGATATTTGTGGGAGGAGAAGGGCTCTTCAGGCGATAAGTGGAGAGGGAAGTTTGCAGTAAGGGGATATTAACCGCCATGGGTTCGGAAGAAGAATGGTATTCAGGGGAGATAGAAGGCAGGGGTGAGCCAGCCTCTGTCATCGGCTGACATGGAAGTGCATCCTCCCCAGGTTCATCCTCAGGTTGCAGTGAAGGAGAAGGCGACTTCTGAATATTGGTGGCAGAGGGAGAAAAAGTATGAGAGCTAGGGTTTGTAAATGCCGGAGTAATCGAGGAAGAACCAATTGTCCCAATTTCCTCTGGGGGCGGAAGCAACAAGGGATGCAGGGGGAGGAGAGGAAGACAGACGAGATGAAGCAGGTGTGGTGGCGACCGGGGAAAGTAAAGAAGAAGATAGAGCCGACGGTTGACCGGCCTTCCTCTTGCGATGTGGATAACGACCCGCTATCTCCTGGAAGAAGGTAGAATGTATTTTGAGGGTCTGAGAATAAAGAGAAAGGGCTGAAAAAAGGGATTGAGGCAACGGAGTATGACGGCGGAGGAACGAACAGACGGAGAAGAAGGAGATGAAAAGGCAAAGGGATGAAGATAGCAAAAGAAACGAAGACAAAAGAATCCCCTATAAAAGTGAGGAGAGTGGGCTGATAACCATTATTGGGTTCCTCGTCTGTGGTAAAGGAGGCCCTAAGTGAAAAGAAAAAAAAAGGGTTATTCTTTCTAAATAGCCCAATATGTACTAAAGCCTTCATTTGCATGGGAAGGGGCGGATAAAGGCGTTCCCCTTCGGAAGACAAGCACAAAAGAGGGATGATATGAAAACGTTGTCTCCTTTATGTTGATGGCTTCTGAGACATATATATATATCAATTTCTATCCCTGCGAGGCGAAGCGGAAGATATCCCCGTGTAGTGGCGGAACGGAAGAACCGAAATTCATTCGGTTATACTAAAAAATTTTATCCCCGCGAAGCGGAAGATATTCCCGTATGGTGGTGGAACGGAAGAACCGAAATTCCTCGGTTATATATTATATATATATATAAATTTTTATTCCCGTGAAGCGGAAGATATCCCCGTGTGGTGGCGGAACGGAAGAACCGAAATTCCTCGGTTATATATTATATATATATAAATTTCTATCCCCGCGAAGCGGAAGAGATCCCCGTGTGGTGGCGGAACGGAAGAACCGAAATTCATTCGGTTATACTCAAAATTTTTATCCCCGCGAAGCGGAAGATATCCCCGTGTGGTGGCGGAATGGAAGAACTGAGATCTTCTCAGTTATATATTACTTTTTGTCCCCGTAAAGGGGGAGAAGTTGAAGTCCTTGTTTAATTTGATATTATTCTATTCCTGTAAAATAGCAGAGTCAATTCATTTAATGGTTCTATATTCCCGGTAGGGTGAAAAGGAAGGAGAACCAAAATATGCCTCAACTATATGTCAGTACGAAGAGAAGTAAAGCACGGCACAACTCAAGAGATACGGGAAGAAGAAGATAAACAGGGGAAAGTTCATTGATGCGGAAAAATTACATATTTCAAGTCATTTACAAGAGAGAAATAACAAAAAGAAACCCTTATACATCTAGGGTATTACAGCTTTTTGTTGGGAGGAACGGATGGAGCTCCTTTGTGCGGTCGAGGTTGGCCGATAATTGCAAATAAGATTCTTGAAAAGATTTGCTTGGCCAATTTCTTTTGGGACCCGATCAGCTGTTGACGCAGGGAGCGATTACTGGCGGAGATTTCCTTCAGCTGTTGTTGTAAATACTTCACTCGCTCCTCCAAACTAGATATGTAACGACGTTCGTTTATCTGCTCTTCAGCAGGAGAGGAACTGCTACCCTGTTCAGATATTCTGTCCATGGCAAATAAAAGGAAAGGGAAAGGATGGAAGCTATCAGGTAAGGGGCGGAGGTTTTTATAGCGACGAAGGGGGAAAGTGCATTTATTGGTAGAAGAAATAGGGACAATAAATGTCAGTAAAGAAGAGAAAACGTGGGGGCAGTAAGGGGGAAGGTCGACGGGACTATAATTGCAATTAAAAGGGTCCGAATCCCCGGGCGAGGATAGAAGAAGGTATGTTCGGACCAGATTACAGTCCTTGTGAAGACAGAAACCTTACTTCTACGAGAAAAAGACAAAAACAAACATCAAGTTCCCTCCCCTCGTTTTTATTGATATATTTGAAATGATTACAATAAATTGATATATACAGATTTTCTCTAATTACTCCTAACAGACGAAGCGGGAGAGGCCTCTTTGGGGGGAGAGGGCGCCAAGATAACCTTGAAGCGCTCGCCTTGAGGTGGGGGAATGGCGGATGGACCTTCATCAAACCGAGAAGGATGAGCTTCCACCGGGGGGACGGGGATGAAAGCCAGCGCTGGTGGAAGTGGAGGAAGTTCGGCAGCGGCATGGGGGTCTCCCACTGTATACTTCCATGTGAAGGGAGGATTCCACACTCTATTGCGGAAGGAAGGGAAGGGAGCACGAAAGAACCTCCCTGTAAGAGGGGTTGGAGTTGGAGTGTGAGGCGGAAAAGGAAGAGGACGAAAAGCTGAAGTGGCAGTTGAGCGGGTCTCCGAATCTTCAGTGTCTTCAGAAACCCAGTCCTGCAACTCGAAAGATTCTGAATTGGAAGAAATTTCGATGGAGTGTCCCTCCGAAGCCATGATAGTAAGATAGGAGGACGAAGACATAGAGGGCAATGATTTATAATGGAAGAAAAGCGACGACAGAGGTTCTTGGGAAGGGGAAGAAGACGAAGAGGTTGATCTGACGGCTTAAGCGATAAAGGAATGGGGAAAACCAATAGGCAAGAGTCACTTAAAGTAAATCCCGAGCCAAAATCGGACGGATGTACATAAAATCGTGCAAGATACTTGGGTTCCGAATCAAAATTGGGATAGAGGTGAATAATGTTATTCGAGATACCTCAAATAAGCCCGAACCAATAAGGTGATTGCGCCATACAATACGGGGAAAGAGATGACGGTACAAAGAGAGAGGAGTTTAAAATAGGTCTAGAATTTCCGATCCGTCAAGAAACATGACAAGATGATGATAACTAAACATATGGACAAATTCATCATTCAGAAGTAAAAGAAAGACTATTGACAAAATTACCAAAAAAGAGAATAGTAGAAATTACAACTCAAAAAGTTCTGGCGGACACTTAGCTAGCGCCTCCGTGGGATCTAAATAGCTAGTGTCCGTGCCAGGAGGCGGGTATCCCTGTTCGGCATTTTGAGTCGAGGACCCCTCAAAACCTAGTATAAATAAATCTACCCCCTTCTTGACATAGCGTCCTTTGAGGTCGGCTTCTTCCTCCTTTAGTTGGTCTTGATATTGACCACACAGGCTTGACTTTCTACCAATTGGTATGAAGCATCTCTTTCGGTGTGCCTTTATAGCTTTGCCCTAAAAATTTGAAAGAGCTTCTAGGTACTCTGGTGGAGGGTAGGTATTCTTGAGCCACCGTGATAAGGTGTGAAAAGGTGCCACCATGGAGGAAAGCTCTTGACATTTCTCTGTACAGGATTCCTTGGTGGTTTCCCATGTTTGACGTTCCAATTCCAGCCGGTGTCGCTCTTGCTGAAGTTGTATAATAGTAGTCGAGGAGTCAGCAGCCTTGATCATGACGTCCTCAAGATATCCCTTGTACTCCCCCAATTCATGGGTCAGGACATCTACCTGTTGCAGTTCGTTGGACTGTAAGAAGAGGCGCTGTTCAAATTCTTTATTTTTTCGTTGCAGCTCCTCTTTCTCGCTTCAGACCAGGGCTAGTTGTATCATGACATCTTCACACTGGCCCCTGAAGTCCGCCTCCTTGGCCTCTTGCTCGTTTAACCAGCGAGCAGAGCTCCTTTTGTTTGTGTGATCTGGCAAAATGACGAGTTTCCACACTAGATTGGAATTGGGCCAGCTGAACCATCATTTTGTTATGTTGGGTGGAGGCCTAAATGGAAGGAAAAATTATCAGTATATATCGGCATAGAGAGATACTCATAATGAAGAGGAGAAAAAGAAAGAGTAGATACCTCTGAGCGTTTGCTCACTTGTTTTGCACAGCCTTGCATGCCCGACTGATTGAAGAATTTGACCTCCGAGAGGTGTCGAATCTTCAGCAGGGATCCCAGCGTGGCCTTCGGAGGAACGGGAAGGGAAAGATCCTCCCCTTTCGAGGAAGATGGGGGCTGAGGCGACAAAGGGGTAGGAGGCGGCTCTTGAGTCGGAAGGTATATGAGCTTGGAGGGACTCGCATGAGAAGGTGGGGGTGAATTTTGTGCAGATGGAGAGGAATGAAGAAACTGGGAGGGAGAATCCCCTCCTCGAGGAGAGGGAGAAAGGGCAGATGAGGTAGTGCCTCCTCTTCTTGGCTCATAAATGGTTAGAAATTTGAGACCCGGTTGGTCTGAGGCGAGGAGAGGCAGGCGATGAACTCAGGGCTCCTTTTTATGAGCCGACTTTTAGGGGATGATGGGCGACTCTTGGTTGTCTCTTTTAGTCGAGGTTTTCTTCTTCTTGGCAGCCTCGATCGCCTCCCCTTCCACTAAAGCCTTCTGCATTAGATTATCTGCAAGGTATGCTGATAAGAAAGATGAATAACATAGAAAGGAAGTCATATTGCAGGGTAAGTATCATCCTACCTCACGTGACAAAGTAAATTAGAGACAATCCAAAATGACTTAAAGAGGAGTTTCTATTAGATGATTTGAGCGATGTAATTCTCCTAATACTCTATATACTTAGGGAAGGACATTTGGTCCTCATTTCTCGGAAGGAGGCAGTCGGGAAGGGCTACCTTCCATGTATCGAAATAGAGTAGAGACTCAAAATTTGTACAATTCTTCCCAACCCTTGTGGGAAGTGGGCAGGTTCACCAAAAATTGGCAGTCTGAACGGCTAGATAAATAGAAGAGACCTGCCTTGGAAGACTTTAATTGGAAGAAGCAATGAAATATTTCGGGGGTTAAAGAGAGGTTCAAGTGTTGGAACACTATGTGAGCTCCCGATAAAATTCGAAAGGAGTTGGGGGTGAATTGGTTCAGGGGTAGTCCATAGAAGTTTAGAAGGTCGAATAGGCCAGTAGATGTGCTGGCGAGGATAAGTAGTTAAGAAATTGTTCAGAGAAAAAACATGTCAAACCGGGAGGAAGATTATGGGGTCGATGCAGTTTAGTCGTGAAACAACATTTTATAGTGGGATCTATGTAGTTGTTCTTAATATTAAAGAAATAATGGTTACAATCTAACTGAGTTATGGTATGTTCGTACCAGGCGGGTGAAGAGATGGTCCTAGGAGCCATGGGTGTGAACAAAGCAGAACACTTACTCGGAGGTTAAGGAAGAATCGTGTGGGGAAAGGAAGAACTGGATCGCCAAAACGCCGCCGGTGAAAATCACGGAAGGAGAAGAACAGGCTGGATTGTTAAGAACGCTAAATGATACCTAAAAGGAGAAGGCAGAGGTTTATATAGGATTTTTCGTGACGATTCAACTACACGAAAGGAGAAGGAGGAGCGGAGCCCATAAGCCCATCGGGCCTCCTTGAGTATACCTAAGGGGGGTATAAGGGAACGGATGTATTTAAGTTGAGAAATGAAGAGTAGGTCAGAAACTTTATGTATATTTGGAAAGTCAAACTTATAACTTCGCTTGACTATTTTTCGGGGTTGACTAATAATACTGCTGGTACCTTTTCTACATAATCTCCGATAGAAGGGTTAGCGGGGATCCATTATCCGATCCAAAATATTTGGCTCGACAAAGGGAGAAAAGGAAGAATTGGTTCGAGCGCGAATATCAGAGGTCATTGATACGGGAGAATATCGAAAGCAATTGGCACGGGAGAGTCAACAGAAGTAATTGATACAACAAAGAAGAGACGGAAGACACTTCGCTAAAGAGTGGAGCAAGAATTGGTTCAGCTAGATAATTCCAGAAGCCGATGGGATGGATAGAGTCGACTTAACTTTGATCGATCACGGTTATCTGAAGGAAGTACAGTGCGGGGAAAAGAGGAATTGGTTCGGGTTGATGAGGAACCCTAGGGCTAGGGCACCCGTGGGCTATATACCTAAGCTAGCTTCACTCAAAGCGGAGGGTTGAGGGAGATAGTCTAACCTATTTTTCCGAAAAGTAGAGGAAAAGGTATTAGGCAACGGCTGGGGAGGCCCCACGCAATATTCCAAGGAGTCTTCACTCCTTATATCTGTAACATAATTATTCCCCAGGTGGAGGTGGTGGCCACATATACGATGGAGATAACCCACGACGTTACAATGACGGAAGGGAGAAGATAAAAGGGAGGAAGCAAGGAGGAAAAGAGGATCATGATGATTCGACCCAAAGAGAGAGGAGGCTTGAGGAGGAGAAGGGGCGACAAGCCTCAGGAGAAGAAGGACGGAGATCTGTCGTTGTTAAATCTCTTGTGTTTTTCTCGTTTTGTGATATCACAGTAAGAGGTTTTTCTCCTCCACATTCGGAAACTTACTTTCCGTAAAGGAGGACCTTCATAGTAAAAGTGCTTAGGCACTGCATCCGGTGAGAAAAGCTTAGTTCCGTGGAGTAGGAATCCTTATTTCGAACCATGTTACATCTTGTGTCTGAGTCTCGATTGCTGGCGTCGATTTCTTGCGTTCCATCTACTTCATCTTCTTATTTTTTACTGATTGCGGCCCGTAAGAACCCTCTGAAATCTTCCTCCGTACTTCACTGCATTAGAAAGGAATAAACAGATTTTCACCCGTTCCACATCACCCTCCATACTTATAAAAGGAATCCAAAATCTCACTCAGCTCTCAAATGATTATCTTTTTCTATTTTCGCTCTAGGAGCTTTAAAGAGTTCCAAGGCATTGAAAATAGTGTATGCCCCACAACCAATGATATTTTAAAAAGTGAAATATTCTTTAATCATAATAATAATATGTTTTGGTGATTTTAAATTTTCAAACACTGCATTTTCATAAGTTGCCCGTAAATTGATCATCTGAAGCGGTTACTAACAATTTCTTAATCTCTTTCTCTATATACGGTGGAACCTAACTTGACGTTTGCCTAGCTCACTGAGTTAGTTGATGATGACGATGTTAGTTGAGATCGTCATCGTTATCGGCCAGTTTCATTTTTATTGTTTCAGGCGCAACTTCTCCGGAGTCAAGAATAGATTCGTCTTGCTGATGGCGCTCGTCTTTTCTCAGGTCATTATCTCCGTATTCACATTCGATAACACCTGCGCCCACATTACACCGAGTCATAAAGTACATCGTCTTTTTGCCCACCCATTTGATGCGCGTTTAACTCTTTCTTCCCTTTCTCCCCATATTTGGTCTGGTAGTTAATTGATATAAAGTCTTTTTATTAAATAATTTGTGATCTCTCTTTCACTCCTAATCTGTTAAAATAATTAATTTACGGAAAACAACACTTGATTTTCTCTTTTTTTTTTCACTTTGCATAAAATCTCTCTCTCTCTCTCTCTCTCTCTCTCAATCCAAGTCAAATAGTTAGGAACCCTAAACTTTTTCTAAGTGGTTTACTTGAATAATTAAGTTGATTATTTCTCCAAAGTAACATTGTAATGTCTGTAAACAAAGTAGCAAAACAATATTATGTATGTTGGAGAAATTATATTAAAATAAGATAAATTATATTAAAATCAATCTATCTAGTACAAGACTAGCCAATTAACTTACTATTAAGTTGGCATGCAGCACAAATCAATGTGGGACGAATGCAAGTCACAAATTGTCATTCATCACATCCCTTCAATTCACGTATAATATATATATATATATCCTTGAGTATCATTAATTTCACCGATTTTATATTGTTATTGTCGGCTTAATATGATGGCTCATTAAGTCAACTCTTTCAATGTCAATATACCATTTCAGATAGCTAGCTTTATCCCTTTAAATTATTTTTTTACTTTAAATTGTGGCAGACTTTTTCTTTGAGCAATATTGCTTACCTAGATGTTTATGGTTTATTAAGAATCTGTCTCTTGTGAGATCATGATCTTTAAATTCAAATAAGAAATTTTTAATTTTGATAACCTTTTGAAGTTTGAAACTTCTTTTAAGAGAACAGTTGACTTTAATTTGCAACCTGATATGATTAAATTTGCACGAGACAGGATATATTAAGTGAAGCCCTTAAAGTATAAATTTGCATTAATTATGTCTTTTTTCTGCATAAAATTAAGAACATAATATATTCAGCAGCTTCTACGACTAACACACATGCAAACGTGTCAATATCATCTGTAAAAATGAAATTGATCCTAGCTATTTCCTAAGCGTCTGCATTTCTGTTTTTCATTGGCCGAAAAGCCAATTTGGTGTATGCGATATATGGACGTGTTAGCACAGATTGTCAGAGCTTTCATTCTCGACGCAGCTTCAATAAGAGTTATCGATGCCATTTTCTTGCCTAATCGACATACTTTTAGGATTTTTATTGTGGATGAATTAGTGCTTAATTATATATACATGTGTAGCCATTAATAATCTGGGATAGAGCATATGTCTTTATCTGATCGAACCAAACTAGCTAGCCTTCATCACTTAATAAGTCTTGGACAATAGTTTTACATTCAACTTTAAAAAAAAAATAATTTTACCATTATTTACTTATAAAATAACTATCTACAACCTTAATCTAGTAATTGGTTAAGAAAATCAATTTTTAATAATTATACACAAACTAAAACTTATTGAATTATTTATCAGTTTTACATCATGCATGCTTATATGTAGATCCATTTAAAAATTAGTTACTAGTTAATTTATATATTTAATTCATTTTCAAAATCAATCTATGCTAATTGCTAAAGTGTAATCATTAAATTTAATTACGAAATACTATTGCAGTAAGACAAATATATATATATATATATATATATATGAATGAAGTTGATACATATTATTTTTCAAAAAAAAAAAAACAGCTGTTATAATTGATAATTATTGGCGTAATGTGACGGTCATTGACTATTAAAATGGTCAACTTTTGTAAATTAATGTTCCAATTTTGGGTATCGATCCTTTAATTTAAATTTGTGAATTTTTAATTTCTGAATCTGGTGTTAGATTAGAGGAACTCAAATACATATGACAAGACTAGTTTTAAAATAATATCGTTTTATCTTAAATATCAGAGATGATTTAACGCTTAAGATGTACAACTCGTCGAACTTGAAAAAATTTACATTTAGTTTTCATGCCATTATTTTAATACAATTTATGCCTTTAAAAAGTCAGTGATGTTGTGGCTTTAAAATTTAAAATTCGAACCATTATAAACTACTAAAAGATAATCAACTAACTTTAATAGTATTTTATGCTGTATAATTTATAAACTGTCTAAAAGGCTCAACTAATTAATCTTAGACCTCATACACTTGTCTGTAGATTAATTCTCATCCAATATTGTGAGCCTGAATTTGACTCGCGCAAATCAGCTACAACGTAGCGTAACAATATGCCCAAAAAGATTGTTCACATATATTTTTAATTTCTGTCAAACAAATCGATCATTTCTTGGCACCATGATAGTTAATCAAATGATCAAACGCATTTGATAAATTCACACACGTCAATTCCATTAATTATTTTGGTGAACGTCCACATCAAATGTGTCACTAGATGGTGGCATGTTGATTCCCATGATAAATATATATAATATACTTAACAAACGTAATGAATTGTATTTTTGCTGTATAAATGCTTCCGAGAATATTCGCGTGAAATTGGAATATAATAAATCCCCAACCTAGGAAGAGAAAATGACGGGTAATAGATCAAGGTAACCAAATGTCGAGAACGAAATCCTTTATTAATTCCCAAATGTCCAAAAACAAACTCTTGTTTCTGTATTTTATGTAATAGTTCAACTCAAAATTTAAGTGTAGGAAGAGTAACATACAATAACAAAGTTTTATTCTATTAGATGGAGTCAATTATATATATCCTTTTATATCATTGGACTTTATCTCCTATTATATCATCGTCTATATTTAAAAAAAAAAATTAACTTATTTTATTTTTGCTAACTAAGTCTTTTTTTATTTTTCTCTTCCTTTTTTAATGTGTATATTTGTTATCGTTGAGCATTTATTGATCGCTTTAAATATGTCTCTTAGAGCTTTCCTTCAATAGATGCAACATCGATTTTTTATCTAATATTCTCATTTCTTATATTATCCATCATCGTATATTCGATATCCATCTTAACATCTTCATCTCTACAACTCTTATCTTTTGTTCACGTGCTCGAGTTATAGTCCAACATTCAGCGTCATTTAACATAGCAGGTCTAATTATTATTTTGTAGAACTTCTTTTTAAATTTTAGAGATACTTTATGATCACATAAAATACATGACGTTTTTCTCCATTTCAACATGAGCAAAAAAAAAAAAAAATTCGAATGTAATTTAAATACACAAAATGAAAAAAAAAAACAAAATGTTAGATGCGGTGTAAATTTATAATATTGATGTCGTCGATATATAAAACGATAACGTATAAATAGAGTAACATGTTGGTGGGCCCCTTCTCTTACTTTTGGCGTTGTCGGCAATAGTGACGTGGATTCTGAACGTGGGCCGGATGAGCATGCGGTTGCGTGATACTGAATGACGGGCTGGGCTTTACTTGCCAATCACAATGGCATACACTCTACCTTGTCGGAAGAATGGCGTTTGGTTTGCGAATTAGTATGTAGAAATTGTAAATTTGTTATATATATATATTTATTTTCATAAATTCTAATCCAGTCAAACGGAGACGTTACTAGAGCATGACAACATGAGAGGAAGCTAAGCATACGTGATTCAAAAGACACATACCATGATCATCATCATGTACTTTTGGTTCAATTATACGATCACGAGCACTAGCAGAGATTCGACAAATTTGAAAACCATTGCATAGGCTAATCTTTAACACACAACTTATCGATGCAGAATGGCCCAGTTGCCACACTCATATCAAAATGAAGAGCGAGTATTTTGATATTTTTAGATTTACAAAAGATGAACAAGTAAAATTAAAAATACCGAACCTGTTTGATACTTGCGTCTGTGGTTGCTAAAGACACTCGTTTTTTTCCCGCTTTTATTGTTTCTTTTTCACGCATACAATACGAATTGAATCGACGTAGAATTTATTCGACCCAGTCAACAGAAAGCTGCGAAGAAAAAAAGGCTTTGTCCACTTCACTTCAATCCTGTCATTCCACTCTACATTTATAATTATTCTGATTTTTTTTTTTTGAAAACGAAAGTGAAATGTTGGGGGAAATTGTAAGTGTCCTTTTATTTAATTCGGTATTAACTCCGATAGGCATAACTGATAACTCCTCTCCGCTTACAAATTAAAGTGAAAAGATAAATATTTATAGTAAACAGTGTCCTTGTAGTTTCAATGCGATACCCCCACTCTTTTGCAGAGAAAAAGCAGGGGAAACCTTCACCTTTTTCGATACCTAATCTTATATTTTCCTCTGCACAATTCCTTCTTCATCTTGCCTCCTAAACAATCTCTTGGCCTGCCCGCATTTGTGCTTCACACTTCCGCCTCCTTTACACTGCCTCTGGTCTCCGTCACGCTTCGCAGTGCTTCAGACGGGCGATCGACGATGTTCTCCTCCAAATCCAAGTAAGTACCTTGTGCTCTCCAGATCTAGGGGTGTCGGCATCGTTCGCCCAATTTTTTTTTCTTATTGTCGGTTTCATCGTCTTCACTTACATTTTCTAGTTATAGCTTGGGGGTGTTGTTAATATTATGGTTCCTTTTGTCTAGCTTAGTTTTGTGTGATCTTTACCTCATTCCTAGCACTAATGCTACGAGGATTTGAGTTAATTCTGGTCATTCTTGAATTTTCTACTTGATCTGGGGGTAAAATTTCAATCTTCTGTGACTGGGTTCTTTTAATCGAATTCTGCTTGTGGAGGTGAGTTATTGGCGACCTTTGTGCTCTTATGTAGCACAAATGGTGCAAGGATTTGTGTTCGTCTTGTCCATTCATGATTGTTGGGCTTGGAATGGTGGTAAAGCCGTGAACTTTTTGTCGTCAGAAAATAGGAAAAAGATAAAGTTCCGAGAGCTTTGTAAAGTAAGTTTTGGTTTATTTTCTCTTTTCTATTTTTGTTTTATTTTCTTGGTTTTATTGTGGACTGTGCTAACTGGATTTGCTATCCTTCTTTTGCATTTTTTTGTTCAACTGTGATGATTGCATACGGAATTGTTAACTTTGTGCGGGGATTGGCAAAATTTGTCATTTTTAAGCACTAAGGTGCATACATTGTACACAGATCTGGTTTATCCGATGCTTCAATTAACAAAGGTGCGCCATCTACTCCTAAGGCAAATAAATCAGGAAAGGTGGGATCCAGCAAGGTAGATCCTGCTTCGCTGTCCCCTCAACAGTCAGCGCGCCTTTCAATTGATCGATCCTTTAAATCGGTTGATTCAAAGATTACCATTGAGCAACGTTCGCCCAAGATCACCACTCCTGATGTAAGGGAAGCAAACCACCCCCCCAACCCAACCCAATAGTTTTCTTGCATTGTTTATTTGACTATGAGAAGTATCTGGGTCCTCATGGTTTTACTTTTTTATTGCAGAAGCAACCCAGGGCAGCAAAGGGATCAGAGTTGCAGGGACAACTGAGTGCAATTCTGGATGAGTTGAAGAAGGCAAAGGAGAGATTGACATCTGTTGAGAAGGAGAAAATCCAAATTCTTGAGGAACTAAAGTATGCTAAGAGATGTGCCAATGAGGCCAACGACAAACTTCAAGATGCTCTTGTTGCCCAAAGGATTGCGGAGGAAGCTTCTGAGATTGATAAATTCCGGGCTGATGAACTCGAGCAAGCTGGCATTGATGCTGCACTAAAGAAGGAAGATGAATTGCAGAAGGAGCTTGATATTGTTCGAAACCAACATGCTATGGATGTTGCAACACTTCTAGCAACAACTAAGGAGCTCCAGAGAGTGAAAAATGAACTTTTCATGACGACAGAGGCAAAAAACAGTGCTTTAAATCATGCTGATGATGCAATGAAGATTGCTGAGATCAATGCAGAGAAAGTAGACTTGTTGTCTAAGGAAGTTAACCGCTTAAAAGTCTTACTTGATTCAGTGCAGGAGTTTAAGAACACTGATTCTCCAGCACATGAAGGATTGGTTTCAAGAGAAGTTAGCCACTCAAAAGCATCACTTGATGCTTTGCAGGAGTGTGAGAACAAAGAACCTCCAGTTCTTATTGTGAAGGGAACATACTTTCATGAGCAATCAAACTTAGTTGAGGATCATTTAAAGAAGGAAAATGAAAGATTGATTTCTGTTGAAGCTGAGAAGATCAAACAGATAGCAGATTTACAAGCACAATTAAACTTAGTTCAGGAAGACTTGACAAAGGCAAATGAACTATTGACTTCTGTTGAAGCAGAGAACACTCATATTGTAAAGGAATTAAAGGAAGCCAAGAGGTTGTTTCTTGAAACAAGTGATAAACTCAAGGAGAATTTTGCTGCTCAAAGGCAGGCTGAGGAGGCTTTGGAAACCTACAAGATCCTTTCAAGTGAGTTAGAACAAAAAAACATTGAAAGTGCTCAGAAGAGAGAAGAATTGAAGCAGCAGCTTGAATATGTTGAAGACCAGAATTCTATGAATGCTGCCACTTTGCTTTCGGTTAGTAAGGAGCTTGAACAGCTAAAACATGAATTCGCATTAGCCATCGATGCAAAGGACACTGCTCTAACTCTGGCTTGTGATGCGATGATGAGTGCTGAAATCAATTCAGAGAAGCTAGAGCTCCTCTCAGGGGAAGTTGAGCATCTCAAAGCCTTGCTGGATTCCAAGGTAGAGTTGGAATCTGAGCTGTTCACAGTGAAGAGTGAACTTGAAAAGGCAAAGCCCGCTGAAGTCAGGTTAGTAGAGATGGAAGCTTTAGTTGAAGCTCTGACAGTCAAGGTCAGTGATGTAAATAATGCGGAATCAGAAGCTCGTCATCTTGTGGAGCAATGGAAGAAGAAAGCAGAGCTGCTAGAAGCTCAATTAGAGGAGACAAATGAGTCTAGAAAATCTTCATTGGAGGCTCTTGCTTCAGTTAAGCAACAGCTCGAGGAATGCTATGCCCTATTGCAGGATAAAGAGTGTGAACTTTCTGTACTTACAGGCAAGGTGGATTCTCTTAATCTTGAGGTTTCCAGGCACAAAACTGAACTTGATGGATCTATTCAGAAATTGGTTGTAGCCCAACAGGAAGCAGCAGAACTGGAGGAAACAATTGCACTTTTAAAATCTGACCTTCAGATTGTGGCGGCGATGAAAAATCAGGCCTTGAACAGTGAGAAGGTAGCTAACTCAAATATTGAAAGGCTGACAGAGCAAAATAAAAACTTGGAAAATGAGCTAGATATAACTCGGTGTGAACTTGACAAAGCTAAGAAGGCAATGGAAGGCTTGGCTTCAGCACTGCATGAAGCATCAACAGAAGTACATGTAACACAAGAAAGATTCTTATGTAAACAAGCGGAGGTTGAGCATTCCCATGCTCAGATCGAGGACTTGAAGATGACTATTATGAAGAATCAAGAGAGTTATGATGAAACGCTGGAGAAGTCCAAACATGAGCGCGTCTGCCTTCAAGATGCTCTTGAAAGATTTGAAATGGTGTTTGAAAATTCTCTATCTGAGTGGAACTTGAAAGCTCTTGATTTCTTAAATTCTATCCAAAGATCAGAGGATAAAATTGCCATGATGAAGGCAGACATGGATAAAATAAGTAACTCTCTGAAAGCAGCAGAGCTCAGGATAATGGCTGCAAAAGAAGATGAAGTCCAGCTGATAGATAAGCTAAAGCATTTCGAATCAGAAGCAAATATCATCAAACTAGTAGCGGAAGAAGCTAAGGCTGAGAATGTGCAGCTGAAGGAGATTTTACTCGGCAAAGACAATGACCTGCAAAGTAAAATTCAGGAGAACAATGAACTCAAGATCCGAGAAACTGCAGCCTTAGACAAGGCCCAAGAACTTTTTTCATTGCTAGCTGACGCCACAGCCAAGAAGGCAATGGTGAATGGTGAAATATCAACAAATGTGAATCAGTCTGATTTAGCAGTGCCACTTGTTTCCGTCGAGGAAACTACTTATGATGAGCGCTCTGATTCAGAAGTACCATTGGAAAAGCTCGAGGAACGCAGCAATGATTTCGAAACAACCCAAGAGGAAAAGAGTAATAACAATGCTCCAGAAGAACCACAAGTTGACACAGAATCTAAGTCGTGTGAAAATGGCAAGGCCATGGACAAGGATTTGCCAACGGAGAGGGAGTATGAGGTCGATTTAATGAATGATGAATCTTACTTAAAGGCAGATGGTGTTAGCTCCAATGTGTCAAATGGATTGCCATCTGATAACATCCAAAATGACGGAACCTCACCCAATAAGCAGGAGCAGCAGCAAAAGAAAAAGAAGGCTTTCATGCAGAAATTTGGAAGCATACTGAAAAAGAAGAGCAACCTCAAATAGAAGTGGAACCTAAGCTTCTTGCATTACAATTCATCTAATGTGTTTGTGGTTTGAGCATTTCCGACCATTATAGTCTCTTAAATTGTTTTGCTATAGTGCTTGTACTTAAAATTGTTTGCTTCTGTGTAGTGAATCTAAAATTTGTGCCTTGTTCCTGTGTTACTTGTTTTGCGAAGTTAGCTCTCTATAAAGACATGAGAACTCCTTGTCATATTTAACTAAAGACTCTTCTTTTATCAAAATTTTCGGGTTGGTGAATGAAAGTAGTCACCACTTAAATACGTAGTTGATGATTATACAGTCTTTCTGCTATTTTATAAAAAATTTTGGACTCTAGAATAGAGCATAGAAAGCTTACTAAATGCCATCAGTGAAGTTTCTCAAGTTTACTGTTTTGTACTTCAATCTTGTTCCATAAAATAAGATAATGCTTTTTTGTTTCCTGTGCATGTTGCGTATGTTTCTCTCTTCGATTCTTCTGTTACATGAGATCATTCATTAGTTTTTCAGTGCAGAGCCCAGACATTTTTGTTCAGTCGTGCGATTTCCTTTTTTTCCCCAACCACTTGGCATTGCATTTGTTATTCCCCAGAGAACGGAGTAATGTGAATATATATTTCTTAACTTGGATGTATTATATAATTTTATTTATAGAAATATTAAAATAATAGATAACAAATAAATTTTCATAACAAGAAAATATCTCTGTAAGTAAGAGAAAACCAATCTGACTCACTTTATTTAGCTGGACTTGTTAAACTTTGTTAGACCCCCTTAGTTGTTTAACTTGTTCATTTCATTTCATTTCATTTGACCATGTCAATCTACTTAATTTGCTCGACATTGATTTGGCCTACTCATCCAATTTTGCTTCCATTTTACTTCTGTGTGTGGGTATAATAACAAGATAAAGAATCACTTGAAAAATCCTCAAGATATTGGTAAGAAAAGAATTATCAGGTCGATGGAGTACAATCTCTTGTCTTGATGAATACTTTTATCTCCGAATATTTTTCATCCTGATACAATAATTACAAATCCTTATATGTATACACACACCTTACTGCACATGCATGACAGATAATAATTAAATGATTAAGTTAAATATGAAAATACAAGATGGATCCTGTATCATCATATTAAACAAGTAGAACAAGGTTTTGGGGACAAACAGAGGTGCCATGTGGTTTTTAGTCCCGAAAAGTATAACCAGACATGTTATAAATAAATTAAGATTGAAAGCTCATTGTATTACTTTTTTTAATTATCAATTTAACTTTTGTTTCGGTTGCCGAAGGGAAAGAGGTCAAATTGCCATGTCAAAGCATGTGAATGGCTCAACCAAGGATCGAATGTGAATATCCAAATTTAATATTAGTAAAGTCGACTAAGCTTATATATTTAATAAAATATCAAAATTATATTTGTTTTTTTATTATCAAACAAATATAAATAAAATACCAAAATTATGTATGAATATTAAGTTAATAATCAAAGCTCTTGCTAGAGAATTAATAATCCAACTAACTTCTTTGACACGGGAGGAGAATACTATTTTTTTTCAAAAAAGAAAAATGAAGGATCTACCTGTAAAGTGGTAGTGCTTCTCATGTAATTAAAGTAAATGCATTGCTTTATTTGTAAGTGCATTGACCTGTCGTTTTTAATTAGCCATTCTAACAGCGATTTTGAGGTTCATGTGCTACCAGCATGCAATGATTAATGCATGAAATTAAAATATTCGATGGCTGATAAATATAATGGAGATCCCCGCCAACGCCCAAGGAAAAGCAAAATTATAAATTTGACTACAAGTTATATGTTAATACCTAATACGTGACCTGATTTGAAGGATAGATATCAAAGTAATGATCGTTAAAAGAGGGAAGGTCGTGCATGATCTATTACTTAAACCGATTATACTTAATCAAAGGAAGTAGACCGAAGGGATAAGATAACAATGTAAAGTAGGACGGAAAAATTTGAGAGCCAAGAGGAAGCCAGATGGATAACTCGGGATGAAATTCGGAGAATGACTCGGGGAAGTGAGTCGGAAAGTGACTCGGGAAGTTAGGGGAAGTACAAAGGAAGGAGTCTCATGGCCAGTAAGAAGGGTCGAGTCAGTCAGGGGAGATGGCTGGAGAAAAATAAAGACCTTGAAGGAGAAAAAAGAGGATAAAGATGAGGGGTAGAACATGCTTGGGTACATTAACTTATGAGAGTTTGTGATACGATGTAACAAATTAGTGATAGAAATCCACGATCCTAAGCATGTATACAAAAAAACTAGATATATACAACAAGATTCGCGGAATAGATCTAGTCTTATCGAATTTCTTTGACGACAAAGAGCATAAAAACGAAACGATAGCAAACATTAACGGAACTTGATTGCAGCGGAATGACCATCGTTCCTCTTCTTGAGATCCACGCCGTCGTTCCTGCGAAAAAGGAAGGAGCAGATCTTCCATAGGGTTCTAGAGTGACAGCGCCAAAAACTTTTCGCCGATAGGATGCGAGGAGTCTGTCAGAATATCCAACCCCTATGGGGACCATGCCTTTTATATAGAAAATGGGTCGGATCCGTTATCGGCCCATCATCAATAACGATCCGTTCTATAACGAGTTCTACACATTAAACCCTATATCAAATAACTGAAACCCGCAAACCAATAAGTAGATCACTTAATCGGGTTTGAATCAATACGATACAATCGGACGGTTACGATAATCACATGTAAGCCCACCACCAACAATCTCCCACTTAGGCTATATGAGATTCTGAATGTAACTTATATCTGAAATTCTTTAGTTGAGCTCACTATGCCATATTGAACTAATCAATTTGGTCCATCAATTTCATTGGTATATGACTAAAGTGATCGATGCTACTCCATATATGTAATTCGTAGCAGGACCCATCAGTAATCACAATACCAATATCATCAATGACATAGATCAGATGTGGATGTGTAACATGAGAATTGCATGAGATGTGATATGCACATGTCAATTCTCAAATGATCCTCCTTATGACCCAGGATAGGGTCATGATCATGTCTGCAAGCATCATATATTAAACCACATATGCAAACCATGGTCTAGACCTCATGACTCAAAGTAGAGTCTTACATCACATTTACAATCACCATATGCTAACCGTATTAGTAAATCGTGATGTCTTTATACAGAATGTCAAAGATAAATTACACATTTATCACATTTTCCTATATTTGTGTGCACATCAGAAATAAAGATATACATGTGTCTTGATTATTGAACATTCTAGATAATAAAGTAATACAGACTCTCACTTGATGGGTGCTTCATCCATATGAAGAAACCCCATTCTCAGCCCACGTTGATAATGAATATGAAGTCTGTCCTAATATGCTCTATCAAAGCTTTGACCACTTTGAACTCTTTCTTTTAACCGTTTGACACTTTATGCCGATATACAATAAAGTCGACACGCTATAGTTATTCTTGGTCTAAAGTATCGCAACTTTATTATCACAGTTGATCCCAAATGACCATCAAGGCCCAAATGATCTTTACCCTATGATAAAAAATATGCAACCATATTCGATGTTCTGTAACAGTTTACTAATTCATTCTTCATTATTGATGTAGCTATCAACATCTGTTTGACACTTTTCCAAATGACAGTTCTTCCTAACAACATGAAGATATTTCCTAATGTAAACTTCTCACCATCCAGACACTCATTAAAATGCGAAGTCTTAATATCTAATCACCAACAGGTAATTAGATCTTCGCTACGTGAACATTTAAATAATTTATTAAAAAATACTTCATAATTCTTTTTATAGTGCTTTATTCAATTGTTTGGCCAACATTCCTATAATGTGCACTAAATTAAATATGTATATTTCTATGCATATATGAGACTTATTATATTTTAAGTTTAAGGATAACTCCTACTGAACTTGACATATTTTAATTGAGCGATAGGTTTCCCTCCATACATGAAAGAGGTAACCTCCTTATCAAAATTTATGGTACTAATAATGAAATGCCAAATTTTAAACCATAAATGGACTTATTTAGATTGTATACTAGGCGTTTTGAATCAAAAGATTCAAAGTTCTATGGATGCATTATATACATTGATTCCTCAATGTTACCATTAAAGAACATAGTCTTAATGTTCATTTAATGTAGCTAAAATTGCAGTAAGCTATCAGTGTCATGATTCCTGATATAGATGAGAAAGTCTCCTTTGTAATTTATATTCATTTACTGATTGAATCCCTTGGTTACAAGGCATGCTTTCGGCATTGTCCTGTGAATCTTGTTTGGTTCTAAATATCTACTTACTACCAACAGATTGCACTCTCTCAGACAATTCGACTAACTTCTATATGTCATTCATTACCATAGAATTTAGCTCAACCTTAATGACTTTAGTGCATGGTCTAGGGTTAGAATACTGTTTGACCTTCTGAAAAGATGAAGAATCATCTTTCAACCTAATGTCAAACTCATATACATATTCTTGGAGATAAACCTGATCACGCAAAAAACGTAGATCTCCTTTCCCTAGTAGAATTACTTAGTGGATTTTTTTTTTGGTTTAAAGTGGTTGGATTTCATAGTATACTATTCCTACTAGATGTGTAACTTCTACATAGTATATCAAACTCCTACTAGTTACAACTATAGTATCCTTAATAGAATCGCTAATGCTCTCATCTTTAAATGACAAGTCCATGAGCTTAATGCTCCCATTTTTTTAAGTAAAATTAGCATTTTCTATACAAAAGAAGAATCTCAAGGGGTGGATTAAATATAATATTAAATGACAGCTCATAATTCTTTAAATTCAGTTTTATAATGTTTAACAGCTGAACAATCCTAGATGTATAGGATTTAGATTGCTGCCTTTATTAATAGGTAACTGTAACCATGAGTGGTTCATCCCATAAGGTGTTTGATAAAGAAGTGTAAATCATCTGCTATACACCATAACTTATAAGATTTAGATATTTTGCTAAGCCACACCATTCTGATAATGAATATCAAGCATGGTGCACTAAACCTTAATCTCACACTCATAAAAGTAATTTGTCAATTGATTTTTCCTTTGACATATTCTATGCAGACATCATGGTCTGCAATATTAAGAAAATCAAGAATTCTTCTTGGAGTTATTTAAATAAGTATTTTAACCACCGAATGAATTTCTTGTTAGTCAAGCTTCGTACTTCCACTATGCATTTATTTATTGCTAATAGACATATAAGTGTTTTGAAGACTTTATAGTTTATCAATTAAGGAACTGTTGAATTCAGAAAATATTGAAAATTTTATTTCTAAATGAACAAGAAAAATTTTATTTGTTTAAATAGAAAATAGTTCATACAGAAAATAGAAATAAATATTCATCTAAAAGACGATACATTATTTTCCAAATCCAAATTGACAAAGTTCATTAAACTAAACATAAAACAAAAAACACTTAATGCTACTACTCCAGCTTGGTTCCTGCCTTAAGTAATGATGTGTCTTTCATCATCAAGCGGTCGTCGACTGTTGAGGAGGCAATATTGCATAAAGACACTAATGTGAGTAGGTGTACCAACATATATCCACCAAGTGTCTATATGTATGAAAGCTGAAATTGACTTACAACTTTAACAAATTACCTTTCTTAATACGCCAATTAATGTACTTAGGACATTTTTTCTTGACATGACCATTCTTTTTTCAAAAGTAACAGGTAGTCACCTTTTCTTGTTCCTTTTACCCACTTTGATCGAATATCTCTGTATTTGCAGTTTGCTTTGCTTTCCCCTTGAGATTGTTCCTCTTTCTTTGATTGTTGGAACCTTGAGTAATGAATGCCAGATTAGAACTCTCCGATGTCTCCCGCTTCAGTCTCTACTCTTCTTGCACACATTGAGTTATAAACTCATTTAATGTTCACTACTCCTTCTTAGTGTTGTAACTTATTTTGAAGTGTGTGAACTGTACAGGCAGAGACAACAAGACAAAATTTACCAACATGCTTTCAGACACTTCTAGCTTTAATGCTTTAAGTCTTGTGGCAATATTTGACATCTCCATAATATACTCTTTGACGTTTCCCTTTCTTTTATATCTCATAGTAATTAACTTTGACAAGAGTGTGCTTGTTTCGACCTTTTCACTTGAAGTGAATCGATCTGCTAATTGACTCAGGAAAACTTTGGCATCCACTTGTTCAGTTATAGAGCCTCTAATAGCTTCTAGGATGGATAACTTCATAATGCTCACTCATATGATTAGAGTGCTTCCACCGTTCAAACTGAGTCATCTCCTCTGTCATGTTAGAACTAGTCAGAGGTGCAGGACGATCATATCTTAATGCATAGTCTAAGCCCATGCATCCCAAGACCACTATTACATATTCTTTCCACTGGTTAAAGTTAGTACCAGTGAGTGTAGGAATATTTGCTATGTGGGCAGTTACTGAGTTCACTGAATAAGAAAGAAAAACACAAGAATATCATATAATGCCAAGAACATAAAGAGTTAATAATCATTAATAATATGTATAATACACATGTGTAAATGTATATAGGCTAAATGAAATACCAAGTATAACATTACACTTAGTTTTTGGACTGCAATGTAACTTATTAGAGGTACTCTTTTAATTATATCTCATGATAATTTTCGTTGGTGACATTGTGTGCCTTCTTTTGGGGTGACACATGATATGCATAACTAAATCATCCCTTATATAAGCTATATATGTCTGAGTCTATGGTTTACAAACTCTTGATCTACCACACAAAATACCTTTCTTTGGGTCGACACCGGGTGCATATGATCTATAACCGAATTGATTAATGTATTAATCTATTACACAAAATACCTTCCTTTGGATCGATATTTTGTGCTTGTAATCAACCGAATTTATTAAGCTATTAATCTGCCACACAAATTATCTTTCTTTGGGCCGACATCTTGTGTGCATGATCAATAAAATATGTTCTTTATATGTAAACTATTCCTAACATATGTATGACATAAACATAACTTTCCTTTGTGCCAAATATATTTAACATAGACATACATCTATCAACAAAGTATATCCTAAATCACACTAAAAGATCTCACTTTGGTGATAAATATTAGTTTGAAATAGAATCATATGTGTAAATTGATACTTTAGAAAATCTAGTAAACTTAACTGTACTTTAGTAACATTATGATGTAGAAAACGACTATAACATTGGACTAAAAACTTCGGAGCCTTCGAAAAGGCACTAAAGGATGTTTTTAGGACCCGAAACAAACTATTACAGGGGGTAAACC
The DNA here is from genome assembly GCA_025175895.1 of Wurfbainia villosa. Lineage (NCBI taxonomy): Eukaryota > Viridiplantae > Streptophyta > Magnoliopsida > Zingiberales > Zingiberaceae > Wurfbainia > Wurfbainia villosa. The sequence continues at coordinate 121,863,107 of CM045992.1, forward strand.
CTACTGTAAGATATGTAGATCTCAGAACGAGCTTCGAAAAGCAACTGAGAAAGCCTCAAAACTCATCCTGAGCGAAAAGTTATGACCTCCGAAATTTGCTACATCAAAACGTGCTTGAACTCATCCACACTCCACAACATTCGACTGAGAGTTATGTCATTTGACTGACATTCATCAGTCGACTGCCGCAATCAACTAAAATACCTTCTGTGGACGATTTCATGAGCACTAGTCGACTGGTGCTTGATGACAATCGACTGATTAAGTCTGTCAATTGCTCCATTGCCCCAATCGACTAAAATAACTTCTGTGCGCAAACTCGGCCTCACCAGTCGATTGGTGACTTATGGCAGTCGACTGATGTTCATTAATCAACTGCCTAGTCGGTTAATAAAGGCCACTTTGAGCACATCAGTCGACTGTAAAAAAAACTGACTCAACAACTAGCTGAGAGTAAACAAAAGGAGGCCACTCTGATCACGCAATGTGAAGATTTAATGATACAACTAGCGATGCCCCAGAGTGAAAAAGAAGAACTTCTGAAGAAGAATGCTGACCTCCATCAACAACTTTTTTTTGCAGTCCAATCAACTTCAACAAGTCGACCTCCATACCTAAGAACTAGTGGAGCATAAAGTGCAGCTTAAAGAGGCAGATACCCAAGCTTCTCAATCTTCAGTGGCTCTCCTTCAAATTCAAGAAAAGAACCAAGCATTGGAGGCTTCTCTAATGACCTACCGAATGAGGCTAGAAGACCTCTCTCCACTATTTCTAGCCTTCCTGGAATGTTGACATCCATCTCCACGCAGCAGCATGGATTACACAAGGAGTACTCTGAAGCTATAGCCTCCTTGGGCCAGCAAACTGTCGTAGCCGCCAAAGACAGAGACCTCCTGAAAGCTCAACTAGCTGATCTTTAGGCTCAATGGAAGGAGCGAGAGGTAGATTTAAGGCTGCAATATGCCCGTAAAGAAGTGCAACTATTCATCCTAGGCTTCGAAGGGTCCTTAGCTCAGAACGCCGCCAAGGGCTACCCTCCACCGGGTGCAGATACAAGCCACTTGGATCCTGAGGGTGCCCTGGCTAACTACCCCCCGAACCTATTCGAGTTTTAATACTGTAATGCATGAACAATTATTATCAATGAGAAATATTTGAGGGCCACTTTTGTTCTTCCCCTTTTCCTTACAATGAATTAAACTTATCTCTTCTATCACCCGGGATCACCTATCCTCCATAGTGTTAGTCGAATTCCATTTTCTTCCACTCGGGGATTCACTCGGGTCGAAATAAAGACTATTCCCCATAATTCATAGTCACTTCCCGTGGAGTAGAATGTACTATAAGATATCAAGCCAAATAATCTCTCCTTGCCTAGATGGGGATGCAATCACCCGTTTTGGGATTAATACCTTTGTTATTTCTCATACTAATGCTATCACTTCCCTTGATCCTTCACCTCCTCTTTCCTTTCCGAAGGAGGAATATGCACCTTCTTTCCCTTTTATAAATTGTCACTACGAATCTTGTGCACTCTCATCCTACCTTCATGGCTTCCAAAGGGCACCCTATTGACGTAAGCTCTGACTCGAATTCCCTCGACTTGAGTTACTTCAACACGGGTTCCTCAGATGACTCGGACATTCAGTCCACGACTAGTTCAGCATACCGACCTCCTCCTCTTCCAACTCCAGTCGATACCTCAGCCCCCAACATTAGAAGGTCCTTTCGTTCTCCCTTTCCCTCCTTCGGCAACCGAGTATGAAACCCTCCCAGCACCTGGGAATACACCGTGGGATCCCCAGGGCTCAATCGTACTTCCCCCTCTTCCCCCAGCTATCGCCTTTCTTCCGATCTCTCCATATGAGGTTCCTCCACTCCCCCCCCCCCCCCCCAACCAAAGCTCTATGTCCTTTACCCCGGGCACGGGGTGACGTCTACAGGGTCATTCTAGCACCTCCTCTTGCAGAGGAATCTTCTATCGGCTCTTCCAATAACAATAATAATAATAAACCTGTGTAAACCACATTTTAACGGATGTAATTGCTACTTTTCATATATATAAAAAGAAGAAAATATTTAAACTTGTCCCCATTATTTTTATTTTCAGGCTTTAGATATTCTTAGCAAAATGCATTTGACGATACTTGACATGTTCAACGGAGTTGACGCAGCATAACCAAATATGAGGAATATTTTTGGAAAAGGACTAACCTCTACATCAAAGGACATGGCTTCATACTTATCTTCTCCACGGGATACGACTAATCTTTTCAGAATTAATGCATTCATCCACCCCACTACTGTCCCTACACATTCCCATCTTATCTATATTTACTACCTCTGTTTCCCAAGGGGATTAATTAACACCTCCCTTTTTTTCTATAAAACACTGTACACTACCTTCATCCAACACATCTCTCTGTTCTTCTGCCTCTGTCGGTGGGCTTCTCCCTTGTTCTACCTTCACCATAGAAGGCATGTCAGAACAGGGCAGCAACTCTTCATCTCTCGCTAGGAAGACCGAAGAGCAATGCCGCATAGAAGAACTGGAAGAATAGGTCATGGACCTGAGGAAATGCCTATAGTTAGCTTCCACTCGCAACTACACCATGCGCCAAGAGTTGGCTGTAGGCCAAAGGGCCTTGTCAAAGCACCACTTTATGCAACAATCCTACCGTAGACAACTTCTCAACGTCAAGTCAGGTGGACGGTAGGCCCTAGTATCACTTGCAGAGAAAATCGTCCGCGAAACCCCTTAGTTCTCCTTAGGGTGCACCTTTTGTTATTTTCTGATCTAGAAAATTGTACTGTATCTTCCTTTATCAATAAAATGCTCTTTATAAAATTCATGTATGTCTCCTCTTCGCCAAATGAACATTCTGTAAAAATGAATAAAGGAATCTAACGCCAACAGTAAACAAAAACTTATCGATTCCATGCCAATGTTCCCTTCGACCCATCTATCAACTTAGCTGCCATCCCTCCTGTATACGATCTCGGACGGATAATCTTTAATGTGTCTACTTTAAAACAATTCCTTCTATCCGCCCTCATATGAGGATAATAATAACACATATAAGTAATGACTCAGCTTTTTCAATCCACTCTCATACTGAGAAAATAATAATATAGTTGAGTACATACTCAATTCTTCCGATCCACTACCACACGTGGATAATAATAATATACTTGAGTGAAGACTCAATTCTTTCAATCCACCAGGGATAATAATAATATAGTTGAGGGAAGACTCATCTCTTCCGATCTACCACCATACGGGGATAATAATAATATAGTTGAGTGAAGACTCAACTCTTCCGACCCACCACCACACGGGGATAATAATAATATAGTTGAGTGGAGACTCAACTCTTTCGATCCACCATCACACGGAGATAAATGCTTGATCCTAAGGTAAGTAGAAAGAATTGTAACGGTTGAACCTAGGGCTTCGCTTGGTCAAGTCAGAATAAATTTTTACTTCACCAATTTTTTCCTTTGCATCTACCTTGAGGCCAACTCATCTGATCCGCTATCATACGAGGACAATTATTTGACTTGGAGGCAAGCAAAAAAATTGTGATGACCTGACTTCGCCTGGTCAGGTCGGAAATTTTTACTTTGCTGTTATATTTCTCCAGTGCATCTTCCTTGAACTCAATTTCTTTGTTCCACTATTATACGGGGATAATCGTTTGACTTGAAGACAAATAGAAAGAATAATGACGATTTTGCCTGTTTATTTTAATATGCACCATAGAATAAATTGAGTAGTGCAAATCCTAGGGAACTTGAATTGTAAAAGATTTGTATATTAGAAAGTTCATTTTAAATATTAAAACTACATGAGTAATTTTCTTGACAAATCAATAAACTGTGAAATAATTTATGCTTTTCCTTTATAAACTCTACTCGGAATTGGAGGGAATGGGTCTTAAAAATCATTGCAATGCCAAAAAAAAAAAATAAAAAAAAAAATCTGAGCATTCTTAATATATTAGTGAAATAGTGGTAATTAGCAGGGACGGCAGCGTCAATCGGCAGCAGACAAAAGCTACCAATTTAGACACCACAAGACAGAGAGGAGGCGGCAGAGCACTGCGTCACGTGGCCGCTCTCTAATTAAAGCGCGCGCACACTTCTTTTCTCCCGCTCGAAAAACGCCTTTTTTGGGGAGGCTTTTTTCCTCCTTTCCTCCTCCTCTCACTTCAGATCTGCTCCTCGCTCTCTTAATTTCGCTCTGGACAAGGGAGCTGGTAATGCTCGCCAAAGCCCTTGCCTTTCTTCGATTTGCTCACTTTTATTATTTTTTTTCTGTGATCCGTGCGCAGTGCGTTGTTATTTTTTATGTGCTGATCAATCCTCTTCCGGAGTCTTTATCTCGAAATCATTTTGGCTACGACTGCTTTCGTAAGCGCAAAGAACATTGATTTTCTTCCTGTCAGTTTGTAGAGTGTTGGGTCATCGTTGTTTTCCTTCCTTCCGAAAAGATAACATAATTAATCGGTTTATCCTTTTATTTTAATGGAAAATCTCCCCCGGAAATGTTGCTTTTTTCCTTGTCTGATTCGATGGTTTATCTCTTATTCCAACTCGTTCTTTGTCATCTGACAAATTTTTTCCCCAGTCATTCGGGTTCACCTTCATCAGATTCTTCAGTTCGCTCCTAAGGACATAATTCTTAAGTCAAATTTGCTTGTACTTCTGAACATATTTTCTGTTTGCATCCGTGAAATCAAATACTCGCTGACTAATGGGAAAACAAAAAGAGAAAATACTACGTTTACTGAGGCTTGCATAACACTGTCAATCACAGCCTGTATATATTTTTTAGGCATTAATGTCAGAGCTTTAGACTAACAATAGAATTAGGAAAACGCCTGTTGAAAAACTTAGAACTATACTGATTGTGAACTGGTCATAGAATTTTTTTGTCCGGTTCAATTTCCTTGAACAATACATTTGCTTGCATTATATTTTTTTTGTAATAAGATCAATGTGATGCACACTAGCCCGTTATTTTGAGGGGCAACTGATTAGCTCCTGGTTTCTGTATTACTTATGAATCCAGTATGTTTGGATGGGAGCCCACCCGGTTACCACCTTCATCGTGGCTACGGATCAGGAGCAAACAGCTGGATCATCAATTTAGAGGTGATTTACAAAATCTGGAGATTGACTTTGATTTCTGAAGATGCTTCAGTTAAATGCACACTTTGTATTATTTCTGCCATCACACTTTTTTCACTATCCAATCTTCAATTCAAATGCTACTGATTGGGAGCTTCAACTTGAATGCTACCTAGGGAGGAGGATGGTGGAATGATATTCGATCATGTGCGGAAGATGAGCCACTCCGGTTCATCCTATCACATATTCTGCCATTGTATTTCTCTGGTGTATTTATCTTGAATTCAACTTCTCCGTTCTACTATCATACAGGGATAGTTGCTTGTCTTGGAGACACTAAGTGTAACAAGACTCGTGGTGGTAATTTACAGAAGGAGAAGAATGCCCCATAATCCTCCTTGGAAAAGGAAGGAGAAGATGAAGAGTCGAAGAGAGAAATGTTGTTGGTATGGAAAATACTAGAAGTCTTAATCCTGAAGCGAGTGATTACATCTCTATCTAGGTCAGGAGAAGCGATTTAACTTAATAAATTGCAGTACGCCTATGCCACAAGGGAAATAACTCTGAATTATGGGGAATAGTCTTTATTTCGGCCCGAGTAAATTCACGGGTAAGAGTAAGTGTCAGTCGATTGACACCCCAAAAGGTAAGTGATCTTGGGTGTTTCGGGACAGGGAAAGAAGAAAGTTTTAAAAGAAAGGAAGGCATACCAGATTAAACCATCAAATGTTGTTCATTAATAAAGTTGTTAATACATTATGGGGAGTACAAAGATTACAATTCAAATATGCCCTTTCGATAGTTGGCTAAGGCAGCCTCAATATCTAAGTGACTTGTATCAGCCCTCGGCGGAGGATAGCCTTTGGCGGCATTCTGAGTAGAAGACCCTTCGAAGCCCAAGGTGAATAGCTACACTTCTTTGCGGGCATATTGCAGGCTTAAATCTGCCTCTCGCTCCTTCCATTGAGCCTGCAGATCAGCTAGTTGAGTGGTCAGGAGGACTTTGTCTTTGGCGGCTGCTATAGTTTGCTGGCCCAAATAGGCCATAGCTTCAGAGTAGTCCTTGTGTAATT